>OY757919.1:37399537-37424537 GCA_963585895.1 Sepioteuthis lessoniana | reverse complement strand
ATCTATTCAAACTCCAGCACAATTGGTATCGTCGGTCGAGAGAAATGTCCACTTTATATTAAATTGTTGGGGTTGTATTTATTCATTATGTATACACTTTCATTTATTTCAAGCAGTATATATATATATACATATATATATATATATATATATATATATATATATATATATATATATATATTCCCTGAACGACATTTATATGAAGTTATTTTATTGATGATAACCTACAATTTTTTTTATTGTCATCATGTTTTTATCAATTTATTTTTGTGGTACGATTTCGTATCTGTCAAGTTTTGTATGTAAGTTGAACTATCTACAAAATGAAGAAGCGTATTTTCAACATTAGTTTTCATTGAGAAACGTTATAAAAAAACGTTCATATCATTCCCACTCTTGTGCTCAAAACTAATTCAAACTAGAATTATTATATTTTATAGAAAGAAATAATGAAGTGCATATATAAATTTATTTTTTATATGATCTTTTCATACACATAGATAGATAGTTTGGTTTGGTTTGGTTATGTTGTTCAGTTCGGTTTAATGGCGTATCAACCTTTGTAAGTTATTTAATGCCAAAGCCATTGTCCTAGAAGAACAGTTGTGGTACTATATAACCCTTAGCTGGGAGGATAAGGGGGTTCATACCTTTCCCAAGGTATGAACCCCCTTATCGTAATAGTACGACTGGAGTACGAACTCGCATACTACGATTCCGCAGTCCATCGCTTTAACCATTACACCACGAGGACACTCCCTGGTTACGTTGTGTTCTATGATATATCAACCCTTGCGAGTTATATAACCTATAAAGGTTATATAATGGCAAATCCATTTTTAAACAAATAAACAGTTCTATTTCTGACAATTAGCATAAGTACACAATTTAATTGCAAAAAAACATTTCTATTTGAAGCTATTCCGTTTAGACAAACAGTTCTAATTCAAACAATTCATTTTAGTATAAGTATAGTTCTTTTTACTCACAATTAAATGTCAAAACAGTTCCATTTGAAACAATTCAGTGTCGCATAAGTACACAGTTTAAAAGCCAAAACAGTTCTATTCCAAACAATTCAGTTTAGCATAAATACGCAGTTTAAAATAAGTCGGCTGTTTAAATGTAAGAACAATTCTATTTCAAGCAATTCAGTTTAGTATAAGTACACAGTTTAGTTTTATTTGACTGAGATATAGGACCCTATCAGGTGCTACCACTCCGGGCCGAAATGGACCTGTGGTCGATGGCAATAAAGGGCTGCTCTGCATTCCCCAAAGCTCCAGTATTACTGGAACCTCACCATCAGATTGTTTAATGTCATATCAGGACACTCGTTGGGGGAGTTTTACCCCTCTCCAGAGAAGTAGTAAGTGTATTCTACAGCCCCAGCCGACTGGGCAAAATAGGAATCTGATTTTTGTTTTACAAACCTACATTAAATCGTATATGATGAAATATAAGACACATTTTTTTCTGTTAAAAAATACTAAAGACATAACCTGCGTCTTATCAACTGAGTCTTATCAATGATATGTTTCATTACTCGTTTTTACTAATACAGGATACGATTTTATCTCAAACCGTCAATTATATATAACCTGATGCTACAACAATTGTATTGACTCAAACGACATTTTTATTATTTTACTCTTTTGAGAGTTTTTCACACCAGTGTTAGCAAATGGTTTTCCTCTGGAGTCTGAGAGACTACAAGTTTCCTCAAGTCTTCTGGACTCTTCGTATTCTGGCCGATTTCACCAATGCTGTAGTATGGATAGTTTCCTCTCGTCCTCGAATTTCTAAATCCCCCAGTCCCAGTAACAATCCTTTGGTTACTGTACCGAACGCGCCTATTAAAATTGGTATCACCGTCACTTTCATGCTCCATAGTTCATTTTCCGTTCTCTAGCAAGGTCTATGTACTTATCTCTGCTTTCTCTTTCTTTCAGTTTTACCCTGTGGTCAGCCGGGACAGTAAAGTCCACAATTCGGCAGGTTTTTTTTTTTTTTTTTTTGACGATCACTAAGTTTGGTCATATGGCTAAGATTAGATGATCCATTTGTATTTCAAAATTACAAAGAATTTTGTGCATCTCATTTTCTAGGACAGAATCTGGGTTTTGCATAGACCATTTGTTCGTATAGTTAACTTTAAACTTCTTGCACAGTTTCCAGTGAATCACCTTCCCCACATAATCGTGTTATTATCATTATTATTATTATTCCCTGGCGATTTTTTTTTCTACTGGAATCTGAGTGACTGCAAGAGGTCCTCAGCTTTCCAAAACCCTTCGTAGTTTCTGACTTATCTCAGCAATTCAGTAATTAAGATGGTTTTGATTCTCTAAACTAATTTCTCGTTCTTCTAGTTCCCTCTCCAAGACTTGGTAGACTGTTCCACAATAATTGGAAATTACTTTGACCCTAATGTTCCACTATTATTATTATTATTATTATTATTATTATTATTATTATTATTATTACATTGGTACTATGTGCAGCTTTTTTTAATTGTTGTTTTTGTTTTTTGTTTTTTACTGACCTCTAGGTGACAACAAATCTGCACCGCTCTCTAAGGCTCTTCTCAGTATTATAACTGATTTTCACAGTACTGTGGTCTGAATGGTCTCGATTCTCCCTTTAATCTACAATCTCTCTAGTCTCTTTGCAAGGCCTTCGTAGATCGTTCCAAAGACTCCAACCATAATTGGTATCTCCATCATATTATTATTATCATTATTATTTACTCATTGGAGTTTTTCACATCAGCGTTAGCTGATGGTCTTTCACTGGAGTTTGAGTGACAGCAAGTCTCCAGGACTCTCCTCAGTATTCTGGCCATTCCCAATAATGTAGTAGTTTGGATGGTCCCCACTCGTCCGTCAACTTCCAAATCCTCCAGTCCCTTTAGTAATCCTTTAGTTACTGTTCCAAACGCACCAATTACAATTGGTATAATTGTCACCTGCATGTTCCATAGTTTTTTCAATTCCCTAGCAAGGTCGAGGTACTTATCCTTCTTTTCGCATTCTTTCAGTTTTATTCTGTGGTCTGCCGGGACAGCAAAGTTCACAATTTTGCCAGTTCTCTTTTTTTGTTGATTATTATAAGGTCTGGCCGAGATTAGGTGATCCGTCTGTACGTCAAAGTCCCCAAAGGAGTTCATGTGTGTCATTTTGTAGGACAGCTGCTGGATTGTGCATATACCATTATTATTACTATTATTATTATTACTATTATTAAAAAAACGTTTTCCTGAATATATCCTAATTGAAATTGAGTAAATATTGATGTTTAAAAAACGATCGACACTACAAAGCAGATGGCTAAGATCGAACTCGTAAGCTTAGGTTTTTACTTGACAAGTTTGCTAACCTTTCGTTACAGTACAGCAAGCGCCTTTTTAGTAAAAAAAAAAAATGAAGTTCTATCCATCTATCTATGTATGTGAATAATTCTTTTTCCTCTCACACACCCAAATGCGAACAAATACTTATATGCATAAGTACACACGATGTCAACGAAGAGACAGGTGACCTATCCTAGGTAATTGTATTTGTTGTGGTGACACTTGCTGTCTGCCGCGCTGAGCAAACTGGGTCTTGTCACCTCCTCAGCCCACCTCAAAAACCCACCCTGATATCAATAGCCTCTCCCTTTAACAGTCTCCTCTAACTCATACTACTCCTTTACTGAGCTTGCATACTTTTACATTGCTCTCATAGCCAGTGAGGCCTCAGATTTTCCTTTTTCGATACGCACGTAATAAAAAAAAAGAAAGAAAAAAAGGAAAAAAGAAAAAAAACTAAATAAAGAACGAAAAGTGAATTGACATTTGACTAGTTTAACTTAGTATGGCACGAAGGCAAATATGTAGTTTGCTAACTATTGCCAAATCGTAGGCCTTAGATTACAAGTAATATAGATTTATTTATTTTTACCAAAATGTCTAGAAATCGTGAGATCTCCCTAGTTAGTTAACGAGTAGGACAGAAAGGAATAAAAACAAAATGGGTCAGTTAGCATTAGACTACGATTTTGTTGTAGCTGAGTCTCATTGGTAGATAGACACACTAGTATTTACGTGGTTACTGGTACCAGTTTTTCCCACCTCTAGGACTGATGACAAACTTTCGCCGTGCTTGCTCACGATTTTTGTCTCGTCTTATCTATCTATCTATCGATCTATCTATCAATAAAAATTATAATATAATAGTAACGATATAATATACTTATACATACATACATACATACTTTCTGATAGATAGATAGATAGATAGATAGATAGATTTTATTTTATTACTATCTATCTATCTATCTATCCCACTCAGTCGTGGCTGTAAAATACTGCATCTCTGCAAAGGAGTAACCCCCCTCCACACGACCAACAAGTATTCTGAATATGACTTGAAACCATCTGATACTGACACTGTATCAGATGGAGCTTTGGGGAATGAGGATTAGCTCTTTATTACCTTTACTCTTAAACCCACTCTCACTCGGAGTGGTATTACCTGTTAGGGTCCCATCCATGGATCAAATAAAATCATTAGTATTAAAAAGCAATACTTGAGATCATTTAACTGGGACTATTTGTGTTAGGTTGCTGAAATTGAGACTATTTAACAGTGGGCAAACAATATATAGCATTACTTGAGCTTTTAACTGTGCGCAAACAACAAATATTAATATTTGAAATCGTTTAACTGTGTATAGATAATAAATAGCAATATTGAAACCATCTCACTCTGTAAAAACAAAGGATTAATATTAAATGTAATTATTAGTGTTGGAGAGGAAAAATTGAAATCATTTAACTGTGTGCCAACAAATGAAGACTGGGTGATTTAAAAATAATGTTACCTATATACTATTCCCTAACAAACCATGTAATTGGATATATATGTATAAAGATTTGGCATAAAGTAACTCACAAGGGTTGATATGCCATAAAACCCTACCAAACCTATCTATCTATCTATCTATCTATCTATCTATCTATCTATCTATCTATCTCAGCCTCTTCATATCTATCTATCTATCTATCTATCTATCTATCTATCTATCTAAGTTGACTGCGCCTTCTTCATTCCATCTTCATCTAACTTACTGATATTTGCTTAGTCTGGAACATGGTCCCAGGTTTCTAACATTACCTGTTGTTACTAAGACACCCTTTTGAGTACTAAACCCACAAATCGTTCCTTACCTTTTTTTCTTTTTCTTATGTACAAATCTTTACTTAGCCTGGAACACTGTCACAAGATTTCTGTCAAGACTCATATCTATCTATCTATCTATCTATCTATCTATCTATCTGTATTGTTCAGGAGGTGCCCGTGGTGTAGTCGTTATCGTCGTAGGAAATAGACACGGCGACACGAGTTCAAATCCTGGACGAGACTGATTGCATTTCACATAGCACTAATACCCTTGGGAAAGGTATGAATCCAATTATTCTCCCTACAGCTATGGGTAAATAGTAGGACAGACTAGGTTCTTCAGCCTTGGTTAGGCAACTAGTCGAGGAGAAGGAAAACTCTGAATTCAAACCTATTAAACTCCGCTTAAAAATTGACCTTGTGTCATATCCTGCTCGAGCGGAGGGGTTGGGTAAATAGTATCTATCTGTATTGTTCCTATCTATCTATCTTGTTCCGATCAATCTACCTATATATAAAATTTCACCTTACTTAGCCAAAAGGTTTTCAACTGACACTAACATCGATAATCAAACAGAGATTTCTATTTTCCCTTTTCTTAACTCTTCCCACTTTCTTTCTTCTTTCTTCCCTCTTCCCCTCATTTCTTCTTTCTTTATTTTTCACTCTCCACTTCTACAAAACGATTTTTATAGACGCTATGTTTCTCCTTGACTTGTTTTAAAAATTACGTTTCATGACGTAAAACTTTCAAATATTTTTCGAATATTTTTCTGTATTCGTTTCAAAGTGCGATTTTAAATTCACAATTCCCACCTTGAAAATGACAAAAACACTTTCTACCTGAAATTTTCGTAAATTCATATCTAAAATAATCCATGTTGAAACGCTTTGGTGAAACTAATTAATAATTTTTTCTCAACCATCTATATGTATTTTTCTTTCCGTTTTCTTTATCTATCTATCTATCTATCTATCTACTGGCCCAGTCTGCTGAGGCTGTAGAATACACCAACCGCATCTCTACAGAGGGGTAAGACTCCCCAAACGAGTGTCCTGTTTATAATACAAAACGATCTGATGGTGAGGTTCCAGTAATGCTGGAGATTTGGAGAATGCGGTGTACCCCTTTATTGCCATCGCTCCCAGGTCCACTCTGACCCGGAGTGGTACCACCAGATAGGGTCATCTCTATGGGTTAAATAAAACTAAACTGTGTGCTAAACTGAATTGTTTGAAATAGAACTTTTTCTACGTTCAACTGTAAATAAATAACTGATGTTTAATTGTTAGCAATACATAGCAATACTTGGAATCATTTAACTTGGTTGGTTAAACTGAACAGCTTGAAATAGAACTGTTTTTGATATCTAAACTGTGTATATACACTGAACAAAATTGTTTGAAATGGAACTATTCATTTTAAAAAGATAGATTTGAGGTGAATCTGACAGTATGTTGGTTGGTTGGTTGGGTTTTATGGCATATCAACCTTTGTATGTTATTTAACGCCAAATCCATTTTTAAACAGATAATCAGTTCTATCTCAAACAATTCAGTTGAGCATGAGTACATAGTTAATTGTCAAAAACATTTCTATTTTAAGCTATTCAGTTTAGTCAAACAGTTTTAATTCAGCTAATTCAGTTTAGTATAAGTATAGATTTTCTTTACACAGTTAAATGTCAAAACAGTTCTATATTAAACTATTCAGTTTAGCGTAAGTACAGTTTCAATGTCAAAAACAGTTCCATTTCAAACAATTCAGTTTAGCATAAGTAAGCAGTTTAAATGTAAGTACACAGTTTAATTATCGAAAATATTTCTATTTCAAGATATTCAGTTTAGTTAAACAGTTTCAATTCAAACAATTCGGTTTAGCATAAGTATGCAGTTAGTTCTATTTATCCGATAGATAGGGCCCTATCAGGTGCTACCATTCCGGGCTAGAGTTGACCTGGGAGTAATGGCAATGAAAGGGTACTCCGCATTTCCCAAAGCCCCAGCATCACTGGAACCTCATTGTTTCGTGTCATATTTCCAGGACACTCGTTTTCTTTTGGCGGGTGCCCCTCTGCAGAGGTGCAGTTGGTGTGTTTTACAGCCCCAGCCGACTGGGCAATACAGAGTTAAATGTCAAAACAGTTTTATTTCTGATCATTCAGTTCAGCATAAGTACACAGTTTAGATGTCAAAACAGTTCTATTTCGTGCAATTCAGTTTCGCATAAGTACGCAGTTTAAAAGCCAAAATAGTTCTATTTTAAACAATTCAGTTGATCATAAATACGCAGTTTAAATTCTAAAAACAGTAAACTAAAGAAACCACGGTTTAGTTCTATTTAACCTATAGATAGGACCCTTATCAGGAACTACCACTCCGGGCCATAGTGGAACCTGGGAGCGATGGCAATTAAGGGCTACTCCGTATTCCCCAAAGCTCCAGCATTACTGGAACATCACCATCAGATTGTTTAGTATCGTATGCATGACACTCGTTGGTGGGGGGAGTCTTACCCCTCTGCAGAGAAGCAGTCGGTGTATTCTACGGCCCCTGCCGATAGGGCAATCTGACAGAATGATTGAAATATATGGAAAGTTGTATAAATCAAACACGTAACTCAGATTTAGATGTGTGATATTTCGTTCAGACTTTATTTTATCTTTATGAACTTCTTCAAGACAGAGACTGTTTTTTGAGTTTTTCTGTTAATAGAAAAAATATGAATAGAAAAATTTAGAAAACGGTCTCTGTTTCGAAGAAGTTCGCGAAGATAAAATAAAGACCAAACGAAATATCATGCATCTAAATCTGAGTTAATTGTTGATTTATTCAACTTTCCACTTATTTCTATCAGAACTTTTTATATTTACAAGGGTCATTCAATAAATATTGGAAATCCATCTATTTATTTTGTTCCTGTCTATCTATCTATCTATCAATCTATCTCAGTCGTCTAGAACAGCTAAGTGAGGTCAAAGTTTGATTCGTACATGCGGACAGTCAAACAAACATCAAAAATCACTTTTACTTACATCATTTTTTTAAAACAATATCTACTTTATAATATTTGTTGTCAATTGAAAATTGAGACCTAATGATTACAAACTGCAATTGTTTTTATTTATTAATCTTTGTTCAGACTGGCACAAGGCCGTAATGTTCTACAGTAGCTGCGTTTACGAAGTAGTTACCAGGCGCGTCGTTGATTAACTTCTTCCTTTCTTCTTCTGACTTACAAAACTTTACTTAACCTGGTACAAATCCCTTGGTTACTTACAGCACCTGCTGCCAATATGTGGTCACCCATCTAAGTCCAGAGCAGACACCTCATTGCTTACCTTTTTTCTTCCTTCTTCTAACTTAGAAAACTTTACTTAACCTGGTACAAGGCCCAAGGTTGCTTACAGTAGCTGCTGCTAACAAGTGGCCACCCATCTAAGTCCTGTCCAGACACCACATTGCTTACATTCTTATTTTCTTTTCGTCGTTATTGACAATATTTGATTAGTCTAACACAAGGCCTAAGGGTTCTATAATATCTGCAGTTACTAAGTAGTCACCCATTTTATTATTGAACAAACTCATTGTTGCTTAACTTCTTCCTTTATTTTTCTTGTTATTTACTTGTATTTACTTATTCTAAGTCAAAGACCTTAAATTGCTTACAGTATCTGCTGTTACTAAGTGGTTCCCCATCTAAATCCTGAACAACCAACTCATTGCTTACCTTCTAACTTTCTTTTTTCCCATTATTTACAAATCTTTGCATTGTTTGACACAAAGCCTCGGGTTTCTTACAGTTTCTGTTGTTATTGAGTGAGTCACTCATCTAAATACTGAACAAACTCATCGTTACTTACATTTGACTAGATAAATGTACGTCTGTAGACCCTCTCACTCTAGGAAGTGGAGTCTCACCATCGGATAACAATGATATCCTAATGCGCATTTTGTCAAAGAAAAGCTTATTCTACAAGCGCTTTAGTTTCGGGCATCAACAGTGAGATATTAGTTCGCTTGTTAAACAAATCAGCTCAGCACCTGGTCCGGGAACGGGTAGGGACTTCATCCTTTGTCCTCTTGTCTAAGGTAATTAGGGATGAGCGCCCTGCTAGTCGGCTGGGACCGCAGAATACACCGACTGCTTCTCTGCAGAGGGGTAAGAACCCCTCACCAACGAGTGTCCAGGATACGACACTAAATAATCTGATGGTGAGGATCCATCAATGCTGTAACTTTGGAGAATGCGGAGTAGTCTTTATTGCCATCGCTCCCGGGTCTACACTGGCTCCGGAGTGGTTGCACCTGATAGGGTCCTATTTATGGGTCAATTAGAACTAAACTGTGTGCACTTATGCTATACTGAATTGTTTGAAATAGAACTATTCATATGTATAAAAATAGATTTGGCATTAAATAACCCAAAATGGTTGATATGCCATAAAACCAAACCAAACCAAAACAAAACCGACTTTAAACTAACCTTATATCACATCCTAAATGTGTGGCAGAGTTAGATATCTGTCTCTCTCAGTTTTTCCAATCTATCTATCTATATATTTTCCACATTTTCAAATCTTATCTCTTTTTTGTAAACAAAAAAGTGGCATGAATCTAGAGCTGCACTTGTAAAATCCTGTGTTTCGCAAGAAGTTGCTGCTCGAAATGTATCGAGACTTTTTATCAAAAATATTGAGAATTGGCCCAGGTTTTGATAGATAGATTGATAGCGTCAGATCATTAAATCCATAGTGGACCAGTGCCGGGGTAAGAAAAATTTAGTAAATACAAAAAAGAATCTTAGAAGACTGGGCTAAAAAAGTTCATTGGCTGAAATATATATCCGCTATTGATGACTTTTTTCCAACAATGAGATCCAAGTACTGCAACACTGATCGAAGAAGTGTGTGGATTACAAGGGAGACTGTTGACAACTAAATCGTATTTTCTCACATTCCATGAGACTATCTTAGTTAGCCTAAGAACTTTTTAGTAGATCCTTTAACATGATTAATAAATACCATAAAAACCTCGCCAGTACTTAGATGAGTTACAGCTAAGGAACCCCCCTGGTACTCAAAATAGCGTGTAGCCTTGTGCCTGATAAAGTAGGATAAATTCATTGTCTACTAGAAACAGGTTTCGGGTAAATGAATACAAATTGATCGGCCTGTTTTCATTCATTTCTTTACTTGAAAACCCGGATGTTGTTAGACTCGGGTTGGGATGGGGGTTCAGCGTATCTGATTTGAGAAAGTCACTCAGACGTGCAAAGGTGGGGTGCACGTTTCTTTTCTGATGATATGACATTTAATATCTTCTAAGTTGACGAACGACTCCCAGTGATGTCATCTAAAGTCATTGCTAAACTAGACGTCATTTTTTTCTCTTTTTAGGATAATCATAAAGTACAGAAATAATGTATGTAGGCATACGAGTATGAATCCATCTATCAATCTGAATATGTATGTATGTATGTATGTATGTATGTATCAATTTATCTATCTGAATATGTATGTACGTATGTATGGTCTGGTTTTATGGCACATCAACCATTATAGGTTATTGAATACCAAATCCTTTTTTTATACAGATAACCAGATCTATTACAAACAAATCAGTTCAGCATAAGTACATTCTTTTGTTTACACAGTTAAATGTCTAGACAGTTCTATTTCAAACAATTCAATTTAGCATAAGTACATAGTTTAAATGTCAAAAAAGTTCTATTTCTAGCAATTCAGTTGAGTATAAGTACACAGTTTAGTTCTATTTGACCCAACGATATGACCCTATCAGGTGCTCTCACTCCAGGCCAGAGTGGACCTGGGAACGATGGCAATGAAGGAGTACTCCGAATTCCCGAAAACTCCAGCATTACTGGAACCTCGCCATCAAATTTTTTAGTGTCATATCAAGGACACTTGTTGGGGGAGTTTTACCCCTCTGCAGAGATACAGTCTATGTATTCTGCAGCCCAAGCCGACTGGGCCATTTATGTATGTATATATCTATCTATCAACGAAGCTGAGTCAAAAATTAATTCCTTTTTCTTCAGTACAAGAAGGATTACCGATACAGGAAGATGTATCACACAACATAATGAAACTGGTCCTCTGTGGATTACATCTCTACTTCTCAACATAATCCGCCCTCGAATGAGAGTATGTATCCTTGCCACGTAAAATTCTATTGACTGTTCTTTGAACTACTTCATCACTGAAGTTTTCATTTCTTCCTCACGGGAATAATGTTTGCCTCTTAAACCCTCTTTCATGGGGCTGAAGAGATAATAGTCTTATGACGCTAAATCTAATGAGTATGGAGGATGCGGTAAAGTTGTTCACTTGAATGAGGCGACAGTCTCCCTTGTCCTGATGCTTGTATGGTCGAGCATCGTCATAGAGAAGGAAGACATTATCAATTGGCAAATTGGCTCTCACTTCAGATTCTCATCTTTCTGATATATATATATATATATATATATATATAAGTAAAGTTGGCGACCGTAGTCGAGGGTGACCCGATGGCTCCCTTTTCATTAGCTACTACACCGAGGCGCAGGGGAGGGCACAACTCATTTCCCTGGACTGCACTATTTTACCCTTCATTCGTACCTTATAAGCAAGGCGGTATCAAGTACTCTTTTTGAGTCTTTGATAAGACTCGACGAGGGATTGAACTCCGGTCTCCTGGACCTTTGGTGAACATTCTACCCACAAGACCAATAGGCTGGTATTAAATACAGAGTTTTATACAAGGCCGCTAAGTCTTTGTTATACGTCCTAGGGACTGGTCGGTCCATCCTACGTCTAAAAAATAAAAACAACTTTATTTTCTGGATGAATTAGACGAAGGCGTTTGCATTTTAGTTCATGCTAATGCTTTTCCGAAAGACAGATATCACTCTTTATCTTCACCTCCCCACCTGGGAATAATAAGGTGGCGGCGTAATGGTTAAAGTGCTGGACTAAAGCCTTGAAGTAAGCGAGTTCGAACTCCAGTCATGCTAGTACGATCACTTTCGGTATGAACCTCCTATCTATGGGTTAAATATTATCATTGCAGTCCTTCTATAAAGATAGCTTTGGAAATAGATAACACGCGAAAGTTGATATGCCATAAAACAAAGAAACCAAATCAAACCAGGGAGTAAAAGACTAGGCCTTTTAGCCTTAGTAAGTGCAACCAGTTTAGTAGAAGGAAAACCCTGATTTGGAAATCTGAGGAGTGTTGTTCAGGGAATTTCTGGCACACATGTAAACTATTTTGCCATTATTAGCTCACCCAAAATGTTTTACGCAAGTTCTCACCACTATAAACAAATTTGTGCAGTTTATTAGTTAAACTTAAGGTTTTTGTCACTGATAACCTTAAGTGTAATGAAGCTCACGAGGTTGAAATTGTCATGTTATATAAAGAACCATATATGAAGCCGGGCCATGAACAGGTATATAAATCATCAGTAAGACAGAAAACTTGACTCTGCAAAATAGATATGACATGATAATTGTTGGTGGGCTTTTTCCTTCTCACAAACAGATGCAACCCTTATAGATGAGTTACTGTAGTTTTCTGACTGAACTTTATAATCCTGACCATTGAACTATAAGGTTCCAACGCTCATCATCTTGTTAAGCTCACTGTTGGCTGTCTTTGGATTCATCCACCTTACTTCCCATTCATCCTGCTGCGTCCCATGGTTTCTATTGCTATACGTATATACGTCATATATGATACTCTCCAGCCTCAGAGATTGTTATTCAGTGGCAAGTCGGGGCAGGATAATTATTGCGGAGTTTTATTGTCACGGGATTATTTATATTCAGTGTTATGCCAATACTTTCTCAGAAAAAAATGAAGAGACATTTTTGTTCTTATGCAGACCTAGACTTATAGTATATAAGGGAATAATGTTTGGTTCGTTGGTTGTTGTTTTTTTTTCTAGTATATCAACCCTTGTAGGTTATTCAATACCAAATCCTGTTTATACATATATTAAATACATATGGTTTGGTTTGGTTTGGTTTTGTGGAATATATCAACCCTTGTAGGTTATTCAATACCAAATCCTGTTTATACATATATTAAATACATATGGTTTGGTTTGGTTTGGTTTTGTGGAATATATCAACCCTTGTAAGTTATTCAATACCAAATCCTGTTTATACAGATATTGAATATATATGATTTGTAAACGCATAGTTTATAGATCACATTTTTAAACGAGCCAGAGCGCACCTGTTAGTAACACTTAAAATGTTTCAAGTCTTGCAATCTAAAACTAACAATTTGATTTAACAACCGTTATTTGTTTGCACACATTCTAATAAATACACATATATGATTTGTTTGTGAATAGTTTGTTGGTAATTCTATGTAAAAAAAAAAAGAAGTTATTTGCTCTCAGGTTTCATGTATTGCTATCTAGCACTAATAATTTGATTCGATACTATTCATTCGTTTGCCCACAATCAAATGCTCTTAAATATTTAAATTCAATACTAATAATTCAATTTTTGCTCAAAGTTAAATGGTTTCAAGTATTGCTATTCAACTGTAATAATTCTATTAAACATTACTCTAGAGTTGAATAGCTACAAGCATTGCTATGAAACACAATTCCGTTTAACATCAGATAAATGGTCACACCGTTCTAGTTGCCCCATTGATGAGACCCTATCAGGTAACATCATTCCAGTTGAAAGTGTACCTGGGAGTAATGGCAATGAAGGAGTACTTCACATTCTCCAAAGCTCCAGGATAGTAACCTTACTATCAGATTGTTTAGTGGCATATACAGGACACTCGTTGTGATGCAGGGGGTTCTCCTCAAAAATAGATTCATTTGGTGTATTCTACCGCTCCAGGGATTGGGTTGGAGCGAATAAGGAAATAATTGTATATAAGGAACTTATAAACAAGGGAACAGTCTTTCATTAATACAAGTTTGAGTAAAGATGGTAAACAAATTTAAAAAAAAATTGTCTTTCATCTTATCAGGTTTTTTTGGTTCGCTACGTTTAACGGCACGTCAACCGCTTCTAGGTCAATACCGAAATTTGATTAATTTAAAATGTTTTATTATAACCATAACTATTTATATTTTCCACGTTCCATGGCATTACTTTTAATCGTTCTTTCTATTTGTCAACAGAGTGCGGAAGCAAAATTACGAATATTTTAGTATGATAATTAATGACTCTGTTATAAAAGATTGATTTTGATGTCAAAAAATAAACACCAAAATACGAAGAAAGATACAAAGCAGTAAATTTACTCAATATGTTCATCATTTTTTTTCCATGTATTGTATCAACACGCCTTCGAAACAATTTGCATGCCTTCAAAATAAATTCTTCCGACATTTTATTCTATTCCTCCTCGAAATTTACCTTAACAAAGAAAAGTTGTATTCCGTTTGGAAGATATGAGATGCTATTCTAATTTAATTCTAACCGGACATTGGCATAATGGTTAGAGTGTTTGCCTAATGACCCGGGAGACCCGGGTTCAATCCCAGGTCGAGTCATACCAATGACTCAAAAACACTTGCTTAACACTCAGTATTATAAGGTAAGGGTAAAGTGGAGCAATCCAGGGAATGGAATAGCGCCTACACCTTGTTGTAGTAGCTATCGAAAAGAGAGCCTTGGGGTTACCCTCGACTTCGGTCGCCAACAACAAACAAATGTAATAGTGTTTAAGGGAGGCGCTCGTGGTGTAATGGTTATCGTCGTAGGAAATGAACACAGTGACACGAGTTCAAATCCTGGACGAGGCTGATTGCATTTCACATTGCACTAATACTCTTGGGAAAGGTATGAATAAAATTATTCTCCCTCCAGCTATGGGTAAATAGTAGGACAGACTGGGCTCTTCAGCCTTGGTGTGGTAACTAGTCTAGGAGAAGGAAAACTCTGAATTCAAACCTGTTAAACTCCGCTTAAAAATTGACCTTGTGTCATATCCTGCCCGAGCGGAGGGATTGGTAAATATGGTAATAGTGTTTAAGGCATAATTTTCAACGCAGTACTTTAGAATTAAGTAATTTCTTTCTTTCTTTCTTTCTTTCTTGCTCTATCTGTCACTAGGTATCCAGCTCTTGTGATCTTTAGACTCAGCTTAGTAGATATGAGTACAGTATTTTTCATAGTCTTTGTTTAGATTGTATATTTAGAAGTAATCGAGTTAGGCTTGAACTCCTGACCCGGCCTTATTGGATTTCAATTTGCATGATTAAATAAATAGCGTAGAGAGGATAATAAATGAACCCCAGCGAAAATGAATTACAAAAACGTGGTACACATAACATTAGTGAGAATTATTGTTCACCGGTAAAGAAAAGGGTCTCGGTAGGAGTGATGTTACTTCAAGAAAGATTTCAAGTAAAAAATACTTTTATTGGACGATATATTGACCTTTACATTTATATGCACGAAACAAGGATTCGTGCATATAAAAAACCCTTAAAAAGTTCACCCAGCTAAAATTGCGAGCACTACCATACTATCAAAGTTCTTGTCTAGAGGCAAGCATATAGTAACCCAAATTACAACTAATCCATCCCTAATAAGTGTCCTGCATATGACACTAAACAATCTGATGGTGAGGTTCCAGTAATGCGGGGCCTTCGGCAAATACAGAGAACCCCTTCATTAGCATCCCTCCCAGGTCCACTCTGACCCGGAGTGGTAGCACCTGATAGGGCCCTATCTATGGGTTAAATAGTACTAACGTCATACTTATGTTAAACTGAATTGTTTGACTAAACTGAATAGCTTGAAATAGAAATGTTATTGACACTTAAACTGTACTTACATATATCTGTTTGCTAATGCTAAACTGAATCGTTTGAAATTGAACTGTTTTTGACATTGAAACTGTACTTACACTAAGCTGAATTGTTATATATAGAACTGTTTTGACATTTTACAATGTAAACTAAATCTGTACTTATTACTTAACTGAATTAGCTGAATTAGAACTGTTCGAATAAACTAAATAGTTTGAAATAGAAATATTTTTGACAATTAAACTGTTCTCATTCTAAACTGAATTGTTTGAAATAGATCTGATTATTTACATAAAAATGGATTTGGCGTTGAATAACCTACAAAGGTTGATATGCCATAAAACCCAACTATCCAACCAAAACTAATCCATAATCATAAGCAATTTATTTAGCTTTTTGCTTAGATGTGGTACAAGGCCGAATAAATGGGGCACCCAATGAGACTTAAATTAACTCGTGAAGGTTTGCTAATCTCGCTTGCTAACCATTACATCACCCGATTAATCAGCCTTCGGGCTTTTGACCTTGTGTCAAGTCGTGTCTGGTGGGAGGCATCGACAAATAACACCATAACATCACCCGAAGTGCTCTTAATCTATAACAATCAAGAGTATTTTAGCAACGGACTTATCAGTGAAATACAATAATTAGTTTATTTGCAACTGGAATAAATAATTATTTGCTAAAATTATTCGATCATAAAATATAACTTTCATCTTGGATGTCCATCGTCTTTAACTCAGTTCTTCTGCTTTCGTTTCCTCTTCTGAAAATTCAATATATAATCGCAAGAACAAAACAATCGATTGCCCGAGACTCTACTCAATATTCTGGTGACCCAGTTGACGGGGCTGTAGAGTACACCGACTGCTTCTTTCCAGAGCGATAAGACCCCACGCCACCCCAAAGAGTGTCCTGGATATTACACTAAACAATCTGATGGTGGGGTTTCAGTAATGCTGGAGCCTTGGGTAATGCTTCGTACGCCTTCATTGCCATCGCTCCCAGGTTCTCTCAGGCCCGGAGTGGTAGCACCTGATAGGGTCCTATCAATGGGTCAAATAGAAGTAAACTGTGTACTTATGCTAAAGAGAATTGCTTGAAATAGAACTGTTTTGACATTTGAACATATATTTTTGTAAAACTGAATTGTTTGAAATAGATCTGTTTTTGAATGCTCAACTGAATTATTTGAAATAGAAATGTTTGGACGTTTAAATGTGTGTAAACAAAAGCCTATTCTTATACTAAACTGAATTGTTTGAAATAGAACTGTATATATGTATAAAAAAAGGATTTGGCATTAAATAACCTACAATGGTTGATGTGCCCTAAAACCAACCCAAACCAAACCAAAACAAAACAAAACAATAGAGACTGGTTTTCAGCTGTGTATTTAGTCTTCAATTTTCCAGGTTCAAGTAAACTTTTTGAGGGAGAAAGAAAAAAAAAATTCAGATTGTATGAGCCTGGTTGTAATGGAGTTGAAGTGAACTACATTTTTTTTTGCTTTATATATATATAATAAATAAAGAAGAGATTCCTGTAGCGATACTTTTCTCAATATATTTTGCCAAACTAGTCGGCTCCACCACAGCAAAGGTATAAGATCCCCCACCAACGAGTAACCTGATAATGACACTAAAACAACTGGTAGTGAGACTCCAGTCCAAGAGCTTTGAGAAATGTGGGATACCTTTTCATTGCAATTTCTCCAAAGTAACTCTAACCTAGAATGGTATTACTTGTTAGGATCCTATCATTGCATCAATTAGAACAGTTTGATCATTTATTACCCTGGAAGCCATTTAAATGAGGCAAATAGAGCTATTAGGGATTGATAGTAATACTTGAAACCATTTAAATGAGTTCAATTAAATGAGCTCTGGTTGGAGGGGAAATTGTTACCTCAAAACTATTCGTTCATTTACAAATGATATATATATATATATATATATATATATATATATATATATATATATATATATAAAAAACAGGATATGGCATTAAATAATCCACACGTTGGTATGCCATAAAACACAACCAACCAACCAACCGATATATTTTGGTGTAACTCTCTCGTGCACGTTTCTCGACTGTGACGTCGGTGTTTACAATCGATTTAGATCTACAGCTAGGTTTTGGGCCATTTACAAAATCTTTTCTAGTTCCCAAATGATACATACACCGGAAAATGAAATCTAGAAAAGTTCATCTTTGGGTAATTCTTACTATGACTTTAACCGAAGCTCAAACTCAGGTTAAAGAAATAATCTTGAACGCTGAAAATCTATAAGCCTTTCACATGGAAGATTTTCGTTAAACAATTTAGACCTTGTGAAGGAAGGATTGGGATCGGTTTAGTTTGGTTTTATGGTACATCAACCATAGAAGGTTATTTAATTCCAAATCTATTTTATGCATATAAACAGTTCTATTTCAAACAATTCAGTTTAGTATAAGTATAGTTTTTGTTTTCCCAGTTTCAAGGTCAAAAACGATTCTATTTCAAGCAATTCAGTTTAGTATAAGCACACAGTTTAGTTCTATTTGACTCATAGATAGGGCCCTATCTGGTGCTATCACTCCAGGCCAAAGTAGACCCAGGGGCGATGGCAGTGAGGTGGTGCTCTGCATTCCCCAAAGCTCCAGCATTACTGGAATCTCACCATCAGATTGTTTAGTGTCATATCCAGAACACTCGTTGCAGTGGAGGGCCTTACCTCTCTGCAGAGAAGAGGTCGGTATATTTTACAGCCCAAGCCGACTGGGCTACAGGACACTCGTTGGTGGGGAGGGTCTCACCTGTCTGCAGAGAAGCAATCAGTGTATTCTACGGCCCCAGCCGACTGGGATACAAGTCACTCATTGGGTGGGGGTGGGGGGCTTGCCTCTCTGTTGAGGTACAGTCGGTGTATTCTACAGTTTCAGCCGACTGGTGGTCTTACCCATCTGCAGGTTTGGGGTACAGTACGTGGGCTTTTTTTGCTTTTTTTAAATTTTATCATGAGAGGCTCCATTCTTACGTTGGGTCAATGATAGAGCTGTCCGATTTTGTCAGCATTCAGGCGCCATGGTCATCAGTGATTGATAATACCCTTTGGAGAGGGACGGTTTTGCCGGGAGAAGTGATGCATACCCTGTTGAAACTGGACAATTACCTTAAGCTGTCCATCAGCCGAGAACGCTGAAGAGAATTGTTTACGTTAATCGAAATAATTATCTTCAGGACTTTGAAATGAGGAAAAGGATGGGAATTTTGGTGTGTTTTTTTTTAAATCCTGGGAGAGTGGCGAGGGGAATGTGGACTCTCTAATAACCTAGAGCTTTTTCAATTAATTATTAGTCCATCCTCTCTCTGTCTCTCTCTCTCTCTATCCCTCTCTCTTCCTCTCCTTCTTTCTGTCTCCCTCAACGCGCGTGCACACACACACACACACACACACACACACACACACACACACACACAAAGATAGATTTAAAGACTGAATGCACAGTTGGAAACCAGTTTTCTTTGTTCTGATTTTAATCAACTGAATCCAGTAGATGGGTCACACTTCGACTGGCCGTGGTATCAACGGCTCGGATCTGGTCGGGTGTATCTCGTCTCTGGACATACCTCGAGCCTCAGGGAGCCGTCCCCTCAGGCTTTAACCCTCCTCGGAGGGGTTAGGTTTATCGCCTTTTGAGGTAATGCCAACGGGGCCCGAGGAGCCGCCGAGCGCGTCTGGGCTACGGCCCTGCGCACGGACCCACCTTAAAAAGGCATTGTGCTACACTCATCCGCTTGGTGGGACGGAGGACAAGTCATCATCATCATCATCATGTCGTGTCGCTAGCACGGATATCCCTGACCCTCTCTCGCCACTTTTCCCTATCGTTCATTGCCTCTGGCAGGTCTTCAGGGCTACATCCCATATCCTCACACAGCTTTTGAATGTATGTCTGTGCTGGTCGTCCTGCTTTTGTCCGGCCATATGTGGGGTCCGTAAATAGGGTTTATTTATCAAGTTTTGAGAAATGAGGAGACGGAGACAGAGATAAAAATGGAGGACAAACTGAGTCAAAGTTATATTATTTGTTATATATATATATATGTAGGTAATATTCGGTCATTAATTATCCATTGGATCTAAAGAAGTCATGTATAATTTTTTTTCTTCATGTTTTTGGTTCACACCAGAAACTGAAAATACAGGATGGAAATAAATTTATAATCCTGAATTAACCGGTCTTTGGTTTTTTTCTTAAAGATATATATATATATATGTGTGTGTGTGTGTGTGTGTGTGTGTGTGTGTGTGAGAGAGAGACAGACAGACAGACAGACAGACAGAGTGAGTTTTGGAAGTAAATACGTTTTACCAGAGAGGGTCAAAAAACCAATATAAGTGAAGTATCATTTGAAAAAATGTAATCATTTTCATTCTCATCAACTACTGCTTGATTCTAAATATAAAGAAATGTAGGATTTTTTCACCTGAAAAAATAAAACTATTCTAAAGTTCTTAATCATTTCTGAATCTTCTGCCATTTATAGAATATTCTGGGAATCGAAATAAATGAAAATCTATTGGTGTTAAATCTGGTAAGTATGGAGGATGTTAAAAAAATGCCATCTTAACGAATATAAAAATAGTATTTATTCAAAATATTATGTTTTTAGGGGGTGTTTGAGGTTATATGAAATCTTTGAACAAAACTGAGGCCGTGGGCCAGGTTTAGTGTAAGTTAAGCAGTCAATAAACCATCAAAAAAGAAATGAAATGTTAATTAGATACGAATACTTAGCCTAAACTTTAATGAAATTGGATCTACATCCTTTATTTTTAATAAAGACCATCTTACAATCCATGTGTAATATAGTTAGGTAAGACTTGTTTGAATATCAATACGTTAAGTTGGTGACCTAAGTCAAGGGCGATCTGAAGTCTCCCATTTCAATAGCCACTACACCGAGGTGCAGGGGAGAGTGCTACTCCAGTCCCAGGATTGCTCTACTTTACCCTTGATCCTTACCTTATAATGCTGAGTGTTAAGCAAGCGGCGTCAAGCACCATTTTTGAGTCTTTGATATGAAACGACCGGGGGTTGAACCCCGGTCTCCTGTACCATTGGCGAATCATAAATTTTGATAAAAGCGACTCTACATCTTTTAGTTTTAATAATAACTATCTTACAATCTGTATGTAATGTTGGTAAGATCTGCTAATGCTGATTTATTTGAATATGAATTATTATCCTAAACTTTAATAAAAACTGACTTTATATTCTTTATTCTAAATAATGATACGTGTAATTAATGCAACGGCCGTGTCGGCTGGGGCTATAGAATACGTCGACTTAATCTCCGCTCCCTACGAGTGTCCTTAATATGACATTAAACAATCTGATAGTGAGGCTCCAGTCTTGCGTTTTGTGGGAATGTAGAGTACTCCTTAATAGTCATTACTCTCAAGTCCACTCTGGGCAGGACTGGTAGCATATAATGGGGCGTTATCTATGGGTCAAATAGAAATGGGTGCCAACAAATGACTTAGGTTAAATTTAATTGTTAGAAATAGATCTGTTTGATCATTTTACTGTGTGTAAACAAATGACTGATGTTTAATTGAAATGTTACTTATACATAACAATACTATCTACCATTCAACTGTGCGCAAACGAATGAATAGTGTTCAATAGAATAGTGTTAATTACAATATTTGCAACCACTTCACTGCCTTGCCCAGTCAGCTGCTTCTCTGCCGGAGGAGTAAGTACCTCCCAACCAACGAGTGTCCTGGATATGACACTAAACAATTTGATGGTAAGGCTCTAGTAATGCTCAAGCTTTGCGGAATGAGGAGTACCACTTCATTGCCATCGCTCCCAGGTCCACTCAGTGTCGGAGTGGTCGCAACTGATAAGGGTCCTATCTATGGGTTAAATAGAATTCAACCATGGTTTGAGTTTACTGGTTTTGGCATTTAAACTGCGTATTTATATTATGATCAACTGAATTGTTTTAAAATAGAACTGTTTTGACATTTAAACTGCGTACTTATGCTGAACTGAATTGCTCGAAATAGAACTGTTTTGACATCTAAACTGTGCACTTATGCGAAACTGAATTATCTAAAACAAAACTGTTTTGCCATTAATTCTGTGTATTGGCCAGTCGGCAGGGGCTGTAGAATACACCGACTACACCTCGGTGGTTGAGCATCACTGGAACATCACCGTCAGATTGTTTAGTGTCATATACAGGACACTTGTTGGGAGAGTCTTACCCCTCTGCAGACAAGCAATCAGTGTATTCAACAACTCCAGCTGACTTGGCAACATTTAACAGTGTAGAAGCAATAACATTACTCGTCTGCAAACAAATTAGTTCTAACTCATTTAAAAAGGAAATTATTTATAAATTGTGCGCAAACGGATGATTGATGTTAATTTTGTAAACTGTTATATAGCTTTACTTGAAGCCATTGAACTATGCGCAAAAAATTTAAAAAAACTGGCTCAAGCTCGTTAAAAAATGATAACGACAAAATGTTTTTACAAATCATTTATTTGATATGTATATATAAACAAGATTTGGCATTAAATAACCAACACTAGTTGATATGCCATAAAACCCAACCAAACCAAATGAAATTATGGCTAATTTCAATTATTTATTGAATTTTTGTAGAATTAAATATTTGTTTATTTCGGGAGAGAAATTTTGAAATGATTTTCTTTTTTATTTTTTTCGTTTGTACAAATATAAGAAACCTTTAACGCATTCTGTTTAAATCAAATGTAATATATATATATATATATATATATATATATATATATAATATATATATAGGTTCTCTCATATATATGGGACCTATGTGACTGCTAATAACTTTACAAATAATGGTGTTATATACTTTTTTTGTTTCAGATTTTAAAATACTATAACAACTATTAATCTTCGATCACAATGCCTTGGACAAGAGAGGAAAAATATTTTGCGTCACTACTTATTTGGAAACAAAATCATTCAAAACTCACTCTAATAGATACAACTCATTAATATGATAATGATTTATTAATGAGACAAGAAACTCAAAAAAAAGATTGCATGTCCTGGAAGTTGATATAATAACAATTAAAAAAACAACATTGATTTGATGTCTCTACCAGAAAGGATGCATTTTTTATTGGACATATTCTAAATGACTGCCATTGCGCTTCTCTCAGTAATAAATCATAATCATGTAAATGGGTGGAATCTATTTTGGGAAAACTCTGTATAAATATAAGATTTTCCTTTGCTTCTTTTATCAGTGTCATAAATTTGATGTATTTTGTGTATGACATAAAGCCACATCTGATGATAAGACTCCAGTTTGAAGTTTGGGGAATGTGACAACCCTGTTATTACCATTACTCACAGGTTCACTCTGACCCGGAGGGGTAGTACCTGTTAGTATTCCATATGTTAGTAAATAGAATGTTTAATCGTTTCCTGTACTTAAAACATTTATTAAGTACAAACAAATGGCAAATGTAAAATCGAATCTTTAGTATTACATAGCAATACTTGGAACCATTTGACGGGATGAAAATGAATAAGTTCTGGCTCGAGTAAAGTTGTTACCTACAAAATATTCGTTTACAAATAATGTATATCTAATATATATATATATATATATATATGTGTGTGTGTGTGTAAACAGGAATTGGCTTTGAATAAACTACTAGGGAAAACCAATCAGAGCCTAAAACTGAAAATGAACATTTTTTTATGGGTTTCATTTTTAAATTTATAATTCCGTGATCAAAGTTGAAATATATTGTTTCAATAAAATTGTGAATTTGAAAAAGTTTAGTTCTTACATAAGCAGAGTAATATACATTTTTGTAGTTTTAGAAATTTAAGGTTCACTGAACCACGACTCATAAGTAATATTGTCCTCCAAATGGGAAAATTCACTTCTCTTCGGAAACCATAAACATAAGTATATAATTTATTGTAGACTTACCGGGTCTGAACTTTCGATGAACTCAATACATTTGTTGAATCCAATTTAAAAAAAAAAATTGTTTCGTTTATCAGAAAGCCATCGTTTATCGTGTATTCACATTTCTTTCTATGAATTATATTCTTTCTTTCTTTCTTTCTATAATAAATCTTCTTTCTTCCTTCCTTTCTTTCTTTCCTTCGACGATATATTTTCTTTCTTTCTTTCTTTCTTTCTTTCTTTCTTTCTTTCTTTCTTTCTTTCTTCTTTCTTCGAAATATCTCTATTCTTTCTTTCTTTCTTTCTCTCTTTGATATATTTTCTTTCTTTCTTTCTTTCTTTCTTTCTTTCTTTCTTTGATATATTTTTTCTTTCTTTCTTCGAAATATCTCTGTTCTTTCTTTCTTTCTTTCTTTCTTTCTTTCTTTCTTTCTTTCTTTCTTTCTTTCTTTCTATAATAAATCTTCTTTCTTCCTTCCTTTCTTTCTTTCCTTCGACGATATATTTTCTTTCTTTCTTTCTTTCTTCGAAATATCTCTGTTCTTTCTTTCTTTCTTTCTTTCTTTGATATATTTTCTTTCTTTCTTTCTTTCTTTCTTTCTTTCTTTCTTTCTTTGATATATTTTTTCTTTCTTTCTTCGAAATATCTCTGTTCTTTCTTTCTTTCTTTCTTTCTTTCTTTCTTTCTTTCTTTCTTTCTATAATAAATCTTCTTTCTTCCTTCCTTTCTTTCTTTCCTTCGACGATATATTTTCTTTCTTTCTTTCTTTCTTTCTTTCTTCGAAATATCTCTGTTCTTTCTTTCTTTCTTTCTTTCTTTCTTTCTTTCTTTGATATATTTTCTTTCTTTCTTTCTTTCTTTCTTTCTTTCTTTCTTTCTTTCTTTCTTTGATATATTTTTTCTTTCTTTCTTCGAAATATCTCTGTTCTTTCTTTCTTTCTTTCTTTCTTTCTTTCTTTCTTTCTTTCTTTCTTTCTATATGGTTTGCTAATGCGAATCTTGGTTCTTTCTTTCTTTCTTTGGTTACTGTCTATTGTGTTCTCTTTTTTCTCCTTTT
>OY757919.1:37324537-37394537 GCA_963585895.1 Sepioteuthis lessoniana | reverse complement strand
TTGTGACAGGAACTTATACTTGAGAAGTTCAAACTGGACCCTAACATTACAGAAGTGACTAAGAACGTTTATTGTGTGAAAAGTGAAGTCGCAGAATTTCTCTCGGGTTGCCAGAAACTCGACGATCAAATAATGTCAGGTGAGCCTAAAAGCGTGAATTCTGAGGCCGTGCTCGAAACCATAGATGCAAATCCGGTACTTAACACTTGGTGAGTATCAGGCGAGCACGTCATCTTACAGTCCAGTGTTTTTCATCACCTTCACAATTTTGGCAAATGCATCTGGAGCAAGCAAAATGTGTCTCATGTACTACCAAAATATTGCAAAACATTTGATTCATCTTAGTAATACAAATATCAACGTGCGTCTATTCATGAAAAATAATTTTAAAATTAAGTTTTGTATGTTTTTTTTTTGTTTTTTTTAACAGCGTACCAACCTTCGTAGGTTATTTAAAACCAAGTCATCGTTGAAAAAGAACTGTAGTGGTAGTATTTAATCCATAGCTTTTAAATAAGGGGGTTCATGCCTTTCGCAAAAGTATTAGACTGAATGTGAATTTAAAAGCTCACTGGAGTTCTAGCTTGCTTTCTCTAATATCGCAGTCTTGCATTTTAGCAATTACGCTACGGGGACGCTCCCCAAATCGAAAATTAATCTACAGCCAAGTTATACCTGCAGGCAACCCTGACAAGATTTCATTCATTTGTTCAATTTTGTTTAGAAGACAAGTAATAACATGCTTCAATTGCGTTCTGACTCTTTACAAGTGCTAATTACGCAACATTTATTATTAAATATCCAACCGTATTTTTTGTTTCTTTAATTATTATCATTATTATTACTCTTTTAAGAGTTCTTCTTACCAGCACTAGTCGATGGTATCTCACTGGAATTTGAGTGACAGCAAGTTTCCTCAAGTCTAAGGGACTCTTCTCAGTATTCTGGCCGATCTCAATAATGCAGTAGTTTGAATGGTTTCCAATCGTCTTTTTATTTCTAAGTCCTCCAGTCCATATACAAATCCTTTGGTGACTGTATCAAGAGCACCAGTTACAATTGGTACAAACGTCACTTCTATGTTCCACAGTTTCTTTAATTCCCTTGCAAGATCCAGGTACATATCCTTCTTTTTGCTTTCTTTCAATTTTACTCTGTGGTTAACCGGGGCAGCAACATCCACAATTCGGCAATTTGTTGAATATTATTAGGTCTAGTCGTCTAGTCGAGATTAGGTGATTCGTTTGTATGTCAAAATCCCAGAGGAATTTGTGCATCTCATTTTCCAGGACGGATTATCAGTTGGGTATATACCATTTGTTCGTATGATGAAATTTAAACTTCTTGCACAATTCTTAGTGCATCACCTTGCCCACCCAGTCGTGTCTAGTTTTATACTCTTTTATTATTTTTTTGGTCAAATCAAGGTCAAACATTTCTATTCCTGCCTATTTTAGTGGGATTATTGATTTAATTGCTAAATATAATTACAGGTGTGGCAATGAGGAAAGTGTAGAATGTCTGGATGAATAAAATCTTTTTAACAGATGACTCTGTCCACTACCTGTTTCTGCCATCGAAAATCTATTTTCGTCCGATTTAGGAGAATCCGAGCTTCAAGACAGACATTTGCATGGAAAAGATTCTTAGCTTTTCCCTTCAATTCCATAAATCGTGAAAAATAGCTGATAAATTTCCATAAGACATTTGAAGACAATTATGAGCAATAAACCCATATTTGACGAAAATAGTACTGGATAAGGTGCCTCTCCCCTTTTTGTACCGTGCCATTGGCCTAATGAGTAGAGAGTTCGCCAATGGTCCGGGAGATCGGGGTTCAATCCTAGGTCGAGTCATACGAAAGACAAAAATGGTACTTGAGGCCGCCTTGCTTAGCACTCAGCATTATAAGGTAAGAATCAATGGTAAAGTGGAGCAATCTAGGAAATAGAGTAGCGCCCTCCCCTACACCTTGATGTAGTAGCTATTGAAAAGGGAGACTTTGGTCCATCCTCGACTAAGGTCACTAAATCTATATTATAAAGTGTTTTGTCTGTTGATGATATCATTTTGTTAAGAAAAAAATAATCATGGGTAATTCTAAAGTTTTTAATTCTAAAGTTAAGATTAATCATAAGTAATTCTAAAGTCTTTTTTTAAATATAAAAATTTATGGCGGAAGCAGTTTACTTCAGGGAATAGGGAAGATTTTATAAGTACATAAGAACGTATATACCCACCTTTTGCTTTTTAATCAGTTGCAAGGACTTTTTTTTTTCTTGAGAGGTGATATTGTTTTAAGTTTAATCTGAAAATGAAAACGTTAGAATAAGAATAAGAAGAAGAAGAAGAAGAAGAAGAAGAAGAAGAAGAAGAAGAAGAAGAAGAAGAAGAAGAAGACTTGATACTTTATACAAAAATCTGTCGTGATAATATGTATATATAGTTTGCGATATTTATAATTAAGGAGTGCTCAATATCAGTGGTAGAGCATCGGTCCAATGGTCACAAAGGCGAAAAAATTATAGTCCCCGAGCGCCATTCACTCTAGGTCAACGCTATCCGCAATTATATATATATATATTGTTAGGAAGAAGATAAAAAGAAAACTTTTGAAACTTCATACAACCGCCCTTCGAATTATACACACACACACACACACACACACACACACACACACATACATATATATATGTATATATATATATATATATATAGAGAGAGAGAGAGAGAGAGAGACAGACAGACAGAATTAGAATAAGAAGACAATGCGAAAACGTGTCTTGAATTTTAGAAATCTAAGTCATCTCTCTTGATTTAATCTTATAAATATTAGCTAGAAGCCGGGCACCATTTTGTAATAGCGTAATCAAATATATGCTATTCTCCTCAGCTTGTAAAAAGTATCACTAGTAATAGAACTAGATCGATGGAGACGGTAGAAACTCGGTGTAAGAGTGAGTAATATTTTTCCTGATCAATTTCCGTGAAATTTTGTGTAAGCACCTCATAAATTCACGCGCACGCACCATGAATTTTTTGTAAGATCGATGAAATTTTGAGAAATAAGTGTTGAATTGTAGTAAATAGAATAGTATGTATGTTTTATGGCTATACCCCTTTCACTTCCTGGTCAGGCCAGAAACTTTTTAGCATCGTCCCCCTGCAAACACACATAAATATACAGTCGTATACACATGTATATATATATATATATATAAGCTATAAGGATAGTCTACACTATCCTAACTAATCACTGATATCGAACACTCGTTATTTGTTGAACATAACAGAACACTTTTTATTTATAGTTTTTGATTGTAGTTTCTCAAGTTGTGTTTTTTCCGTATTAACCAAACATAAACGAAATAGCATTTAACACAGGCACCAACATATTAAATATCTTTTGTTGCTAATATTACAAACTCATCAGATAGATCTCTCCCAAATAGATATATTTATTTTAATTATTATAATTTTTCCATGAAGGTATTTAATACTTACTTACTCTACACTTTCCACGGAGCCAGGGAATAATTGTTTCTAATAGTATTTTAAGGTACACTTTATTAAAATAGAAAACTACTTAAAAAAGAAAAAATAGAAAACTATTTTAAAAGAAAAAAGTGCCAACAATATATTTATCAAATTATATATAATATTTTTGAAGATTTAAGTTTTAGTTTGAAAATCACTCTTCACTTTTTCCCTCATGTTATATTAGATTTTTTTTTCTATTTAATTTCGTCACTGCCCTGCATCTGGACTTGTCTTTGAGGGGAAAAAAACCCCACAAAACAAAACAAAAAAAAAAACAAACCCCAAAACAAAAAAATAAACAAACAAAATGAGTGTGAGAACGTATCTAAACGTATTTAATGAACATCCGTTTATTGTCTTATATATATATATATATATAGTTTGTTATATTTTTAAATACAGAGTGCTCAATATCAGTGAAAGAGTATATATCTAAGTTAGGATAGCGTAGGCATAGAACCAACTGTCCTTGGTGACTGTTAATTTCTTGCTTATCCTGTTGCATATTGACCATGGACTGAGCCGTCAAGCAGCGATTTCTCTGTACATGATGCACCTGGGTAAATAAGCAGAAGCAGTCCCGTGGTTGAATGGAAATGTGGGTGCGTTGTGGAATGATACATGCAGATGCACACGTGAGATACGGTTAGTCTGTCAGTCTTAGTTTGCGGCCCGAAAAGATTCAGTCAGTCACAGAGAGCGCCAGTGAGTGGCTGGTTGCTCCACTGGCACAGAGTCCTACAGAGCGGTCAACGGCTGCCCCACCGACCGAGAAGCAGAAGAGCTAAGTGGGGCCTTGATGATAAAACTGCGTGGTATGGTCACAAGAAGAAATTATGGGTCTATATATCAGTCTTCATTCGTCTCTCTCCATCTCTATTTGTCTCTCAAAATCCTAGAGAAGTTTTGAACCCATTAGAAAAATAAGTGTGAGAGTTATATTTTTGTAACCAAATCTGATGGTCATTCTTCCTCCACGTATATGCATTCCTCAAGCCTCTATGTAACAATGCGACCATTGGACAAATGACCATCAGACTATCGCATAGCCTAAAAAATATGACAGTCACCAAACGCCGTAATAGATTTTATATTAAAACACCAAAATATCAAGGATATTCCGTTGAATTTCCATTGGGCCATACTCATGAGATTGTAATTATTATCATTACTTCTTTGAGAGTTTTTCACTCCAATATTAACTGATGGTTTTCCACTGGAGTCTGAGTGGCAGGAAGTCTCCAGGACTCTTCTTAGTATTCTGACCGGTTAATTATTATTGCTGGATGGTCTCCTCTTGTCATCTTATTTCTAAGTCTTCCAATCCTTTTACTAATCTTTTGGGGATTGTTTCGAGCACACCAATTACATTTGGTATCACCATCACCTTGATTTTCGATAATTTCTCTTGTTTTCTATCAAGGTCTAAGAACTAATCACTGTTTTTGATTTTTTAAATTTTCATTTCGTGGTCTGCCGGTACAGAAAAGTTCACTGTTCGGCTGATTTTTTTTTTTTTTTTTTTTGACAATCACAAGATCTGGTCGTCTGTCCGAGATTCAGTGATTTGGTTGCATCTCAAAATATCAGTGAACTTTGTGCATTTCATCCTCCAGGACAGATTCTGGCTTTTGCAAAGACCACTTGTTCGTATGAACAAATTTAAATTCTTTTCCCAATTCCCAATGGATCACTCTGCTCACCCAGTCGTGTCTAATCTTATAATCTTTTTGCGCTAGTTAGCTCCATTTGCTTATTATGCGATTAGTCGTTTTGTCTCTATTACCTCATAACCTACAATTGCTATTTTGTTGTGTCTCATCTATTTTTGCTTTTACAACGTCATAAGAACCAACAGTGCTGCTATTAGAAGGGATTCATTTTCTCTTTTAAGGTTTCCGTTTCTTAACCCTATCCAGGTATTCTCGTGAGAGATTTCGCTTGAAATATTAATGGCGTTGGGGCAAACCTACTGGACAGCGATGTGGTAATGAATTCAAACTTATGTCGGACTAACAACCTTGCGAAAGGCATGAACTCTTTTAGCGAGAGGTTAAACATTACGACTACTGTCCTTCTTCCGGGGTTGTTTTGCCATTAAATAACCCACAAAGGCTGAAATGCATCTAAAACAAAGAAACCAAAACTAAACAAACCTGTTACTGCCGTTGCTACTATCATACTTCCTCCACGTGACTTTAATTATAAGTTCTCTTAATTAAAAAAAATGTTGAAAGAAAGAAAAGTGTGTAATTTCCTTTATTTACTTATTTGCTTATTTATTTATTTCTTGTTTCTAGGAGAATAGAAAGAAATCGTCGAGTTTCCTCTTTGTCGGCTATTGCTTCAAGTATTTGTTTAAAACAGCACGGAGCATAATTAATTGTCTGAATTTCTGAGACGAAACTTAATGATTTTTGTCATTCAAGGTTTTCGGACTATTGTCTTCATCTTTATTGTTATATTCACAACGTTTCAACCTATGTGTCCTCCGACCTTCTTCAAGTATTTCTTGTTGAACTCGGGAGCCTACACGGAACTTCGAACCAAGTCATTCATTTAATCCACGGGGACATTTGCTCTGATTCCGTAAACCATAACCGGATAAAAGTGTTAAGTATTCCTGTATTGTTACTGGCCTGTTGTCAGGATTGTCCGGTAGGACACATGGCGTAACGATTATAAGCATTGGTTCCCTAGGCTTCTAATCGACAATCATGTAGAGGTTACAGGTTCAATCCTGACTGTAGGCGAATAAACAACAAAAAAGATGAAGACAACCCTGAATGATAAAAGGGGGCATTATTGTTTAGTTCCTATCTACCTTTTTTCCTTCAAGCGTTTCATTACAGTGTAGGTGGTGCAACCATACAGTAATACCGACACGTCCGATGATTGCATAAACGAGAAACCAGCAGTCACCAAACGCAGTTGACCCCGTGTGCACACTATTCCAACTTAGATATATGCTTTATTTCTAATGTTAGGTATTTTCCACAAGCGATTTTGTAGTTGTAGTTAATATGCGAGCAATGTCAGTAAAAGTGGACAAGAGAGAGAGAGAGAGAGAGAGAGAGAGAGAGAGAGAGAGAGAGAGAGAATACAGTGAAATGAATAGAAAGAGAGAGGGAGGTGAAACCTATCAAAAGGTTGCTGAATGAGAAATAACCAAGACGGAGGTTGAAAATAAAATGGAAATCTTTATAATATTAACAAAATACGATACTCGCCGCGGCGTAAGGTAGGTAACAGACTGTTAGTGGTGAACTGCTTAGCATGCCACACCAAATGGGCGAGAGCAACACAAAACCTTTTTTAAGGTGGTTAAATAGAACTAAACTTGGTACTTATGCTAAACTGAATTACTTGAAATAGAACTATTTTGATATTTAAACTGTGTACTTGTTATATAGCCATAATGATATCAATAACAACAATAATAATGCAAATTAAGGTGGTACGAACGAGTTTAATTCTTTCTACATTCAGTCTATGGCAACAAGAGGAGAGAGAGACGATTCTTAAAGGCTTATGCTAACCATACTATGCTGACCACAACACACGCGCGGCGCATCCTGTGGTGTTTAAGATCTCAACTCATCTCTATTAAGTTAGCTTTTGGACTTATACCCTTGGGAGAGGTATGAACTCTCTAATCCTCCAACTGTTGGTTTAATATTACCACTATTGTTCTTCGACAAGAATAGTTTTGGTAATAAATAACCCTGGAAGGTTGATATGCCATTAAACAACGAAACCAAACCAAACCAGTATTAAAACCATTTTGTAGGCCATGCATTCTTCCACTTGCATTTAGATGTGCATTTGTGATTGATATCTGAAACCCTAAAAATCCCAAGTCAAAAAGAATCCTCTCGCAGATCCAAGGAAGGAAATCTCGTCCCCGCGTGAGAATTTAAGAACGTGACAAGCAGAAAAAATGAAATGAAATAATTATATGACAAAACAGAGAATCTAATAACGTAGACGGAAAGTGAGATAAAGTAATATTGACGGGGAAGTTAAGACATCTCACCAGAAAGATGCTCTGTGATTGTCAGAAAAATATAATAATTAAATAATAACCGAAACACGAAAATATTAGCGAATGGTAACGTTTCCCTATTCCGTCGTATGGCTGTCAAAACGGACACAAATCATAATTACGGCTTGCCATTAGATAATTATTAAAAACCAGTCCAGCGACGTCTGAACTGTCATAATGCATTCTGTAAATGTCTAAGAGAAAGTGGCCTGTTTAATGCATAACGGGAACTTCAGAATATATATATATATATATATATATATATATATATATATATATATATATATTTAGGCAGCATTTCTTCGTTAATGCAAATTTCATTAAACATAATAGACATTTTATGCCTACATATTTTCTTCTGGATCCGTTCGAATTCCCGTATTACTTTTATCATATTCGGGGGGAATTGATTTAGGTATTGTCCATAGTTGGAGATTTATGGCGTTTGCTTTTAAATGTAATTCTGTAAATAGTGCCAGTAGCTAAAGACATTTAAGTACGTTAGCACTGGTTTGAAAATTAATTCTATTAAGTGCTGGTTGCAGGTTTCTAATATATAGTGCTTCGAGAATCTGAAGTTTTTGTTTATTATTTTGATGTTCGAGTATTGTTGTGTTGTCGGTGAGAATTTTTCGTAGTTGTGTTGTTGGGCATGAATGTTTTTTTTTAAATACTGAGCTATTGAACTTGTGTCAAACACGTCATAAATCTTCAACAGCAAAGACGTCCTTACACAGTAGTAATTTGCTAAAACAAAAGTTACATCACTTTTGTAATAGATTCTCCCCTGATGATGGCCCAAAGTCGGGCAGAAAGTACTAGGGATACATACAACTATGGACAATACCTAAATCAATTCCCCCCGAATACGATAAAAGTAATACGGGAATTCGAACGGATCCAGAAGAAAATATGTAGGCATAAAATGTCTATTATATTTAATGGAATTTGCATATATATATATATATATATATATATATATATGTGTGTGTGTGTGTGTGTGTGTGTGTGTGTTTAAACAGGACAGGGTACGTCGAAAACATGTAATATAAAACAAATTCAAATTTACTTTATAAAATACTCGGTAAGTTCCAAAGATCAGGGGAGTATAGAGTATCGATTTATTGCCATTATTCCTAAGTTCACACTTACCCAGTGTTGTAGCACCGATTAGAAATCCATCGATGGGGTCAAATATCTCTTATTCGAATTGGATAGGACCATGAGCAAAAAGGTTTTTAAATATAATAATTAAGAAACAATTACCCCAAAAATTGAATATAAACCTACGGTGAATGCAGTTCCTTTACTTCTATGCATAAAATCACCCTAATCAAGTTAACGTGCAATTAAATTGAATGAATGGACCAATCAAAGATGTCTTTAAAATTAAGTTAATCTTTATAATAAGATTGAAAGCTCAGAATTCCTTGAATTTATGTGGTCTTTATAGCTCCAAGCGTCCTACGTGTCTAGCCACACTGAAGAGTTGTGATACAACGAAACAGTCTGTTTGTGGATGGCAGTATATACGCTCCCCCATGGGGGTTGAGCACTCTGGCGAAGGAATTTTCGGCTGCCACTCGTATAATGCAAAGCTCTTCGAACGAATTGAGCACTCTAGTATTTGGTAAGGTATAAAATGTAAACAAACGAACGCTGCTGTTGTTGTTGCTACTTAATACCTTATAATTCCCTAGCCGACGTGTACGCTTGTTGGCCGAGCAGTCTGATTCTAAGTCTAACGTAAAGTTGGGCGGGTTTCGATCCCAGCTTCAAGCGTCCTACGGGTCTAGTCACACTGAAGAGTGGTGATACAACGAAACAGCGCGTCTGTGGATGACAATATATATATATATATATATATATATATATATATGAGGATCATTAAATAAGTTTCCAGACTTTTTTCGTATGGGCACTTTTATTGATAGTACACACATGAAACTCTAGTCCCCTTCGAAGTAATCTCCTCCAGCTGCAATGCACTTGTTGTACCGTTCCAACAACTTCTGGATGGCCCCATGGAAGTCCTCTTGTGTGAGCGTGTCAATGACCTTCGTCACAGCCTCTTTCATTTCCCCAATTGTCTCATAACGACAGCCTCTGAGCTTAGGGAATAACTAAAAGTCACAGGGAGCAAGGTCTGGACTATAGGGAGGATAAGGAACTGTCTTGATGCCTATCTTGGTCAAATAGTCTGTGACAAGGATGGAGTTGTCGACTGGTGCATTGTCCTGGTGGAAATGCCATGAACTCCCTTAAAACCTCAACATAGTATTCCTTGTTGACTGTCAGTCCAGTGGGAACCCAGTGCATGCAGATCATGCCAGTGCTGTCAAAAAAAAAAAAAAAAAAAAAAACATCAAAAGTTTGTGGGTGGATTTACTCTGTTTGGTCTTCATGCGTCTCGGAGATCCAGCATGCTTCCGCTGGGAACTCTGTCACTTGGTCTCAGGGTCATAGCAGTAGATCCAGCTTTCATCGCATGACATTTTTTCTAAGTTTAAAACAGAATTTTATTGCATATCGTTCTTGTAAAGTCCAGATTGCATTTTTGAAATTCACCAGCTGTGACAATTAGGCTTTCGTAGGGTGTATTCCAATTCCTGCTGTAGCTGTTCATTTGAACCAAAAAATCATAAAAATTGGTCAGTCATCTCATAAGATGTATCGCAATAACATACTGAATTTTCAAGAGTCTATAACAATTTTAAATGCCTGTATAAAAAAGTCTGGAAACCTATTGAATGCAGCATGTATATATCTATATTTATTGATTGAACAAAGTAAACCTAAATGGTGCAGGGGAAGTAACAAATATGCTGAACAGCGACATTGTAGTAAGTGAGTTCGAAGTCTAGTCAGACTTGGAAAAAGTGTTAACCTCGTCATCGCCCAAACTGTGTTAATAATACCACTACTGCCTTTCGATAAGGATGGTTTAAGCCTTAAATGACTAATAGATGTTGATATGCCATCAAAGAAAGAAAGAAACCAAAATATATTATGGATTTGGCATAAACTAACTCATGAATATTTGATATGCCATTAAACAGAGAAACCAATTCAATATGCTTATATGACAACTATAATAGGACAGATGGTGTACGTTTCTCTGTACTTACCTACTGGAAAGATTTAACGTAATCAGAGAGCTAAACTGCAGAGTCATTGTAAGCAAGTTCGAACTCCAGTTGTGCTATTATGTTCACTTTCTGACTGAAACCACTGGGAGATGGCCCTGTTGGGTAGGGCTGCAGAATACACCGACTGCTTCTCAGTAGAGGTGTAAGACACCCAACGAGTATCCTGATATGACACTAAAGGTACTCCACATTCCCCGAAGCTACAGCAATACTGGAACCTCACTATCAGATTGTTTAGTGTCATACCCACGACCCTTGTTGGGGTGGGAGATTTACCCCTCTGCAGAGATGCAGTCGGTGTATTCTACAGCCCCAGTCAACATGGCAACCTGGTGATTGTTGGTTGGTTGGGTTTTATGGCATATCAACCTTTGTAGGTCATTTAACGCCAAATCCATTTTTATGTACATAATCAGTTCTATTTCAAACAATTCAGTTTTGCATGAGTACATAGTTTGTCAAAAACATTTCTACTTCAAGCTATTCAGTTTACTCAAAGCGTTCTAATTCAAACAATTCAGTTTAGCATAAGTATGCAGTTAGTTCTATTTAACCCAAAGATAGGGCCCTATCAGGTGCTACCATTCCGGACCAAAGTGGACATGGGAGCAATGGCAATGAAGGGGTACTCCGCATTCCCCAAAGCTCCAACATAACTGGAACCTCACCATCAGATTGGTTAGTGTCATATCCAGGACACTTATTGAGGGGGTCTTACCACTCTGCAGAGGTGCAGTTGGTGTATTCTACAGCCCCAGCCGACTGGGCAATACACAGAGTTAATGTCAAAACAGTCTTATTTCAGATAATTCGGTTTAGCATAAGTACACAGTTTAGATGTCAACACATTTCTATTCTAAACAATTCAGTTCAGCATAAGTGCAGAGTTTAAATACAAAAAACCAGTAAACTCAAGAAACTACGATTTAGTAGTAGTAGTAGGACCCTTATCAGGTGCTACCACTCCGGGCCAGAATGGACCTGGGAGCGATAGCAATAAAGAGGTACTCCGCATACCTCAAAGCTCCAGGATTACTAGAACCTCACCATCAGATTGGTTAGTGTCATATACAGGACACTCGTTGGGGTAGGAGTCTTACCCTTCCGCAGAGATGCAGTCGGAGTATTCTATAGCCCTAGCCAACAGGGCAACCTGGTGATTGTAGGCTTGTGCTAAAATTAAGTCAGTTAATGTAACTAACTGTTTTTTCTTTTGTTTTTTTTTTTGTTTTTTTTGGGTTTTTTTTTTAATCTGATACGAGAGAAAAAGGCCAGCAAATGGTGAAAACTTAGAATTAAAAAGTCGAAAAATAATTAAAGAAAATATTTTCTGAAATATGTTTTGCATTAATTTAGCGCGTTGGTAGCAATCCTGCAAATTTGTTGAAAAGCGTTACGGATCTGCAGACACAGCATTCTGCTATTTTTGACATTCAAAAAAGAATTACATCAGAAATAAATAATGAAGGGAAAAACACATACTTGCTGACCGTAGAGTAACATGTATGGTATAAATATATAAACGTGACCTTCATACTAGAAGAAGAAGAAGAAGAAGAAGAAGAAGAAGAAGAAGAAGAAGAAGAAGAAAGCATAATTAAAAAAAGGACAATTAAGAAAAAAAGAAAGAAAGAAGGAAAGGAGGAAAGGAGGAAAGAAAAAAGGAAACTTAAGAAGAGAAAGACGGATATTTAAAAAAAAAAAGACCATCAGAAGAAGAAGAAGAAGAAGAAGAAGAAGAAGCATAATTAAAAAAGGACAATTAAGAAAGAAAGTAGGAAAGAAAGAAAGAAAAAAGGAAACTTAAGAAGAGGAAGACGGACAATTAAAAAAAATCAAAAGAAGAAGAAGAAGAAGAAGAAGAAGAAGAAGAAGACTGTTTCTTACTTTCCAGGCAATTATTTTCGTGTGGTTTTTAAAAGTTATATGGAAGGAGAAAACTTCTCGCTCTAGATCCAGGGCGTGACCGACGCCATCTTGGTAACAAAACCCGGTCATCTCCAATTGGAGTAGTTTGCACTCAGTAATGGAGAAGAGAGTTCAGTAAGCCACAACGCCCAAGGTCAGCAGGTTTTTTTTTTTACTTCGTCACTGGACTTCTACAGGCGCCGTTGACCATTGACACCATTTGAACACGGAAACAAAAATTGAAAATTTGGCACATTTGAAGAAACTGAATAGAAAGAAACTAATCTGATATGAAAACTGAACTTAATGAAAATTAATTCTCAGAAAACTAATAACGAAACTGCGTTTCATTCGAATAATTCATTAATAATTTAATTAGCATGGCTTTTTTAAAAATTAGGAAAAAATCTGGTACCAGGCTATTGCAATGTGTGCCAAGATCGAATACGTGAGTTATGACTCATGGGAAACACCTATTATTTGCCTAAATTTCTGAGATGTGGCTTGATCATTTTCATGACTCAGAATATTTTTCTGATGTATTTTGTTTAATTCAGGAGCCTGCACAAAACTTTGAACTAACCTTTTTATTTAATCCACGGGCGTAGATTGTTCTAATTCCGTTAACTAAGGCCGAGTACAATTTTTGAGCTATAATAACAATCATACTTGTAGGTGGGATTGAACCTGATTTCATTCCGAAGCGCTTTTAGACCAACACTTTAACCACTGTACCATGGGGCTTATAAATCTTATGTCTTTAACAACCAAAAAGATACATTCACTACTATGTATGATTGTTTTACCTTAGCTCATACATTTTTTTATCGAGACATTTTAATGGTTCCAAATTGTATCTCTATACTTGGTCTACTTAACAAGTCACTATAGTCCAACATATCCGCTGCTTCTTTAATGCTGAAATGAAGATAATTGACTGAAGTTATAAAAATTGGGAATTACATTTGATAAGTCTAGTCGGCATACAGTGTCCGCTGATGAATGCAACTTATTGCCGGTTGGCCAACATTGGTATGTCCATGTGTAGGAGTTCACTGGTGAACGTCGTAACTTCTTTTGCATGTCTGGCTCGTCTAGTTTGAATAATTTTTGATTTGGTTGGTCGTTGATGATTGAATGTGAAGGTTAGGTTTGGTTTGGTTTCTTTGTTTAATGGCATATCAACCTTTGTAGGCAATTTAATGCCAAAGTCAAATGACTTATACTACCTATTAAAAGTATTTGGCCTACCTCAAAAATTTTTTTTTTCTCATCCGAAAAATGTCATATTTAATGAAACAAGTTAAGAACCACAATGAATCTATCTATTACAATAAATGCAAGACATCCTGCGCCATATTAAATACAAATTTAAAAAAAAAAACACAAAAACATCTTAAACTTTTGATTTATCAAAATGACCCCCTTTTGACGCTATCACAGCTTCACCAAAGACAAGAGATAGACTGAAGATAGTTCTCCCCAGCTTTCCCGCAAGGGTGACCAGAAGTGAGACGTACTTGTAGTTTGTTTAGCTCTGACTTTTCACTCAAGCTCATCCCACTCTATTTCAATGGGATTTAAGTCCATTGATTGCACCGACCATAACATCAGTTGAAGGACATGCTGTTCCTCTTTGCTTTTGATGTACCTCTGGCATAGTTTATTAGTATACTTTGGGTCATTATTTTGCATGTGAACAAATCCTTGACCCACAAGCCGCGTTCCAGATAGGATCGCTTGATGTTGCAGTATGTTATGATAGCCGGTCTGATTCAATTTACCCTTCACCTGGTGCAAATCTCTGCCTTTGCAATGGGCAAAAGCCCACCACATCATAAAACAATCTCCTCCATACTTTTTGGTTGGTGTGATACAGGGGATTGCAGCTTTTTCACCAACTCTTCGTTGCATATAGAACCTCCTATTTGAGCTAAAAATTTCAAACTTAGATTCGTCTGTCCAAAGGACTTCATTCCACTGCTCTGTTGTCCAGTCTTTAGGCACCTTGGTCCACTGGAGCTTTTTGACATTGTTTTGCTTCAACTGTGGTTTTTGACAGCGAATTCTGTCATATAGGCTAGCTTCACAGAGTCTTCTCACAGCAGATGTAGACAGATGTTTTCACGACCATGACTCAGTTATGCAGTGATGTTTGAAGCAGTCAACTTTCTGTTATGCAAGCTGGTGACTGATGAAATTGTCCTCTACTCTTGTTGTTGCTTTTAGTCTACCAAACTCACTTTAGGTTTTGTTTTGTCCCGTTTCCTGATGCCTCATAACAGTAGAATCCACTGTAGTTCTGGGAAATATTTATTCTTTTTGCTAAGGAAAAAAAACGCTTTCAAATCAATTTTTCAAAAGATGTCTCATACTAAGGTCAAAGTTACTGAGGAAGACTTGTATTTAGTATAATAAATATAACCATTGTGGTGCTTAATTTTTTTCATTAAAAATAACGCTTGTAAGATAAGAAATAAATTATTTTAGGGTGGCCAAATACTTTTGACTAGTAGTGTATGTTAAAATGAATTAATAGAAGTAGAATTGTTTAACCATTTAATTGTGTGCAAATAAACGAATGTTTAATTGAAACGAACGACTCCAAATGAATGTTGAATACAATAATTGGTATCGAATTGGAATACTAAAAAACGTTTAACTGTGCGGAAAAATTGAATTATTGGTAAAACGTGGCAATATTTGAAACCATTTAACTATGCAAACAACTGAGCTCTGGCTTATTTGAAAATAACATTACCTCTAGACTATTTGCTTGACTATATATATATATATATATATATATATATATATTTATATGTATAAACCAGATTTGGTTTTAAATAGGCTACAAAGGTTGTTATGCTATAAAAAGCAAGCAAACTTATACTTAAAACCCTGTGCCAAATTCTGTTTGGTTTAGTTAAATATAATGATTCCGTTTGGGAAAAGTGATTTATAAGATACTCTTGCAGACAATGAAAATAATGTTGGATGTTGATTGGTTGGTTGATTGGGTTTTATGCCATATCAACCTCAGTTGGTTATTTAACGCCAGACCTTGTATATATATATATATATATATATATATATATATATATATATATATATATATATATATATATATATTGCCAACACTCTTAATTCTATTCAACATTACTCATTCGTTTGCACACAGTTAAATAGTTTCAAGTATTGCTTTCCAACACTAATAATACTACTCAAAATTATTCATTCGTTTACACACATTTAAATGGTGTAGCAGTACTTGTTTGATAGCAGTACTTATACTGCTATCAAACACGAATAGTTCTATTTGACCAAAGCAAACTGGTTTCATGTATTACTAACATTAAGAGTTCTATTTGCCTCAGTTAAATGTTTTTTCTTAGTATAGCTATCTAATACTAATAATTCAGTTTAATATTAATCATTTGTTTGTGCATCGTTAAACATTAAATATAAATAATTCAGTTTAATATTAAACATTAAATATTAATAATTCAGTTTAATATTTATCATTTGTTTGCACATCGTTAAACATTTTGAAGTAGAATAGCTTTATCTGACCCACAGATGTAACCCTAAGAGATATTACCACTGAGAGTAAGAGTGGGCCTGGGAGTAATGACAATGAGTACTCCACATTCCCGAAAGCTCCAGCAATACTGGAACCTCACCAGCAGATTGTTTAGTGTCATATCCAAAACACTCGTTGGGGGTGGGGTCATACCTCTCAGCAGTCGGCATATTGTACAGCTCCAGTCAACGAGCTAACAGTGAAAATAATTTCGAATTAGATTCTCACTGAGCGTCCAACATTTGTGGCCTGGTGCTTCGTTTAGATGACCTTCATAAATATCAACAGTCAGTTAAAAAAACAATTATTCAAATTTCGATAGAAGACTGTCCTTATTTTCCCTCACCTAGCCCCTGACCGCCTTAATATCTCTTTTGACCTATATATTTGAAAAGGTCTAACGTTCGTCGTCTGGCGAATTAGTTATCGGACTATTATCAACCGTTGGTTACATTTTGGCAATATGTAAACATTCTGTGTCGGTCTTTGAGGATCAGCTGTGTATGTTTGGATGTATTTGTGAGCTCCTCTGATTCCAATTGACAACGGCGGCACATTATTGTAATTATTTACCCGCCAGACGCCAAGATGGGAGATAGCCCACACCTATTCACGTGACACGGTGCCTGCTGGAGGAGACATCAGAAGATCTGATGTTTAGAAAGAGCTTTTTGACCCATTAAAGTTGTTCATGCCAAAAATTTACCCGAAAGAAGTTTTGATTAAATCTCAAAAAAAAAAAAAAAAAAAAAGAAAAAAAAAGAAGAAAAAAAGACTAAACGAAAACAAAAACATAGCGCATATCCTCCTGCCCCGTCCCCTGGAGCTGTAAAATACACTAAGTGTATCTCTTCTGAGGGGGAAGACCCCCCCCCCTCATAAGAAGTGTCATTAGTTTGACAATAAACCTTCGGATCATGAGGCTCCAGTCCTAGAATTCTCGGTAATATGCAATACCCCTTCATTACCATAACTCCCAGTTCTACTCTGACCTGGAGTGGAAGATGGTTTGGTTTGGTTTGGTTTCTTTGTTTAATGGCATATCAACCTTTATAGGTTATTTGATGTCAAAGCTATTCTCCTAGAAGAACAATAGTGGTACTATTTAACCCATAGCTGGGAGGCTAAGGGGGTTCATACCTTTCCCAAGAGTATTTGCCCGAAAGTGAACGTTATAGTGCGACTGGAGTACGAACTCGCGTACTACTATTCCGCAGTCCATTGCTTTAACCATTACACCACGAGGACACCCTCCTGGAGTGGTAGAACCTGATAGGGTCCTATCTATGGATCAAATAGAACTGTTTGATATTTAAACTGTGTGCAAGCAAATGGGTCATACTAAATTGAGTTGTTAGAAAAATAACTGTCAATTTAACTGTGTCAACAAATGACTGTTGAATTGAATTGTTCGTAATACGTAGCAATACTTGAAGCCATTTAACTGGGTTCAAACAAATGAATTATGTTGAATAGAATCCTTACTGTTGAATTACATTGCTTGGAACCATTTAACTGGGTACAAAAACTGAATCATTGATATTTCATAGCAATACGTGAAACTCTTTGACTGTGTGCAATGATTAGTGTTGAATAGAATTATTAGTGCTTAATAGCAATACTTCATCATCATCATCATCATGTCGTGCTGGTAGCACGGATATCCCTGACCCTCTCTCGCCACTTTTCCCTCTCGTTCATCGCCTTCGGCAGGTCTTCTGGACTACATCTCGTATCCTCACATAGTTGCTGAATGTATGTTCGTGCTGGTCGTCCTGCCTTTGCTCGGCCATGTGAGTGGGTCCATAAGAGTACATCACTTATGAGTTCATCCCTACTTCTCCAGCAGTGTCCTGCATGTCTGGTTCGTCTAACTTGAATAGTTTTCGTGATAGGAGGCAGGTGGCCGTACAGTTGGTGTCTAGTGGGGTGTTGCCGCCAGGACTTGTTCAAGATTGCTCGCAGCATTCTTGTGTAATTGCCGTCTAGCTTCTTCTCCAGCCGTTTTGTTAGAGTCCATGTAGTGCATCCATATAGCAGTATCGATGCGACCGCTGCCTGGAAGAAACTGCGTTTCATTTTATCGGTTAGGTCTGATTTCCATATAATCGATAGCCTATTGATAGCTGTCCATGCCTTCGTTAACCTCGTGTCGCTGTCCTTTTCGGTTGATGCGACGCTGCTTCCTAGGTAAGTGAATTTTTCTACTAGTTTAAGATGGGTTCCGTCTTGGGTGGAGATGTCACCCGTTTGATAATAGCACATATATTCCGTTTTGTGTGCATTGACACAGTGGCCTATGCCTGCGGCTGCTCGTTCCAAACTATGCAGTAGTGTTTCGGCTTGGTTGGGTGTATTTGCCAGTAACGCTATGTCATCGGCGTAGTCGGCGTCGGTAATTGTTTTTGCGGGTTACCTTCTGCTTCTTTTCTTTGTCAGCTCGAAGCCGGAATACTTAAAACCATTTTAACTGCAAATAACAGCAATACTTAATTATGTGTAAACAAATTCACTTTAACGTTTCTAAAATGAAAGCACTCACAAATCATATTTATAATCATTTAGCTGTGTGCAAAAAAAAAAAAAAATGATTGATATTGAAAAGAATTATTCCTGGAAGATAGGAATACTCAAAATCATATTCACAGTGTGCAAAGAAATGAGCTCGAGTTCGTTTAAAAATGTTACTAACAAATTTTCTTTACAAATCATACATACGATTGTATTTAGTATATGCAAGATTTAGCATTAAATAACCCTTCAAGGATTGATACGTCATAAAACCCAAACCAACCATACCAACCGCATATTCTCGTGTATATATTTGTCGACTCTTATTTTATCGTCACGAAATCATGAATATATGTGATTAGTTTTTTAAGTTAATCGTTGCTCATCGTCCTTCTGATTATAGTTGAGTATTAACCTCACAAAATTTTAACTCAAGTATCGGTCGATATCAATTACTTGAAGTAGATCTTCAAATGTCTACCAATACTCAACCATATACGTTATCTCATGTTGTTAGTTTTAGTTTCTTTGTTCTTAGGTGTATCAACCTTCGTGGATTATTTAATGTCAAAGCTATCCTTGTAGAAAAATAATGGCATTATTTAATCCATAGCAGGAGGGATAAGGGGTTTCATTCTTTTCCCGAGGGTATTAGTTCGAAAATGAATGTAATAGCGCACCCGAAGTTTGAACACGCTAACTCCGAGACTGCAGTCTAACAATTACTCTATGGGGACTCCCTCCACTGCATTATTACTGTTCTTGGGGTTCAACATCACCATCTCATCCACGTGACCCAGTTGGGATTTATAACTTTCTAGTTTGCTTGTTTTTTTCCAGCAGCAACAGTTCATGGGTTCGACTCCTTTACACAACGCCACCTCGTTTGTTTTTTGTCCGCGAAATCCCTTATTCTATCGTCCACTATTTTAGCAGCCCCTGTTATAATAGTCTTTGGCCAAGCCCCGGCAAAGCGAGCACCCTGAAAATCCTCGACAGTCCCCATCTTGTGACTAACGTATAAATAACCATCCAATATCCCTGATATAATCTAAACCAGTTGGTCTCAAACTTTTCTTGTTTGGGGCCGATTTTAGAAGTATGAAAATCATTTTGGAGTACATATTGCCCAGTCGGCTGGGGCAGAAGAATACACCAACTGCACCTCTGCAGTAGAGTAAGACCCCCCTCCTAACAAGTGTCCTGTATATGACACTAAACAATCTGATGGTGAGGTTCCAGTAATGCTGGAACTTTGGGGAATGCAGAGCACCTCTTCAATGCCATTGTTCCCAGGTCCACTTTAGCCCGGAATAGTAGCACCTGATAGAGCTCTGTCTATTGGTTAAATAGAAAAAAACTGCGTACTTATGCTAAACAGAGTTGTTTGAAATAGAACTATTTTTGACATTGAAACAATATTTATGCAAACAGAATTGTTTAATATAGAACTGTTTTGACATTTAACTGTGTGTAAACAAAATCTATACTTATACTAAGCTAAATTGTTTGAATTAGAATTGCTTAACTAAACTGAATAGTTTGAAATAGAAATGTTTTCGACAAACTGTGAACTCATGCTAAACTGAATTGTTTGAAATAGAAGTATTTGAATAAAAATAGATTTGGCGTTAAATAACCTGCAAAGGTTGATATGCCATAAAACCCAAACAACCAACCAACCAACCAACCAACCAACCTATACCAAACTGAATTAGCTGAATTAGAATTGTTTGACTAAACTGAATAGATTGAAATAGAAATGTTTTTGACAATTAAACTGTGCACTTAAGCTAAACTCAATTGTTTGAAGTAGAACTGATTATTTGGATAAAAATGGATTTGGCATTAAATAACCTACAAAAGGTTGATATGCCAATCAACCAACCAACATCGAAGTACATAATACGTAAATAAAAAAAAATGTATCTTATTAAAATTTATACATTTAAACTTATAGAATATGAATTAGTTTAATTATACGTATAAAGATTTTTTTTTATTTTTATGAGAAACAGAAAAACAAAATCTATCAATAGAAAACGCTTTATATGAATGGCTAGATAAAGAAATGATCTGTGAATGACACCAAACTGCATCCAGTGGTGAGACTAAAGTTCTAAAGCTCAGATGGTTGTAGAGTCATCCCTTGATTGACACTACTTCCCGGTCCACCCTGATCCAGTGTCACAGTCTCTGTAAGGGTCCCATTAATGGGTCAAATAGAACTGTTTAAAGATTATTAGTATTAAGGAGGAAGGTTTTAAATCATCAAATAGGTATTTGAAACTACATAAATGCTTACAAATCATTCATATAAGGAAAACTTGAAAGCATATATTATGGAGAGCATTTTATCTATATTAAGAAGGATTTGTATTTACCCAACCCATTCGGCCCAGTCAGCTAGGGCTGTAGAATACGCCGACTACATCTCTGCAGAGGGATAAGAACCCTTCCCTATGACGAGTGTTCTGGATATGACACTATAGTATCTGATGATGTAGCTCGGGATCTTTATAGAATGATGTAGCTTTATAGAATGATGTAGCTCGGGATCTTTGTAGAATGTGGAGTAACCCTTCATTGCCATTACTCCCAGCTACACTTTGATCTGGTGTGGTAGTACTTTTTAGGGTACGATCTATGAGACATAGAACTATTTAATTATTTATATGCTTTAACTATGTGCAAACAAAGGATTAATGTTAAATTGAACTATTAGTATTGCATAGCAAAGCCTAAAATTACAACCAACCAACCAACCAACCAACTCCCCCACCACAAACAGGATGTGACACAAAGTTAATTTTAAGCAGAGTTCAGCTGATTTGAAGTCACACTTTTCTTTCTCCTAGATTGGTTGCCTAACTTTGGCTAAAGAAACAGTCTGACCAACTATTTCTACATAGCATTAAGAAAAGTTACTTGAAGCTATTTTGAAAGAATTATAACAATATAAAAGAAATTTTTTTAAAAAAATTGACTTTAATATTAAATAACCCAGAAAGTCTAACATGCCGTAAAACCAACTCAGCAACGAACCAGCCAATCAATCAACGATAGAGAATGATAGTATATAATTTAAAACTATTAACAGATGATGTTGTTTTTGAAATGGTTTCAAACCCGTATATAATCTGTGCTAAATGATGTAAAATAAGTTTATATTCTGTTCCAAATATGTCATGTAATGAGAGAAATTTCTTTAATTCTTGTTTTGTGAATTGCTTTTTGCAGCGCATTTACACTTTGCATGACGTTATTGACTTGGGAATTGGAATCGGCAAGCCAAGTTCAATTCCAGGTCAAGGCTATTAGCATTTCATTCCTCTCAAATGCTCTTAGGAAAGACATTAATCCATCTGTTCTTCTCCAGCAACAAGGGTACGGCAACAAGTCAAGGAGAAGGTAAACTTTGACATAAAACCAGTTTTAATCCGTATAAGAATTGACCCCGTAGCCCGCAGGGTTGGTAAATAGATCCGTATAGATGAGGAGCCTCTGATCTAAATCACACAATCATAGCATCAAAGAACGTTCTAAAATGACAGATTTGCCTACAACTTTAAAATTTGGTATAAATAGACAAGATTTATCAGTTTTTGCTGAAGAAATCAAGATGCTGATCGAATTTTGGAATGACATAAAATGGTTTGTTGATAGATTTTTCTATTAAATCATCACTATAGAGAGTGCGATAAGTTAGCATGTTGATATCGTTAGTGTAAACATATTAGGTATATTGATTGTCAATCGGGAAAGCACATCAAGTTCTCTATTGAATGAGGGTCTTCGTGAAGGCAAGCTGAAAGTGTTAAGAGGTCAGTTAGAACAACTGACTGGTTAGCTAATCTTAACCCAATTAAAAAAAAATATGTTTATAAGCTTTTTTTTCTCGGTGAGCGTTGAAATTAAATGAATTCCTCATAGCCGCTCGATACCCTGAATCAACAAAATAGATCTACGTGTTTAAAGAGAGGGAAAGCACTATCTCCTGTCGTATCAACTACCAAGAGAGTGGTTAAGCATTGTAAGTCGGATAACTTTTTACAACGAGGGCTGAAGACTAAAGCATGAAAATTTAAGGTAGAGGTCACACTTAGAAATCAGTTGAAATCACATATTATTATTATTATTATTATTATTTACACCTTGAGAGTTTTTCACATCAGCGTTGGTTGATGGTCTGGAGTTTGAGTACCAATAAGTGTCCTCAAGTCTCCAGGACTCTTCTCTGTATTCTAGTCGATCTCAATAATGCAGTAGTTTGGAAGGTCTCCACTCCTCTTATTTCCAAGCCCTCCATCCCCTTTATTAATCCTTTGGTGACTGTACCAAGAACATCAATTAAAATTAGTATAAACGTCACTTTCATGTACCACAATTTTTTCAATTCCCTAGCAATTTCAAGGTACTTATCCTTCTTTTCACTTTCTTTCAATTTTACTCTGTGGTCAGCAAGGACTGCAAAATCCACAATTCTGCAAGTTCTTTCTTTTTTTGTCGTTAGATATAATAAGGTCTGGTCGTCTGACCCAGATTAAGTGATCCGTTTGTATGTCAAAATCCCAGAGGAGTTTGTGTGTCACATTTTCTAGGACAGATGCTGGGTTGTGCATATACTTATTATTATTATTATTATTATTATTATTATTATTATTATCATTATTATTATTATTATTATTATTATTATTATCTCGTTACGAGTTTTTCCCACCAGTGTTAACTGGTGGTTTTTGTTAAAATCCGGGAAACAGCAACACTCCTCAGATCTCCAGGAGTCTTCTCAATATTTTTGTTAATCTTAGCAGTGGTATTGTTAAGCTGTCTCAATTCTTCGTCAGAATACTATCCCAGTCGCCTGCATGTTCTACAGTTTTTTCTTCTCACTGGCAAGGTCCTGGTGTATGTCCAGTTTTTCTCCGTCTTTCGCTTTCACTTTCACTTTTACTCAGTAGTACACTGAAACAATAAAATCTACAACATAACAGATTTTTTGTTGTTGTTTATTATTTATTGGTAAAACATTCTGGTTTGGATTGGGTAATCCATAAAGTCACAGAGAATTTTATGCATTTCATTTTCAAGGACAGATTTGGGTTTGTGCATTGATGATTTGTTACTATGATAAAATTTCAGTTTCTTGCACAATTCCCAGTGAATCACCTTCCCCATCCAAGTTACTTGAAACCTATTAATTCCTGGTAAAAAAACATGACTTCGGTATTAAATTACCTAACAACATGCAGTAAAACCAACCAACCAACTAACTAACCAACCAACAAATATATAGATTGGTTAGTTTTATGGCACGTCAACTCTTGCAGCACTATTTAATGCCGTAGATACTCCTTTGTTTTTGCAAGCACTTTTGTGATTTCCACTAAATGATAATAATCTTTTGTAAGCTTTTAAATTGTAAATTTGAAAATCAACTTATAACATGTTTTTCTTAATTATTATCATTACCATAATTTTGATAACTATTATTACTATGTTTTTCGACAATAATCATTAGTTATGACTTGTAATAATAATGATAATAATAATAATAACGAAACTATCGTAATAATAGTTGATTGTGGTAATAATTGTAATAGTAATAATCAAATTGTTTTTCAAACGATTACAGCCTACAACTTGGAGAAATTGATCGATATGGCAGAACCAATAAAACGAGAGATGTTGATGATTAATAGGTGCGTTATACATCCCATAAATGTTTAATTCGAGACTGATTGCATTTCAAGACTCATAGACTCATGAAGGACAAGGGATCGGTGTTCATGAGTGAATCAGAGTTGAACTTTATCTTAATGACTTAAACATTCGATTTGCAAGTATTTTCAAATGAGGTAGCATATTGTTTTTTTTTCTTGTATGTGTTTTGTTTTTTGAATATTTCGTTAAGAAGGAAAACCAGTCTGAAAAAGTTAATAAATTTATGTATAATGAATTTTTTAAAAACATTCTAATAATATAAAAGATAATATGAAAGTTAACAGATAATGAGAGTGTAATTGTAAGGAAATTAATAAAAACAATATTTTTGGATGGTTTAATTTGCTGTGGTATCCTTTTAAGGTGAAGGATATATATATATATATATATATATATATATATATATATATATATATATATAGTGAGGTATCAAAATTGTCCGTGTACTCAAACTACATATTAAAGATATAAACTTCATTTTATCATAACTTTGAACCAAATTGGCAACATCTTGGAAAAAAAACCGTAAAGAACATTTAAGTTTTTAAAAACTGTTATATTTAATGACCGTATTTGAAATGGCCCCGGGAGACCAGGGTTCGATCCCACGTCTAGTCATACCAAAGACTTAAAAAAATTGTACTTGATGCCGCCTTGCTTAACACTTAGCATTATAAGCTACGGATCAAGAGTAAAGTGGAGCAATCCAGGGAAAGAAGTAGCGCAGTCCCCAACACCTCGGTGCAGTAGCTAATAAAAAGAAAGCATTCTGATCGCCCTCGACTACGGTCGCCATGTTTAGTTACTTTATATTTAAAGAAACATGCAAGAGAATCTGATGCCAAAATATATACGTACTGTGAATATACATATTACATATAAGTTGTAATATGGTCATTATTAAAAGATAAAGGATGTAGAGTCACTGTTATTAAAGTATAGGATATTTATTCGTATTCAAACGAATCAAACTATCAGTATTTAACAATCTTACATATGAGTTGCAAGATGATCATAATTGAAACTAAAGGACTTTGGATCGCTGTTATTAAAGTTTAGGATAATTATTCGTATTTAAGGAGTCAAACAAGCAGTATTTATACATCATACAGATGAACTCTAAGATGATCATTATTAGAAATAAAGGACTTAGAGTTGCTGTTATTAAAGTTTAGGATAATTTAGATGACCGGGCCATTGGCCTAATGAGTAGAGAGTTCGCCAATGGTCCGGGAGACCGGGGTTCAATCCTAGGTCGAGTCATACTCAGCATTATAAGGTAAGGATCGAGGGTAAAGTAGAGCAATCCAGGGAATGGAGTACTGCCCTCCTCTACATCTATGTGTAGTAGCTCTTGAAAAGGAAGCCTTCGGGTCACTCGACCACGGTCGCCAACTTTACTTTACTTACTTTTATTCGTATTTAAACGTGTCAAACTAGTAGTACATGTCCATATTACAGATGAGTGGTAAGATGGTTATAATTAAAAGATAAAGGATAAGCTGTCGGACGGTCATTTACAGCTACTACTACTACAAGTAGTAATAATAATAATGCTATGATTACAAATTGTATTAAGGCAAAAATTGACAAAAGAAAAAGGTTATGTGATGACAGAGGTCAAACACTTAATCATATAATAAGCGAATGCAGTAAACTGGCACGAAAGGAATCCATGAGTAGGTACGATTGGATATGAATGGATATGAATGGTGATCCGCCTCAGAACAAGAGATTAAAATATGACTATCCTGACAAATGGTATTTACACAAACCAGAATCTGACTGGATATGAATGGTGATCCGCCCCAGAACAAGAGATTAAAATATGACTATCCTGAAAAATGGTATTTACACAAACCAGAATCTGTGCTAGAAAATGAAACGCATATAATTCTCTGGGACTTTCAGATTCAAATGAATTACCCACTCTCGACCAGATTATCAGACCTAGTATTCATTAACAAGAAGATTATTGAGAAAAACTCGCAAAGTGTATAATAATAATAATAATAATAGTAAAAACTTTAGATTTGTTGAAAATCCTAAGATATATCTTCCATAGAGATGCACTTTCACCATTACAATTTGTAATAGTGACACCCGTCAATCACACACTTTGAAAATGCACACATACTAAATCGCAGGAAAAGATCAATCATCAAAAGTACGATATTAAACTGTTTGTAAAAAAACAAAAAAAAAAAGAACTGGAGACTCTAATACAAACAATAAGAATTTGCAGTCGGGATTTACTAATGGAATTTGGCATAGAAAAATATGTCATGCTAATAATGAAAAGCAGAAAAAAAAAAGAAATAACGGAAGGGATAGAACTGCCAAATCAAAAAAGAATCAGAACGCTTGGAGAAATGGAAACTAAACACTACTAAAGAATATTGGAAGTGGATACCATAAAAAAAGCGAAGATAAAAGAAAAAAAATGTGAATCTTAGATGAACAAAAAACTTCTTGAAATCACGCTCTACTGTAGGAATCTCACCGAAAAAAATTAACACCTTGGCAGTTCCCTTGGTGAGATTCCCTGGGTAATTTTTAAAATGGACGAGGGAAGAAATACAACAAATGAACCAAAGAACGAGAAAACTAATGACGATACATATGGCCTTTTACCCAAGAGATGACATAGACAGACCATATGTGTTAAGAAAAGAAGGTAGAAGAATACATGAAAAAGAACAAAGACAAATAATAGTGACCAGAAACAGCACATAAAACATACAGATCAACTGAACCAGAATATCTAGGAAACAGAAATGGGAATAAAAACAACTGTATAGATATTTCAAGCGACAAACAAACGAATTCTCCCCCGAGAAGACCTGGACATGGCTTAGAAAAGGAAACTTTAAGAGAGAAACTGAATCTCTTCTAATAGCAGCAGAGAACAACGCAATAAGGACTAACTATGTAAAAGCGGATAGAGATAGGATACAACAGAAAAGCACGTGTAGATTATGTGGTGACGGAGACGAAACCAGTTATCACATAATTAGGGCAAAAGGAGTTTAAGACTAGACACGACAGGAGGAGACAGTGATCCACTGGGAATTGTGCAAGAAATTAAAATGTTAACATACTACCAAATGCTATATGCACAACCCAGAATCTCTCTTGGAAAATGAGACACCCAAAATGAGACATCCAAAATTCTCTGGGATTTTGAGATACAAACAGATCATCTAATCCAATCCAGAAGACCAGACCTAGTGATAATTAACATCATCATCATCATCATATCGTGCTGGCAGCACGGATATCCCTGACCCTCTCTCGCCACTCCTCCCTATCGTTCATCGCCCTAGGTAGGTCTTCAGGACAACAACCTGTATCCTCACATAGCTGCTGAATGTACGTTCGTGCTGGTCGTCCTGCTTTTGCGCGGCCGTGTGTGGGGATCCATAAGAGTACATCTCTTATGAGTTCATCTCTGCTTCTCCAGCAATGTCCTGCATGTCTGGTTCGCCTAACTTGAATAGTTTTCGTGATAGGGGGCAGGTGGCCGTACAGTTGGTGTCTTGTGGGGTGTTGCTGCCAGGACTTGTTCAGGATTGCACGCAGCATTCTTGTGTAATTGCCATCTAGTTTCTTCTCCAGCCGTTTTGTTAGCGACCATGTAGTGCATCCATATAGCAGTATCGATGTGACCGCTGCCTGGAAGAAACTGCGTTTCATTTTATCGGTTAGGTCTGATTTCCATATAGTCGATAGCCTATTGATAGCTGTCCATGCTTTCGTTAACCTCGTTTCGATGTCCTTTTCGGTTGATTCGACGCTGCTTCCTAGGTACGTGAATTTGTCTACTAGTTTAAGAGGAGTTCCTTCTAGAGTGGAGATGTCCCCCGTTTGGTTATAGCACATATATTCCGTTTTGTGTGCATTAACATAGAGGCCTATGCTTGCTGCTGCTCGTTCCAGGCTATGCAGAAGTGTTTCGGCTTGGTCAGGTGTATTTGCCAGTATCGCTATGTCATCGGCGTAGTCGGCGTCGGTAATTGTTGTTGCGGGGTATCTTCTGCTTCTTTTCTTCGTCAGTTCGAAGCCATTCTCTTTGATTTTGTCAATCGATGTTCTAAGTACGTAGTCTAGACAAATGATAAAGAGATACGGAGCCAGCGTGTCCCCTTGTAGTACTCCTGCTACAATGTCGAAGTATTCTGTGTCTCCATCTGGTGATCGTACTTTTACTTTAGTGTTTCTATAGAGAATCGTTATTGCCGCTACGGTTTCTTTAGGTATGCCGTACGCTAGTAGGATTTGTTCCATCTTTCCTCTGTGAATGGAGTCGAAAGCCTTGGTAAAGTCGACAAATATTAATGTCGCTTGTAGGTTCTTTGCCCGTACACCTTCAAGGATTCTGCGGATGGTTAGTATTTGTGAGGTCGTAGATCTATTTCTTCGGAAGCCATTTTGGTTTTTTCTAAGTATGTTGTCAATTTTGGGTTCTATTCGGTTTCGTAGTAGGGCATTGTAGATTTTGGCAGCTATGGATGTAAGTGTTATGCCTCGGTAGTAAGTGCTGTTTCCACAGTTTTATTCTTTCTTGTTGGTTTGCTGCTTTAAGTTTTGCTTTGGCTGTGTTCTTTCTTCTGCTCACTTCGTTTATTGTTTGCCAGTCAATTCCAGATTGTCTATCTTCTACCGAGTCTCTAATCTTATCTATCTGATTTTGAATGTATTCTGTCTGTTCCTTTATATATATGCCTGCTAATTGATATTGTGCTGTTTTTAGTTTTAAGGCATTTGTGTTTGTTGGGTTTTTTCGATAGTTTTTGGAGGCTGTTTTCACTAGTGCACGTTTTTCTCTCACCGCTAAGGTTTCCCATGGGACTTTATATTTAGTTTTAATTTTTGTTGGAATGTATTTTGCTGCTGCCTCAAGGTGTGCATTGACGAAATTTTCGTATTCGTCGTTTGGTGTACTTTTTTCCGTCTTTTCTTGTAGTGTTTCGAATCTGTTTCTTAATTCTAATACGTATTTATCTCTGACATCTTTGTTGTTTAATAGGGCCCAGTCATAGTGTTTGGTGGTCGCTGTTCGTTTGTCGTTTTTTCGTAGGCTTAACCGTATTTTCGCTGTGACTATTCGGTGATCGGTGGACACACCCTCAAAAGAGGAGTATGCCTCGCAATTCAATGCACTATTCTTCCATTTCTTGTTTATAAGGACGTAGTCTATCTGAGCTTTAGTATTGTTTGCGTACGTGTATGTCCATAGTTTGCCCTCTCTTTTTTGGTAGTTTGTATTGAGGCATGCTAATCTATTTTCTATCATGAAATCTGTTAGATTGTATTGAGGCATGCTAATCTATTTTCTATCATGAAATCTGTTAAGGAAAGAAAAAAAAAAAAGCAACAAAAACGAATTGTCCCCTTCACCCCACTAGACCGCCCCCAAAGCTACCTAAAATATCAGTAGTAAATAAAAGTCCAAACGAAGAAGAAGCATTTGAACTCAGGAGCCAAGTGGAAGAAATATGTCAATATTGGTCAGTATGTCTTTAATTCCAATTTAAAATGCTGAATTTTACAAAATGTTATGCTGTATTTTGTTTGTAAAATAATGCTTAAACTATGCGTTTTAAATATAAAGGCACGCTTACTCTACTGTAAAGCCAATTTGATATTAAGCCTATCCACATGTCAGCGAACAAGGCAGAATGTTTTTAAATATCTTCTATCAAATAATTTAAAAATTCGTAAAGAAAGCCCTAACAGTAGTTTAGAAGAAAAAGCCTAGAACGCCTAATGCTACCACAGAGCTCTATAATTCCTTAAGCCTGCTAGGTCCCCAACTGTAGGATGGAGAAAAAAAAAAAAAATGAAAAACCCTTGGAAAAGTCCCAATACAGCAAAAAAGTATAAGTCAGTACTTGTGAAAGTCATAAGTACCTTAATGTTGGACTTTAACTAAGTTAAAACTTAAAACAAATCCCCCCCTTTTTTTTTTATTTATTTTATTTTATTTTATTTATTTATTTATTTATTTTTTTTTTTTTAATTTATTTATTTTATGTACACATGGGAAGCAGCATGATGTACGTTAAGGTATTTGAATAAACCAATGGACGACCAAACTCAATACCCAAATGGGTCCTGGACGTGAGTTTGACGACTTTTCGCTCAGGATCGACAGTTCGATCGGGGAACTACTGCTGCTCCTCTATAAGAGTGGCTTCTATAGAAGAGAATAAAACAGCCATCGAAAGATAACCATGATAATTAACAAACAAACAAAAATTTAAAAAGAGTGAGAGAGAACTAGCCGAATAGTGGAATTCGCTGTCCCGATGGACGACAGAGTGAAAACCTATGAAAATGAAAAGAGCTACAAATATTTAGATCTTGGTAGAGAACTAGGTTAGCTATGGAACATAAAGTTAACAGTGATAATGATTGTAATTTGTGCGCTCGGAATGATTAGACTTAGTAAAGTGGGCTAGAAAAGTTGGAAATCGGAGGACGAGCAGAAACCATCCAAACTACAGCATTATTAAGATCGATCAGAATACTGATAAGAATCCCGGGGATTTTCAAAGACTTGCTGTCACTCAAACTCCAGGAAAAGACTACCAGAAAAATAACAAAAACAAAAACTAGAAAACAGAAATGGGAAGAAAAACAACTGAATGGATATTTCAAGGAACAAAAATGCGAGATTGTATACAAGAAGACATAGACATGGCTACGACAAGGATATCTCTAAGGAGAAAATGAATTAATAGCAGCACAAAATAACATCATAAGGACTAGTTATATTATATAAGCGAAAATTGTTAATACACAACAGAAAAGGTTATGTGGAGACAGAGATGAAACGTTTAATCGCATTATAAGCGAATTCAGAAAACCAACAGAAAGGATGTACCAGACTAGACACGATTAGTTAGGTAAGATGATCTATTGGTAAATACACAAGCCAGAAATGCTTGAATTATAGAATTTTATGGAAACATGGTAGTTATTAAATAAAAGTAACAACTTGAAACAATATTGTCTAAAAATTATATGTATTAAATTGAAATACTTTAATCTATATTATTCTGGGCAAATAAAGTATCTTTTGTAGAAAAAGTCCAACCACAAATGGAAAAATAAGTTTGAAAAACAAAACAACCCTAATGGTCGGTTATTGGGGTCAACCAGATCTTCACTCTTCATTAGAATTATTTCGGATGTTTTTGTTAGGAATGAATATCTCCAAGTCGTGTTCATGATAAGGATTCGGCAATTCGCTCTTTACGAAACCATTGAATTATTCCCAATCAACGCCTTTGTAACGGTCATGGAATGCACCTTTCAGCGTCTTCGGATCGTTATGTAGTTATTTTTCCTAATGTAAGTCGAGCTGCGTGTTATCGATTTATTTGGGTTAGGGTTAGGGTTTAGGGTGAGAATAGATTACACTCACCAAACTGTTAATCATATGACCAATTTTGTCGAATCAGGGTGTGGGGCCCATATTCAAACCCTTGAATCTTTCCGGCATTTGCACAAAATGCAAAATAAACGCCACTATCGAACATATCGCGGAGTGGTGGATAGCTATCTGTGTGAATTCATGTGGACGCAGAATTATCAGGAAAATGAGAGGTGTCCTCGTGGTGTAATGGTTAAAGCGCAGCCCTGCGGAATCATAATTGGCGAGTTCGAACCCCAGTCATGCTATTACGTTCACTTTCGGACAACTACCCTTAAGAATAGTATGAACCCTCCCAGCTAGGGGTCAAATAGTATGAACCCTCCCAGCTAGGGGTCAAATAGGGCCCCTACTGTTTATCTAGAAGCTTATCTTTGGGATTGAATAACCTATAAAAGTTCATATGCCATTAAAACAAACAATTAATGATATGAGAGAATTTCATCCTCTTCAGTGACTAATAAAACTTTTTTTTTTTTGGCAAAATTCACATTTTGTCTTATTTTTGGGGTGGCCAGGGATTTTCTTTTGATAAGACGCTTCTACAAAAGATCCTAAATTAGTTATCATTAAATGGGAATAGATACTTGAAATTATATCATTGGGTACAAATTAGTATTTGATAGAAATACCTGAAATTATATAAGTGGGCAAATTATTTCTACTGCGAATAGTTACTTGAAGCTAGAATCTTTTTTTCTTTTTTTTACAAATAGTTATTTCTAGTTACTTAAAACTACATAAATGCATCAGATTAAAAAAAAACTATTTATACATTAACTCTTAAAAAACTTTGATACCATGAAAGGTCCGAAAGCGCTCGGGACAATTTCGGTAAATTCATCTACCAACTCCAACCTAAAACCAAAACACTTGTCAGGAAACTTTAAAAGTATCCTAATAGAATTATATAGACATAATGTGTCTTTATTATTCAATCAAACAACACACACACACACACACACACACATATATATTATATATATTATATATATATATATATATATATATATATATATTATAATATATATATGTAAGAGTGTGTGTGTGTGTGTGCGCGTACGCTCTCTCGCTCGTGTGTGAGAGAGAGAGTGAGAGAAAGAGAGAGACATGAAAGACAATGCAGAAAATTCTGTAAGGCTTGCTTCAATATATATATATATATATATATATATATATATATATATATATATATATATATATATATATATATATATGTGCTATGTGTAACGCTATTACGTTTATTTTCGCCTAATACACTAGGGAAATGTATGAAACAACGAATCCCCTTGTTAGAGGTTAAATGGTACCACTCGCCAATGGTCGGAGAGACTGGGGTTCAATACCAGGTCGAGTCTTACCAAAGACTCAAAAAGTGTTACTTGATGTCGCCTTGCGTAAACTCAGTATCATAAGATATAGATCAAGGGTAAAGGGGAGCAATCACGGGAATGGAGTAGCACCCTCCCCTACACCTCGGTGTCGTAGCTATTGAAAAGTGAACCTTCGCATCAACCTCGACTAAGGTCGTCAACTTTACTTTTACTTACTTAATATTCCTTTATAAATATTGTTTTGGCATTAAATAACCAAGGAAGGTTGATATATTATCAAACAATATATATATATATATATATATATATATATATATATATACGTATGACACTCAGGAAATAAATCTATCTGTTATTTCATTTGGTGAATTAACACCTGTATTGAATGAGGACTGTCATTCGATTCATGGTCTCCCTGTTAAAACACTTCATCCATCGTCTGATTTTATTTGCATTCTATATATATATATATATATATATATATATATATATATATATATTCTACCCTGGTATTACAATATATATATATATATATATATATGTTTATGAAAAATAAACATATATATATATATATATATATATATATATATATAGAATGCACGAGGTGCATACGATAAATTTCCAGACTTTTTTCGTATGGGCACTTTTATTGATAGTACACACATGAAACTCTAGTCCCCTTCGAAGTAATCTCCTCCAGCTGCAATGCACTTGTTGTACCGTTCAAACAACTTCTGCAAGGCCCCATGGAAGTCCTCTTGTGTGAGCGTGTCAATGACCTTCGCCACAGGCTCTTTCATCTCCTCAATTGTCTTATAACGACAGCCTCTGAGCTAAGAGAATAACCAAAAGTCACAGTGAGCAAGGTCTGGACTATAGGGAGAGTGAGGAACTGTTTTGATGCCCATCTTGGTCAAATAATCTCTGACAAGGATGGAGTTGTAGACTGGTGCATTGTCCTGGTGGAAATGCCACTGACCCGATTTGAGGAGTGCTGGCCTTTTCCGAAGGAATCTCTTCCTGAACTCCCTTAAAACCTCAACATAGTAACCCTAACCCTAAACCTTTGGCCTATCAACTCTCGTATATTGACTTCCTTACTCCTCCGACACCTCTCATCATCACTCACAGACTCCATGCCTTTTTTTAATCTCTTATGCCACTCAAAAACTGATGCTCGATGCAAGATGCTCCAAAAGCAGTCTGAAGTATTCCATACGTTTCTGTGGCTTTTTTCCAAGTTTAAAACACAATTTTATTGCATATCGTTCTTCTAAAGTGTCCCCACGTCCAGATTGCATTTTTGAAAATCACCAGCTGTGACAACCAGGGTTTAGTAGGGTGTATTCCAATTCCTTCTGTAGCTGTTAATTTGAAGCTGAAATCATAAAAATTTGTCAGTCATCTCATAATATGTGTAGCAATAACATATTGAATTTTCAAGAGTCTACGTCAATTTTGAATGCCCATACGAAAAAAGTCTGGAAACTTGTATGTACCTCGTATATATATAGAGAGATTACATCAATAGAATTATATCCATTTATTTTATAAACCAATGAATCATACTAGTATTCCTTATATATATTCTAGCCTCGTATTACAGTATGTGTGTTGATATATATATACATATATAAAAAATTAATTTGAAAATATATATATATATATATATATAGACAGGGAGAATTTACCATCAATAGATTTATGTTCACTTCTTTTATCAATCAATTTATCATGCTAGTATTCCTCATATATATATATATATATATATATATATATATATATATATATATATATATAATGATAACAGTTTTGGTTGTCTCTATCTCACTTCGTGGCTTTGTGGTAGACTAAACGTGATATAATTTGTAGAGTGCTCAATATTTGTGATAGTGTTATTATATGATAATTAGTCGACCTTAGTCGATGGTAACCAGAAGGCCCCATTTTCAATAGCTACCATACCGAGGTGTATTGTTTGGTCCACTTTACCATTGATCCTTACTTTATAATGCTGAGTGTTAAGCAAGGCAGCATCAAGTACCATTTTTCAAGTCTTTGGTATGACTCGACCTGGGATTAAACCCCGGTTTCCCGAACTATTCGCGAACACTCTACTCATGGCGGCAGCTTATCTGCGACCACAGGTTTTATATGAAACCTCTGGTCGCAGATAAGCTTCCATGCTATGAAATATACATAAAAACTAATATATATATATATATATATATATATATATATATATATATATATATATATATATATATATATATTAAAACTCAACGTCTGTCTGTGTGTCTGTGTATGTACAAAGGACAAAAAGGGAATCAATAGAATAGAAGGGAATAGAAGATACATAAAAACAAAGAATGTATTCTTATGTAAAGTTTTACGAGAAAGACAATGAGTACATGAAATTTACATTCCGGTTCGATTCGGGGGGTTTAAAGGAGGCAACCGCCCCTAGTGAAAATTCAGATACCTCCGATTTCGAGGAAAATAAAAACATAACAAGGCACTAAGTAAATTAGATTTTCAAAATTTCACCATCTTTCAATAATATCTAACAGACCCTAATGAGGTTTATTTCATGGCGCAGAGCATCATTAAAAGTGCAAACACATTCAGTTTTCATGGAAGATATATAAAAACAAATTATGCGTTCTAATGTAAAATTCTACAAGAAAGACAATGAGCTACATCCAGTGCGATTAGGAAGCTTAAATGGGGTAAACGCACTTGGTTGAAATTTAAATACTTCTGATTTTTATATATATATATATATATATATATACATGTTTGTGTATACATGTATAAATATATATATAGCAGTTACCTACATATATATGTATATATATCTATATAGGAGGATCTATGTATATATATGAAGGCATATATATGTATATACATGAGTATATATGTATATATATGTATATATGAGTGCATATATGTTTGTATGTATCTATGTTTATATATATATATATATATGAGAATATATGTATATTTATGTATATATATATAAGCGTACATGTATATATATATATATATATAGGTATATATGTATGTAGATATATGAGAATATATATATATATATATATATATATATATATATATATGAGTGCATTTATATGTCTGTATCAATATATTTATGTAGAAGCAGCGTCTCATCAATCGAAAAGGACATCGACACGCGTTTAACGAAGGCATGGACAGCTATCAATAGGCTATCGATCATATGGAAATCAGACCTAACCGATAAAATGAAATGCAGTTTCTTCCAGACAGCTGTCGTATCGATACTGCTGTATGGATGCACTACATGGACGCTAACAAAACGGCTGGAAAAGAAGCTAGACGGCAATTACACAAGAATGCTGCGAGCAATCTTGAATAAGTCCTGGAGGAAACACCCCACAAGACACCAACTATACGGCCACCTGCCTCCCATCACGAAAACTATCCAAGTTAGACGAACCAGACATGCAGGACACTGCTGGAGAAGCAGGGACGAGCTAGTAAGTGATGTACTCTTATGGACCCCCACATATGGCCGGGCAAAAGCAGGACGACCAGCACGAACATACATTCAGCAGCTATGTGAGGATACGGGATGTTGTCCTGAAGACTTGCCAGAGGCGATGAACGATAGGGAAAAGGTTCAAGATAGGGTCAGGGATATCCGTGCAAGTGGCACGATATGATGATGATGATCATCATCATCATGTATACGTATGTATTAACGTGTATATATATATATATATATATTGAGAGCGAGAGAGCGGGAGAAAGGGAGAGAGAGATTGAAAAACAAGGTGATCCAAAGAGAAGAACTTAATGTAAAAAAAAGTAAGCCATCTAACGTTTCGGTTCAAATAAACCATCAACACGACTTGGATGGATGATGTCGTGTGATGCTAAATCTCGGATGGATTTTTAAAAAATAAGATACTAAGGAAAGATGAAATATTATGCATACAGAGAAATGAATAACCATTTTGTCAATAGATGAACATACATGTTTCAAAATATGTCAGGTGACTGTTTAAGACAAATGATGTTAAACAAATAGAATCACCAAGGGAAATAATGAATTAAAAGAAGAAAGAAGAAAGGAAGGAAAGAAAAGAAAAGAAGAGAACAGAAGAATAAGAGAAAAGGAAATAGAAGAGAGAGAGAGAGAGAGACGCAGCGAGAAACAGAACGAGAAGTTGGGGAATTTAAGGAAAAAGAAAAGGGTACAAAAAGGAAGCAAAATAACATATATGTAAATAACTAATAGTGAAATCAAAGATCAAAAATCAAACCTATATCATTCGGAGAAAGGGACGAGGGGGAGAAAATTGAAAAGAAGGTAACTTGAGATATCTGTATGAAAAATGGCAGTGAGCAGGAATTACTGTGTAAGAATTAATGGGGAAATTATGCAAATATGTATGGAAATTAATCAATTAATTAAAGATGGAATATATTGTAGCTATTTAAGATATATTTTCGCAAATACGCCGAAATGCTGAAAAAACACGGATGATTATTAACATTTCTACAAAGTGAAATTGCACCGGCTTCAAAAATCTGTCTCAATCTCTTATTGTGGATATAAGCTAACATAGAAGCTGCATTAAACTCAAAATCTTTGGATTACCTTATTTTTCAATTTTTCTCTATATTGCGGGATTCATTTTCATTATTTACTTCCATTGGCCTAATACGTAGGGTACTCACCAATGATCCGGAAGACTGGGGTTCAATCAGATATCGAGTGATACCAAAGACTCAAAAACGCTACTTGATGCTGCCTTTTTCAGCATGCAGTACTATAAGGTAAGGATCAAAGTTAAAGTGGAACAATCCAGGGAATGGAGTAGCGCCCTCCTCTACCCATTACTGTAGTAACTATTGAAAAGGGAGCCTTTGGGTCAACCTCAACTAATTTCACGAACTTACCTTATATATAGAGTATTTTAAAATTAATAGGTCGGCAATAAGTTTTCATTATTTCATATACTTATGTTTCAGACTTAGTGTCGTCTTCAAGTGATTTATAATGGTTAAGTTATGTGTCGGTTGTTGTTTTATAGTAATAATTGTTTTGATAGGATGTGATCTTTTTTAATTCCAGGATTTGTGTTCCTGAATTTTTCGTTGGAGATAATTGCCCGTGTAAGAACTCTGGTCTCTGCAGATGATCTTTATATATATATATATATATATATATATATATATATATATATATATATATATATATGTGTGTGTGTGTGTGTGTGTGAGTGTGTGTGTACATACACATGTAAACATATAAGTAAATCCAACTATTTTTTGCTTAGGTTTTGCTTAGTCTTGTTTAATTACAGAATGTCTTATTGGAGTTAATCTGTGAAGACTAAGTATAAGTGAATTTTTTTCAATATATATGAATTAGAGTTCAATTTTTGTAGGGCCTTTCTGAAACATGTCAACGACTGGTATTTCAGCTAATGGGCTACATTAAATTTACTTTCCAGTTCGATTAGGGGCTTAAAGGAGGAAGCGACCCCGGCAAAAATTCACATACCTCCGATCTCGATGAAAATAAAAACATAACTACTAGACTCAAAGTAGAGTAGATTTCCAAACTTTCACCATCTTACAATAATATCTAACCTGTTTACTGGAAATCAGGATCTTCTGGGAGTGTATACTGATTTGAATATTGGCAATTGGGAAAAATGCTGAATCATATATTTCAAGTGTTAACTGATTTGATAAATCATTATGTTTCAGAGTTTTAATTATTTCTCTTTTTTATTTTCTAATTGCTTTACTTTCTGTATTTTTAAAAATGTATTTATATCTTTATGCAACTGTGTCCTTGATATAAAGTTTGCCAGTATCATACTTGATTTGTTAAGTATCATAAATAGTTATAATGAAGATATTACATTACTCTGATAATACATATATCTTTAATTGTTAGTGTTTGTTGTGATTCTTGAATAAACATTGCAAAATGTAGGTCTTTATAATTTTCTTCGAGAATATTGTGATAAAGAATAAGAAGTTTGTATGCAACTATGATTATATCTGGTTTAAAAGAAGCACCTCTTTTACACAAAACTGGCATTCCTTTCTTTTAAGTTGCAAGAATGGATATAGATTTATAATCTACATGATTGTTTGCAGTATTCTATTAGGATAAACAATTATTGAATTCAGAAGTATATTAGACTATATTATAATTTTTTGGCCAAAGCCTGACTATAAAAGCTTGCAGATATTCCGCCAGAAACATTCAATAATATAGAAGCAGTAACTTTCATTAATGAGAGTACAATTTTGAAAGCTTTTTCTGAATCGAGGCAACGTCGGGTATTTCTGCTAATATATATATATATATATATATATATATTAAAAGACCCGTATACATGTCTATGTGTGTATTTGTGCAAAGTATTAGATATCACACCTCATCACTGAGCAATGAGAAATTTCATTGTCATGGCAATATTGTTTTTGTATTTCTTGAATTATAATTAAAATTTCCAGAAAAATTTATCAATTTTAAAGCCCTAGCTGAATCAATTATAATTTAACAAATTTTATAAATTTACTATTTTTTCAAATTTCCTGTTCTTTACTTTTATGATTTTTATTTTTATATCTTACAATGTTTAAAAACGAAGCAAAAATCTTGGTTTCTAATCGAAGTGTGCAGATACTACACTTAGTACTAATCCACATACATATAGTCCGTCAGAAATGACAGAAACGAACCTCGCTAAAAAAAGAAAAAAAAAAAAAAAGAAAAAGAAAAAAGAAAAAAAAGAGGTAACTGAAAAGTTCACTCCTTTTTAAAGATGGTTGTTTATCTGTTCAAAGAGAGCTGACATTTTTGCCGCAAGAGGGCAGTGATGATTTGCGCATACGTGAATAGATAGAAAATGCAGAACAAAAAGGAGCAAGTGTGGTTCAGAACAAGAAAAAAAAATGAAATGGCGAAAACAACGTAACGAGCAGATATTGGTTGAAAGTTAAAAAAAAAAAAAAATTAAAAAAGTATATTTAACAGAAATGACGTAATACTAAGCACTGACAACCAGACGGACCTCACAAGTCTAGAAAGGTGAACGCTATCACCACAAACCCGATTATTAGCGATCGGGTTCGCAGGTCAACCCAGATTGGATAATCAGATCACGAGTGTAAACATTTACTTAAGTGTTTCATGGTGGTCTGTACCCGGCCAGATAAATTGTACCTTCGCACGAAAAGCCTTTGGACTGATCATTGTTTTGCTCAAATAAAGCCAAAACTTTTGAAAAAAAAATCATGTATTTATTTCTTTGTTAAATGACACCTATTTCCATTTGATTTCCAATAGTTAAACTAACATCTTGGTGTAGTGAAGTTTGTCTTAAAAAGCTGTAGAACATGAAGGTGACTGTGATACCAGTTGTAACTGGCGTGCTTGGAACGGTTCCCAAAAGTTTAGAAAGGGGAGTGGAATAATTGGAAGTTGGAAGAGGAATCGAAGCCATCCAAATTACACAACTGTTGAGATAGACCAGTATACTTAGTAGAGTACTGGAGACCTGAATATATTTACTGTCACTCGGACTCCAGGGAAAGATCATGTGAAAAACTCTCCAGGAGCATATTAATAAGAGCGAACCGCTTAGTGAAGAGAGAAGAAAGTAAAGAAATAGACTAGTACTTGAACCTTGCTAGAGTACTAAAAAAGAAGCTTTGGATCATGAAGGTGAAGGCTATTGAAAATGAAGTTGGTGCACTTGGAACGGTTGCAAAGAGCTTGCAAAAAGGACTGGAGGGATTGAAAATCAGTGCTGAGATCAACCAAAATATTCAGGAGATCCACGGAGACTTGTTGGCACTTAGACACTACTGAAAGACGACCAGTTAACGTTAGTGTGAAAAACTCGTCAGGACTATAATAATGATAATAATACTTTCTTTGCGCAAAGTTACATGATTTCAAGTATTTCAATCTAATAGTAATAATTTTCAAACGAGTCTATATGACCCATCGGATCAGAGTAGATGTGGGAGTAATGGCAATGAGGATGTGACTTCCCGTACGCCAGGGTTCCAGAAGTGGGGCCTCACCTCCAGATGTGGTTTAGCGTCATACTCTGAGTACCGTTTTCTTTAATGGGGGGGGTCTTACCCCTCAGCAGAAGGATACCACCGATAGGGTGCGAAATTGTTTTTTGGTTTCTTGTTGTTAATATAAATTTCAAACGCCTTAGAGAAAAAGAAGGAAAAAAAATGATACAGCCATAATTTTTCAACAAAGTTGGGATATAATATTTAAACGCTTCTCTCACCCGAGGGGTTTCTGGGACACCTTGTTCTACAATCATCTCGATAACAAAACAAAAACTTTCATATTTTTGTTTTAACATTCCTCACTCGAATCGCACATGTTACTAAAAAATAAATAAATAAATAAATAAATCTAGTGTATTTTGGCGAAAGAAAAGAAAGAAAGAAAAGTGTTTGATTATCAGGAAGAAAAGACAAAAAAAAGTGGAAAGTTCTTAATTTGTGTGTCTGTTTATTTATAAAAAAAAAAATTATGTGCGTCTGTATATTTGTAAAATGTGTGCTGCTCCCAGGAAATGAAAGAAAAAGTCTATGACTCTTGCTACACAATGATACTCTTTAAGGAAATTACATCAATTTCCATTGCCACCCATGCTTAAGTCTGGCAAAAGCGTTTAATTCTTCGTAAACACTGCCTGTAATGTCCATTAAAAGTTCTGATTTGCAAGACGGCTCCAAACCTTGGCGTGAAACAAAGATGGTTTCGCACATTGGACATGAATCAATAACAATAATCCATATAAAATCAACATGATGCTTCTCTGATGGAGAAGAATTAATCTGTCTTGTCAGATATTTCATGATTGATTGGTTTTTGTCAGAGCTAACATTGGAGATCGCAAGGTTTTTATAATTACTGCCATGGCAAGCGAGATCATGGGATAAAGATGGCGTTGGCTTACGTCCTAGTATAGTCCTGACCGAGCGGTTGTAAGTTAATACTGTAAATTGTAAGTAGAACTGTTTTATGAACAGCATATACAGCATAGTTTTGTGTTCCCGAATGAAGATTCAGGAAGGCATTCTTCGACTGATGCAGACTCACAGGTGATTGATGAGGATACGTTTGGTGGTAAATTTGAAAGAAGATACTTGGTCTCGTATATGCATTTTGATATGAGCTCTGAGCATTTATTGAGCAATTTATTTAATTAAAGGAATCTAATATGCACAAATTCTCTTCTAAACCCAACTATTTTGACTCTTTATAATATGTATAACCTCATTTTTATGATTTTCCAGTTGATATATATATATATATATATATATATATATATATATATATATATATATATATATATATATATATATATATATATTTCATGGAATAATAAAGAAAAAATTTGTCTGTATAATTATTTAAGATCCTTTCAAGTTTTATGATAAGTGCCTTAGTTTCAGGCTGGAATTGGTAGATGAATTTCCCAAAATTGTCCCGAACGCTTTCGGACCCTTCATTGGCCATCATCAGGGGTCACTTGCTTGCGTAAGGCGCGTTTTTTTTTTGTTTTTTTTTTTTAGTATGCTAGAATTTATAGTATTCTATTTCCGCTGATAGCGTTCCCTTTTTAAAGTAGCGTTCCCTTTTTTAATTACATCAGTTACCCTGTTTTATCCAATTCTGCGTTCCTATATTTTTGTTCTGGTATAAACTTTCAAAAACTTTCAAAACTGTAGACACACACACACACACCTTACACAAGCAAGCAACCACTGATGATGGCCTATGAAGGGTCCGAAAGCGCTCGGGACAATTTTTAGAAATTCATTTACCAATTCCAACCTGAAATTAAGACACTTATCAGAAAACTTAAAGGGGTTTAAGTAAATTATACGGACAAAATTTGTCTTTTTATTTAATGAAATATGCTCAAATGAACGACTTCTACCTAACCACCACACACACACGCGCGCGCGCACACACACACACACACACACACACACAAACATATATATATAACCTTTAAGATATATATATAACCTTTAAGATCGACTCAGTCGAGTAAAAACTTATTCGGGCAATGAAAGTTATTCTTCGAGTTGCCCAGCGGTCAATAAAAAATTGGAATGAAAAGTGTCACTTCAAATATAGAAAAAGGAAAACTAATTCTTTTTACAACCCAAAAATATGCTATTGAAGATTCACATGTTACTTAGAATGACGTACAATGACATTAGTGAATTCTTTGGTCTTGTGCTTGGCGCCTGACGACCGTCGAAATGTCTGGTTAATGAAACAGGCATTGCATCCCCAAAATATACTGCAATCATCAGAAGATCTGAAAAATGGAATTTAGAATGAACTGACCTTCTCTCTCTTGGACGTCCGGTCATTGTAAACATTTTTATAATTAACGCTTCCCCAGTGGAGCCAAAATGTCTCCGTTGTCCAGATTGATACTGCTCACAGATTTTTAGAAATTCACTTGGAAAAAAATATCCTTGACTCAACATTTACATTCGCTCCCAGTTTACGAAAAGTAAAAACGAACATTTGAAAGAAAGAAAAATAAAACGCATAATTCTGTCAACCACGCACCAAAAAATGAAATTATACAAGTAAGTAATATTCATATTTTCTTCTCTTATTTCTTACCTTCTAGAAAGCCTGGAATTGTTGTAAAACTATTGACTATTATTGACTGAAAATGGACTGGGTCGAGTAAAATGATTTTGGGGTGAGTAAATTTTCCTTCACGCTCGATCGCCGGTCGAGTGATTTCTTTTTCAAATCTCAAAGGATATATATATGTATATATATATATATATATAGAGAGAGAGATAAAAATAGTGGATTGAAAAAATCCGACAAGATGTGAAAAAATAAATGGAAAAGTTGATAAGCCAAACACAGGCAACCGATTCAAATTAATATTTCGTCTTTATTTCATCAAAAGACTTCAGGATGGTGGTTTATTTTGTGGCGTAGAGCAATATATATATATATATATATATATATACAAAATCGATTTTCATTCTAAATAAAAAATTTTTTTAGCATTTCACTTCACTTAAATTATCTTGCGAAGGGCATGAATCCATCTCTTCTCTCCCAGCTATGTATAAATATAGGACTGGATATTTTAGCTTTTGTACAGCAACCAGTCACGGAAAAGGAAAATTCTAACTTCAAATCAGCTGTTCTACACTTAAAAATTGATCTTGTGTCGTATCCTGCCCGTAGCAGAGGGGTTGGGTAAATATATCGTTTTTCTTTTTCAATCAACAAAATATCAAACTATTTGGGTAGATATAGAGGACTGAGAGACAAATTCTTCTACTAATATTGCATTCCCTACTGCAGATTATTCTACTACATTACACTTACGTATTAGCGTATGAATACCTTTTGCCTCTACATAGTGACATACTCACCAAAGATCTTTTACACACACACACACACACACACACACACACACACAAGCACAAAATATATTTTGTTGTATGGAAACAATGTAAATTGTTGTTAAATGTTTTCTTGTAAATGTGTTATATTAATGCACTATCTTACAAGAAAAGATATCGTAACTTTTGTTGTTTATCAAAAGACATAAGATTTATTGAATTTGTAGAATTGTTTTGTGTAATCATGTACACATTTTTCCAATATATCTATTATATTCCGTATATATCTAATATATATGTATAAAGAGGATTTGACATTAAATAACCTACGATGGTTGATATGCCATAAAACCCATCCAAACCAAGTCATATATATTCAATATATATGTATAAAGAGGATTTGACATTAAATAACCTGCAACGGTTGATATGCCATAAAACACTACTAAACCAAGTCATATATTTAATATATATGTATAAAAAATATTTGGCATTAAATAACGTACAAACAAAACACATCCACACGGGAGAAGTGCTCCTTTGGAGGCCAAGTTCATTTGCTTTTGAGACGAATTAGGCTTTCTTGATCAATTTTGAGCCAAGATTTTGCTGTGTCACCCTTATATCCGGCTCATTGGTCTAGTGGGTTGAGTGTTCGCCAATGGTCCGGGAGACCTGGGTTCAATACCAGGTCGCGTCATACCAAAAACTTTTAAAAAATGGTACTTGATGTCTCCTTGCTTAACACTCGGCAAGATTAAGGTACGTATCAAGGGTAAAGTGGAGCAACCCAAGGAAAAGAGTAGCGCCCTCCCCTACACCTCGATGTAGTAGCTATTGAAAAGGGGGCCTTCTGGTCACCTTCGACTACGGTCGCCAACAAGCCAACTTACCCTAATAAATGCAGTCGTCATGAAAAATTCTATAATACGGGAGTCATCCAAATCAGAGGATTTTTTTAAAAAAAGCAAAATACATTTTTTCAAAATTTTCCCCCATAAATATAATATCTGAATTTTTGAAAAAAAATTTAATATCGTAGAAATAATTGTTTTGAGACTATTCAAAATGGCTGTAAATCAAATTTTTGGTGGTTGAAAAGTGCAAACCATGAAATAGTTACTGAAGTATGTTGAGCTCAGAGAAGCATGTTTTAGTAAAAACTTGTTTTCAAATGGCCTTAACATGAGTTTGCGACTACGAGTCCGAATTGAAAAGACAATCCATGTAATGGAAACCCACTGACTCACCGGTAAAGAAAAGTTCCGGACGCTGTGGTCACTAAAGAAGGCCATGATGACTGGGTTCTGGTATATGAAAGGACCCATGGTTATTGATTCTCCTTCAACGAACGTGGAACTGTAAACAATGATTCCGATTGCCAATTCCTCAGGCTATATTTCACCATATTCATTGAATGACATTCGTATTCAGTCTTTAACGTTGTTAAACCTCTCACGAATCTTAACTGATGAACAGTCAGTTTTAGATTCGGTCAGAGGAGTGAAATTATGTTTATATAATCGATTTAGATTTTTTTGTGCGAATTTGTATTTATTAGGTTATAAAAAGGTGTATCTGCAAAAGAAAATCTAACTTATTTAAAGAAAAACTCAATCAAACAAGAAATACAGTTGTTTGGTTAGTTGTTTGTATTTTATGGCATATAAACTGTTGTGTTTAATTTAATGCCAAATCTTGTTAATACTAATGATTTTTAAGTGAATAGTTCGAAGGTAACATTTTTTAAACGAGCTCATTTGTACTTAGTTAAAGGATTCCAAATATTGCTGTTTATGGTTTGCTCATAGTTACATGTTTTCTAGTATAGTAAGTAAGTAAAGTAAAGTTGTCTCCCTTAGTCAAGAGCGACCTGAAGGCTCCCTTTTCAATAGCTACTACACCGAAGTGTAGGCTAGGGCGCTACTCCTTTCCCTAGATTGCTCCACTTTACCCTTATAATGCTGAGTGTTAAGCAAAGAGGTATCAAGTACCATTTTTAAAGTCTTTGGTATGACCTGACCTGGGATTGAACACCGGTCACCCCGACCATTGGTGAAGTAAAAAGATCTTTAAAAATCCAATTTGACCAATAGATGTGACTCTAGCAGGTACTACTAATCAGGATCAGAGTGGATTTAGGAGTAATGGCAATGAAGCTCCAGGACTGGAGTCTGACAATCAGATGGTTTTGTATCTCATCTAGAAGATTCGTTGGTTGTGGGGGGAAGGTTTTACCCTTATGCAGAGATACAGTCGGTGTATTCTATTGCCCCAGCCGACTGGGCTATAGGAATATAGGTTACGGCATTAAAAGATTCACTCTCGAGGTGCGCATAACTGATTGCTTGATCTAAACTCGATCCGTAAACTAGCTGGTTTGGAAGGAAAAAAATTCGGGTAAGAGAGATAAAACGACTCAACTGATATTTTGAACGTAAAAACTAAACCCCCAACAAAGTAGACAGAAAACCATATATATATATATATATATATATATGTGTGTGTGTGTGTGTGTGTGTGTGTAAAACAAAACGGAGAACAAGTCTCGATGGTCGAAGATAGACTGACAGTTGTCTAACATGCCGAACATGTGGAGCAGACAGCTGTTACTTCTTAGTTTGGATTTTTTCTGCGAAACCATACCTTCCTTTATTTGCCATCTGATATGCCTGTCTATGTTTCCACTACTTTTCATCTCCCACTTCCACCTTTCGCCAGTTCCCCATATCAGTCAAGTAGCGTTGGAATATTCAAGAATAGTAGAATTCCATCTCACGGGGTTTTTTTTTCCGACGCAGTTTTATCAAGCATATTTTCTTCAAATTCTTTTTGTCTTCTTTTTCTTGGATATGAAGTATTTTCATTATTGATACTGACTTATTTTCGAATATCTCACTTAATGATAGAAGTATGTAAGTTTGTATTTTCCCAACCGCTCCGTCACGTCAAGGAGATAGGCCAATCGCTAGGGGCTCTAGTATACGCCGATGGGATCTCTGCAGAGGGATAAGACCCCATCCGAAATGAGTATTCTGGATATAACACTAAGCAATCTGATAGGAAGGCTCCTGGAGCTTTAGGGAATGTGGAGTACCTCTTTATTGCCATTATTTCAAGGTCCACTCTGACCTGGAGTGGTTGTACTTACTAGGGTCTTGTCTGTAAAATAACGGTTTAATTATTTACTATACTTGAAATCATTTAACTCTGTTCAAACAGATGATTAAAATCAAATTGTATTATTAGTATTTGTTAGCAACGCCTGAAACCATTCAAATTGGGTAAATAGAACCATTTCTGTTAGCAATACTCAAAAACATTTAACTGTGTACAAATATAACTATTAGTGTTACATAGCAAAATTTGAAACCATTTAACAACATACAAATATAACTATTAGTGCTGTATAAAAAAGTTGAAACCATTTAAGTACGTACAAATAGAATTATTTGTGTTAGAAAGTAAAACTTGAAATCATTTAACTGAGTACAAAGAGAACTATTAGTGTTACATAGCAAAATTTGAAACCATTTACAAAAAACAGTACAAATAGAACTAGCAGTCTTAGATGGCTATACTTAATCCATTCAACTAAGTGTAAACAAATGATTAACATAAAATAGAATTATTAGTGCTGGATAACAATTATTGAAACCACATAACCACGAGCAAACAAATGAGCCCATATATATAGTCATCCACAGACAGATCTGTTTCGTTCTATCAGAACTCATAAGTGTGGCTAGACAGTACTCCCCGCAGCTGGGATCGAAACCCGGTTGACTCAAACACCAAGCCAAAGCTTCTAACCATTTAGCTACGAGGAGATATTAGCTACAAATTACATTTTTAAACGGTTATGAATCACAATTACTATTGTTTACATACATCCGTTCAAACGGCCGCCGAGATCTCAATTCAATATATATATATATATATATATATATATATATATATATATATATATATATATATATATATATATATATATATATATATATATATATATATATATATATATATATATATATATATATATATATATAAACAAGATTTGACATTAACGCACAAGGGTTGATATATCATAAAGCACAACCAAACCACGAGAAACCAAAAGGGAAGGAGGTGACAGAGGGTCACTTCTGAAAGAGAGTACTACTGGTTTGAATTAAGAGTTTTCCTTTTCCTAGACTGGTTGTCATACGATCCCATTCAAATAAAGCATTTTACAATACTAAATGTATATGCATTGAATATGCATTTCATATTTGAATTCATTGTCTATACTTTACGAACGAATTCATTGTATTTTACTTTAAAGTCATGTATATTTAATATATATCTATAAAGAGGATTTGGTTTTAAATAACCAACAATGGTTGACATGCCATAAAACCCAATCAAACCAAACTAAAATTTATTAATGGGGGAATCATGGCTAACGTATTGAACAATGATATCTTAGTAAGTGTATTCGAACCCAAGTCAGGTTATTATGCTTACTTTCGGATAAATACCCTTAGGAAATGCATGAACCTCCTTATTCCCCCAGCAATGGGTTAAATAAAACCACTACTGTTGTCTTAAAGAATGGCTTGAGCATAAAATAACCCATGGAGGTTGATATGCCATTAAAACAAAAAGGCATTGCAACTGGCGTGGAAAATTATATAAGTCCTATATAGAGCATTTATAATAATTATCTGAGATAAAATCATAATTTTTGTGATAGATTGTATACTAAAGTTTCTCATATTTTAAACTTAACCTTTGAAACATGATAGTTACCAATGATGAACTTGACTGTGGTTTGCCCGCGGAAGTACGCTCTCCATCTAAGAATAGTATTCTGATTATGTCTTGTTGTGTGCATATGAACTTTTGGATTAGGGTCGTATTAGGTTTCTCAATAAATAAAATGCAGAGAGACTTTACAGTAAAAAACGAAAACACAAAAACAAAGAGAAAAAAAACCCTGATAGATAGATAGATAGATAGATAGAAAGTGTTCCACCCAAGCAAAATTAGTGGTGTCAATTTGGTAAAAACGGGATGGAAAGGTCGAAAGGTGGTCGGAGACTACATCATCGGCCCATAGTTGCCTTTTTTCGGAAACGTTCAAATGAGAGACTGTTAGTCATGTCTGCTCGAAGTGAGCTATAGGGACATTTGTAACAACGTCATTTGGAGAGTTGTCGGCAGAACTGTGCCTGACCTCCTAAATGGCATTTTTCCTCCCTAACAATGCTGATGCCTTTACAATAATAGTAATAATAATACTTGTAATTTTCTGTTGGAAATAAGAGATACCCAGCTTTTTCCTTGTTTTTTTCATTTAGAATTGGCCTTTTTTGTCTGCCCTTCACAGAACGAATTATTTTCTCTATATGAACCTTATAACATCCTAATACCCCCTCCCCTATCTCTCTCCTTACCATCTCAATCTCCCTGACACACTTTCTTTCTTTCTTTCTCCTACCGCCTATAATTCTTTTCGTTCCTTCTCCCTATCATTTTTTTCTTCTTCGCCCAATCACTTTCCTTTTCTCTGTTAGTTTCTTTCTCTATCTGTTTCGTCCTGTCTCTCTCTCTCTCTCTCTCTCTCTCTCTTTACTTTTGTCTCTATTATTATCATTCTGCTTTATCTTCTCTCTCTCTCTCTCTCTCTCTCTCTCTCTCTCATTCTGCTTTATCCTCTCTCTCTCTCTCTCCCTCTCTGCTTCTATTTCTATTATTATCATTCTGCTTTATCTCTCTCATTCTGCTTTATCCTCTCTCTCTCTCTCTCTCTCTCTCTTTACTTTTGTCTCTATTATTATCATTCTGCTTTATCTTCTCTCTCTCTCTCTCTCTCTCATTCTGCTTTATCCTCTCTCTCTCTCTCCCTCTCTGCTTCTATTTCTATTATTATCATTCTGCTTTATCTCTCTCATTCTGCTTTATCCTCTCTCTCTCTCTCTCTCTCTCTCTCTCTCTCTTTACTTTTGTCTCTATTATTATCATTCTGCTTTGTCTTCTCTCTCTCTCTCTCTCTCTTTCATTCTGCTTTATCCTCTCTCTCTCTCTCTCTTTCTCTCTCTCTACTTCTATCTCTATTATTATCATTTTCTATACCTTTTCTCTCTCTTCCTTTCTATCATTATGCTTTACCCCACCTCTCTCTTTCTCTTATCTGTTGACATTTCTTCCTTTTTCTCCCAATTTCTTTTTTCTCCATGTTTCTTTCTCTCTCTCTCTATCATTCTCTTACTCAATCTATTTCCTCCTGTCACACTCTCTCTTTGATCCTATCACCCTCTTACTCTCATTCTACTTTTTCCATCTTCCTTACCCTTTATTTTCTACTATTCTATCCTTCTCTTCCTCCTTCACCCAATTTTTTAAATCTCCTAATCACCTACTCTTTCTTTCGTCCTGTCGCACTCTCTTTTTCTTCTTAACCCTCACTTATACTTACTTTCAATGACAATATTACTAAACTTCATTCTCTCTCTCTCTCTCTCCCTCTCTCTCTCTCTCTATCTATCTATCTATCTATAATCCGCTGCCTTTCTTACTATTTATTCATATGACTGTTTCATTCTTCTTCAGTCTCTTAAATTTTTCCTAATTCTGCCTATTTCACCTGGCTCTCCCTATTTCTTTCGTTCCATTCCGCACCCCCCCTCTCTCTCTCTCTCTCTCTCTCTATCTATCTATCTATCTATCTATCTGTCTATCTCCTCTTTTTTTCTCTCCATTTCCACGGATCTATCTATCTGTCTATCTATCTAAATCCTCATTATTTCGGTCTTCCTATCTCTCTTGCACTCCATTTCCCTCCCTCTTTCTTTGTCTTTATTTCTCTCTTTCTATCCCTCTCATTTTCTTTTCTTTTCCATCTTTCTAGCAATCTCTATCTCCCCAAATTTCCCTTTTCTTTCCATCTATCTCCTCTTTATTTCGGTCATTTTATCTCTCTTTCTCCATCTCTCTCTTCCTCTCTATTTCGCTCTGTTTATCCCTGTCTTTTTCTCGATTTCACTCTTCTGTCTCTGTTTCGCTTCATTTGCTCTGCATATCCCTCTCTTTTTCTTTATTTTGATTTTTCTTTCCCGCTTTCTATTTATTCCACTCTTTTTCTTCCTATTTCTCCTTATTCGACCCTTTCTTTCTTTCTTTCTTTAGTTCTCTCTCTCTCTCTCTCTCTCTCTCTCTCTCTCTCTCTTTATTTCAATCTTTCTATCTCTCTAAAACGCTAGATTTTTTTCTGTTTATTTAGCTTTTTATTTCACACTATTTCCCCTTTTGTTTGTTTGTTTGTTTGTATGTTTCTTTCTTTCTTTCTTTCTTTCTATGGTTGTCTCTCTTAATTTTTTCGAGTTTCATTTCTATTTAATACTTTTATTTCATCGTCGACGTAGTTGCAGAAACATCGAATAAACTTCGACATTTTATTGCAAGTTAAAAGCAATGTATATACACACACACACACACACACACACACACACATATATATATATATATATATATATATATATATATATATATATGTTGAAATGATAAATTGTGGTGAATCTGACAATATGATGGAAATATGTGCAAAGTTGGATAAATCAAACACTTAAAATAAGTTAAGAAAGTGCAATATTTCGTTCTTGAAAAAGTTCTTAAAAAAAAAAAAGAATTATCGCCCGTTCTGAACTTGTTTTAAGTGTTTGATTTATCCAACTTTCCACACACACACACACACACACACACACATATATATATGTATATACAATTATGAAGAAAAGCAAGATTCTAAGATTATTTTATTTTTTGCCAACGTTGAAAGTTTCAGTTTTTAATGTGAAAACGTTATACCTTCATCAGAGCGTGTGAACTTTTAAATGAAACGAAAAAATGAGAACGTTTTAAACATTTTGTTTCCTTTGGTGGTGTTCTGTTTTAGACTTGTGTGATGCTCAGAAACGTAATGTACTTATAAACGTAACGTATTTCCTTTAAACAAAGTATCTATCTATCTATCTATCTACTCATATTCAAATTCATATTAGTTTGTTAATAGCTTTGAAATGGTAATTAGAATCTTTCACCCTTCCACAAATAAAGGCATCATATGATGATGGACTGCTCTTACGACAGGTATCTAATGGGTTAAGTGAGTAGAGTAAGTAATAATAATAATATTATACAATATTCAACAGAAAAACAATAAATAAAAAGCCGAAATGAAAAGAAAAACAACTGTATGGATATTTCAAGTGACAAACAAGCGAAATCTCTCCTAAGAAAGGGAAACATTAAGAAAGAAAATATATCACTTCTAACAGCAGCACAAAACAACGCCATAATGACCAACCGTATTAAAGTAGAAATAGAATAGATGCAACAGAATAGCAAATGTCGTGATAGAGACGAAACAATTAATCATATGATAAGAGAATGCAGCAAATTAGCGCAAAAAGATGATAAAACTAGACACGACTGGGTGGACAAAGTGGTCCACAAGAAATTGAGCAAGAAATTAAAATCTTCCCGTACGAACAAGTGGTTTATGCACAAACCGGACTCTGTCACGGAGAATGAGACTCACAAAGTTCTATGGAATTATGAGATACAAATAGATCATCTAATCCAGGTCAGAAAACCAGACCAAGTAATAAAAAAAGAGAACCTGCCGAATTGTGGACTTTGCCGTTTCGGCGGACAATTGAGTTAGAATAAAATAGAAGGAAAAGAGAGTTAAGTACTTACACCTTGCCAGAGAACAAATAAAAAAGAACAACTAAGGAACATGAAGGTGATGGTGATACCAATTGTAATTGATGCGCTCGGAACAACCCCCAAAGACTTGGTAAAGAGACTCACAAATCAGAGGACAAGGAGAGACCATCCAGACCACAGGATTTTTAAGGTCGGCCAGAATACTGGAAAGAGTCCTAGCGACTTGAGGAGACCCGCAGTCACTCAAATTCCGGTAAAAGGTCAACAGCTCATATTGGTGTGAAAAGCGTTCAGGAAATAATAATAATAATGGATGCAAAAAATGAAAAAGAATTGGAAACTCTAATACACGCAATGAGAATATACAGTTAAGACATAGGAATGGAATTTGGCATAGAAAGATGCTCCATGCTAATAATGAAAAGCGGCAAACGACACATAACGGAAGGAATGGAACTACCAAATCAAGTAGCAATCAGAACTCTCGGAGAAAAGGAAACCTACAAACACTTTGGAATAGTGGAAGCTGACACCATCAAACAAGTGGAAATGAAAGACAAAATTAAAAAAGAGTATCTCAGGAGAACCAGAAAACTATTCGAGACAAAACTATATAGCTGGAACCTTATAAAAGAGATAAATACCTGGGCTGTCCTCCTTGTTAGATATTCGGGACAGTTTTTAAAGCGGACCAGAAAAAAACTTAAACAAATGAACCAGAGAGCAAGAAAACTAACGACCATGAATAAGGCATTGCATCTCAGAGGTGACGTTGAGACACAATATGTGTCAAAAAAAGAATGAGGAAAAGGACTTGCCAGCATTGAAGACAGTGTTGACGCATCGATACAACGACTCGATTACTACATAAAATGCGCGGACGAAGACTAATAACAGGCACCAGAACCAAACTTGACAACACGAGGACCAAGAACACGGAAATAACTAGAAAACAAAATTGGGAAGGAAACAACTCTATGGACATTATAAGAGACTAACAAGCGACATATTATACGAGAAAACTTGGATATAGCTAATAAAACTTATACCTTAAGAGAGAAACTGAATCTCTTCTAATAGCAGCACAAAACCACGCCATAAGGACCAATCATATTAAAGCAAGAATTGATAAGACGCAACAAAATATCAGATATAGATAATGTGGTGATAGAGACAAGACGATGAATCACATAATAAACGAATGCAGCAAATTAGCACAGAATGAGTATAAGACTAGACATGAATGGGTAGGCAAGGTGATCCACAGAAAATTGTGCAAGAAACTGAAATTTGACCATACGAACAAATGGTATATGTACAACCCAGCATCTGTCCAGGAAAATGAGATGCAGCAACCCCTATGGGATTTTGAAACACAAACGAATCACCTAACCTCTGCCAGACGACCAGACCGTATAATAATAAAAAAAAGAGAAAACTTGCAGAATTGTCGACTTTGCTGTCCTGGCTGACCACAGAGTGAAATTGAAAAATAGGAAAAGAAGAATAAGTACCTAGACCTTGCTAGAGAATTTAAAAAAGCTGAGGAGCATGAAAGGGATGATTATACCAATTGTAATTCGTGCTCTTGGTACAGTCACCAAAAGATCGATACAAGGACTGGAGGACGTGGAAATAAGAGGAAGAGTGGAGACCATCCAAACTACAGCATCATTGGGATCAGCCAGAATACTGAGAAGAGTCCTGGAGACTTGAGGAGACTTGTTGTCACTCAGACTTTAATGAAAGATCATCAGCTAACGATGATGTGAAAAACTCTCAAGGAGTAATGATAATAAGAGATGTAAAAAAACTATGGAATATGGGGATAAAAGAACAAGAAATTTTATGGAACATGAAGGTGACGGTGATACCTATTGTAATTGGTGCGCTCGGAGAGATCCTCAAAGGGTTCATAAGGGGGCTGGAAGAGTTGGAAATCGGAGGACGAGCAGAGACCATCCAAACTACGGTATTGTTAAGATAGGTGAGAATACTAAGAATAGGCCTGAAGATTTAACGAGATTTGGTGTCACTCAGACGCCAATGAATAACTATCAGTTAACAATGGCGTGAAAAGCTCGCAATGAATAATAATAATGATATGACCATGCAACCAAATGGTACATTAACAAACTTGAACCGTCCGGGAGATAACGAAGTATAAGTTTCTTTGCGATTTTAAAATACAAAATGATCACCAAATCCCGGCCAGTTAACCAGACTTTATATTGATTAACATAGAGAAAAAACAACTTGTCCCTTCGTAGATTTTGCCGTGAAAATAAAAGAAAGACAAAAGATTAATAAATACTTGGACCTTGCCAGAGGGCTAAAAATGTGGAACATAAGGCTACTGGTGATGTTAATTTCAGCTGAGAGTCGTAGATTGATGTTCAAAGGACTGTAAAAAAATGACTGGAGGAATTAAAAATCGATGGGAAAAATTGAAAGAATCCAGATGGCAGCGATGTTAAGATCGGCTAAAATACTGAGAAGTATCCGGAAGAAACTTGCTGTCACTCAAATTCAGTGAAAGACAAACAGCTAACACTGGTGTGAAAAACTCGTCAGGAGTAAAACAATAATAATAACAATAAGCACGCTGCTGCAAAGAAAGCCTTCATTAGATGATGACACTGGTATTCAGGTTGGTTTCGGTGCCAATTCATCATGACCACTGACTTGAAGCACACCAGCAGTATCTTACAGTAAAACCACACTTTTTTTAGCTGATAACCCATCACTTGTGTGTCCATATGTAGGAGTTCAGTGGAGAATGTCGCTTATGAGTTTGTTCTTATTCCCCTAGCAATGCCCTGGATGTCTGGCTTGTCTTACTTGGATGGTTTGTAAGATGGGAGGTAAGTAATCATACAGCTGCTGTTTTTTGTGGGGTGCTGCTCCTGGGATTTGTTCAAAACAACACGCAGCATCCTTGTGTAATTCCCTACTATTGTAAAACAATAAAATGCCTCATTTAAGTGAGAAGGTGGACATTTTCGACTTATTAAGAAGAGAAAAGAAATCGTATAAGATCTACGGTAAGAATGACTCATATCCAGTACTTCTCTTTTATTACAACATATGTTATAATTTGCCAAAAGTCCGTCCATCTGTCCGTACAAATATGGTTCTGCTATGGGGACCGAGATTTTAAACCAATCTTTAATTGTTAGTCATGCCAAGCCACGTTTTAGATGATATCCGGCTAAGACATTTTTTTTTTTTTGCGGTCGGCTCTGTCTCTCACCTTCAAATTCTGATCATGTCATAGTGCTTGCCCATTCTCAAAAAAAAAAAAAAAGCTAAAAAAATTGTTTATTAATCGAATATTTATTCAAAAGGCTAATGAAATTTTACGTGTTTTCAATACTCGATGTAAGCAAGGTAGTAACCTTTGGTGAATAAACGATAAAAACAATTAAAATATCCTTTCGACACACAAAAAAAAAAATAATTCTCAAATTTTACTTTAAAAAAGCGATTCTATGTCAATTTAAAAAAAAATGACTATCTTATGACCTATCTGTGATCATCACAGACAGGTGGGGCTGTAGAATACATCGACTGCGTCTTTGCGGAGGGGTAGGACCCACCCCCACTAATAAGTGTCCTGTATATGACACTAAACAATTTGATGGGGAGGCTTCTATAATAGTGAAGCTTTGGGGAATCCTTCATTGTCATCGCTCCCAGCTTCACTCTAACCCGGAGTAGTAGTACCTGATAGGGTTCTATCTAAGGGTCAAATAGAACTGTTTAATATTTAAACAGATGACATGCTAAATTGAATTATTTGAAATAGAACTGTCTGATCATTTAATTATGTTTATCAACAAAATGTATTTTCAAATCATATATATCTAATATATGTCTAAACAGGATTTGGCATTAAATAACCTACAACTGTTGATATACCATAAAACCTAACTAAACCATGATATGGGTAAGTAATATTAGTTGTAAGTTTTATATTTTAATATTAGTTATTATAGTAAACCTTTTATTGCGTCGAATTTAGGAATTAACTTTAAATAAATAACTTATATAAATTTATATATATTATATATATATATATATATATATATATATATATATATATATATATATATATATATATATATATATATATAGCTTGTGTTTGTTTGAGGAGGGACAGAATTTTTTCTTTCAAATATGTTTGAGTGAATAAGACAGACGCTTCACTTCGGCTTATTCCATAAGTGATCAGTTCAAGTTTTCGTGTCAATCACCTGACATCTGGATGGAATGAACTCGAAAAGGTGCCATATTCTTCCCATGTTATTTTGGTTCTGGCTGGAGCCATCTTGAAGGAAAGGAACATTCGAAATCACAAACACAACAACGAGTCGTATTTATTTATTTAAAGAGTAGAAGGAAATAAATGTATATGATTCGTCATGATGCTGTCATTTTAAATGTTTGTTCACCTGAAAATGGCTCCAGCCGAGGTCAAAGGTACTCGAAAAAATTTTGGCGTCTTTTTGCATTCATTCCATCCAAATCTCACTCGAAGATTTCAAATAATCGCTAATGGAATAAGCAGAAGTGAAGCGCCAATCTTATTCAATCAGATACACCCATACACCTTCAAACACACATACCTACAGACACACACACCTACAAACACACAAATACAAACAAAGACACACACACACACACACACACACACAGATATATATATATATATATATATATATATATATATATATATATATATATATATATATATGTTGCATCAAGTATAACTACTTGAAATACAATTAAGAATAGTTTTAATCACTTTCAAAAATAAATTTCATTAATTAATTGGAACCATATAATTACTCAAAAAAATTCTACTATGACTGATTTCGGCATGAGAGAGACTTAACGATAGTTTATATGCTGTTAAACTAAACCAATTAATCAACCAATCAACCGACAAATATATATATATATATATATATATATATATATATATATATATATAGTGTAAATTATTCTGGGGATGAGATCGACAAATATGGTTTGTAGTATATATATATATATATATATATATATATATATATATATATATATATATATATATATAAAATGCTCAGACGAAAAAAGAAAAGGAGTTAATAAATACTTATATATATATCCTCATAGGCATATATAACAATAGCCATACATCGAGCACTTCCATGGATTTTTATGAAATCCCTCGAATATTCGATATACGAATATTCCAGACCTATAGTCTTTGAACACCTACTGGATATATATATATATATATATATATATATATATATACTGACACTATTTACAGAACAATTTTAAAAGTAAACGCTACAACGGCCGAGACGCTCTTCTTCTTCTAAAGTAGTATTGTACATACAAAAGTTACATCACTTTTCTTATAGATCCTACCCTGATGATGGCCCAAAGTCGGGTAGAAAGTACTTGGGAAATAAACAATCATGGAAAATACATCAATCAATTCCCGCCGAATATCATAAAATAATACGGCAATATGAAAGGATCAACAAGAAAATATGTAGACAAAAAATGTCTATTGTGTTCAACGAAATTTGTATATATATATATATATATATAGTTAAACTTAGAATTTTTTCTACGAACGTTTATGCGTATATTCTTTCGTTCACACACACACACACACACACACACACACACACACACACACACACACACACACACACACACATATATATTTATATAAATATATATATATATATATAAATATATATATATATATATATATCTTTTTATACAAAAAGAAAAAGAAAAAAATTCACATCCTTGGTGTCATTATTCGGCTTATTTAAAATATAGATATAATATGCATTTATACTTCCACTGAAACTATTATGTTTTATAAATTTTAAATAACATAATTAATGTTTTCAGGAAATGATAATTTACAAAAACTATGCTTGATTAATGAAATTTTCGTAAAAATCATGTTATTTATCTTAGGAAGAAATTAACATATTGAATATTAATTTAATCGTAATAAGTAAGAAATTAATATGTAATAGATATTTTATTAATGTAGCTAATAATTTATAATAAAATGACTTAAATATTAGTTTCCTAAATTTTTATTTACATATAGAAAAAAACGGTGTAATAAAAACGGTGTAGTATCGGGATAGTTCCTACTTGTTCTAAGGCTATATTAAACTTTTTTTTATTTCTAATTTTCTTTGTTTTATCTTATTTAAAAACATATATTTAAACTTTATCCATTAGATTTAATTGTATTCTTCATTAGAAAAGTCTATTTTAGATTATTTATTATTTAATATATTTTTTAAATTATGGATTTATATTCCAATTTATAGAATTGAAAATATATAAATCACTCAACCAATGGTAGTCAAATATATTTAATATTATTAATATATCAAGATAAATTATACTAAGAAATTATTTCCATGTCTACATGCCGAAATCATTTCTATTCTGGTATGTCGTAAATTTCCATTTAGATATTTCAGTATACATATTTTCTCTTTTAAGCATAAATTACGCTTATCATGTAAACTGTTTGTCAGGGAGTATTTTCTAATTATTTTCCAATTTATGATAGGTGTTAGTCCTATATCTATTAAATCCCAGTATAACTTAGATAGGGCAGTTTAATAATTAACGTTGGATTTCTAAATGATTGTAGGTGGTTGTAATATCTAAATTTTAAGTTTAAGCTTGTCATACCTATGTATGACTTATTATCAGTATAATTTTCTTTAGTTGAAATGTTAGCTTGATATATAATATTATCACGGTTACATTTATTTCCTAGTGGACATTCATTTGTTATTTTACAATTACTTGAATGTTTTAAGTTATCATTGTTATTCCAGTCCATTTTATCAAATAATTTCTTGTTGTGATTGTCAATTATTTTAGATATATTGTAAGCACAGGAATAACTAATTTTTACATTATTCTTATTAATTAATTTTCTAAAGGGGTGATCATCTTTAAAATGTTTGTTTATTAAAACTAGAAAATATTTCCCAATATTGATATTAGAGAGTTTGCAAAAAGAAGGGTAAAATTTCTACGTCTATATTTATTAATAGTTTTGCTGATTTTATTATCCCTATTCATATTATTATTAGTTCCTTTATTTCCTGTATTATTGCTCCTATTTTTGTGACCATTGTTTCCTATATTATTGCCCCTATTTTTGTGACTATTGTTTCCGACATTATTGCCCCTTTTTGTGACCATTGTTTCCTATATCATTGCCCATATTTTTGTGACCATTGTTTCCTATATTATTGCCCCTATTTTTGTGACTATTGTTTCCGACATTGTTGCCCCTTTTTTGTGACCATTGTTTCCTATATTATTGCCCCTATTTTTGTGACTATTGTTTCTGACATTATTGCCCCTTTTTTGTGACCATTGTTTCCAATATTATTGCCCCTATTTTTGTGGCCATTGTTTCCTATATTATTGCCTCTATTTTTGTGACCATTGTTTCCTACATAATTACCCCTATTTTTGTGACCATTGTTTCCTACATAATTACCCCTATTTTTGTGACCATTGTTTCCTACATAATTACCACTATTTTTGTGACCATTGTTTCCTACATTATTGCCCTAATTTTTGTGATGTCTATTGACTTCAAAATACTTAAGTTCATTTTTAAAATCGCTGTTACGTAAAGCTTCACTGTAAAATTCCTTATGATTATTAAATTTGTTTTCAGAAGAAGATAATCTGTTTATTCTAATATTTTAGTATATTTCTTTTAAGAATCTTGTAGTATAATCTTTAATCTGTTTGTATTTTAATTTAAATTTAATCAAAAGTTTAATTGTTTAAAATTACCGGTATCTATGTATATTTCGTTTTTTGAAAATCTTCAGATAATATTGGATACTTTATCCATCGTTTTAATCAGTTGAATTTTAATTCTATTTCAAAATTTCAAAATTTTCCATTTTCAATATATATTCTTTTTATTTAATATTAATCAGATGCTTAATTGTTTAAAATTTACTGATATCTACGTTTATCTAATTTTAAAAAAAGATAAAATTTCTTAATGTTGTTGCATAACAATTATGAGTAGTTATTTGATAAAATTTATCAATGTAGAAATCAAAATTTCTAATCGTCAAGAATTATAGATTAGTCCTTATAAATGTAATAAAATTGTACGTATTCTAACCACTCTTAATCTCTGTATATTCTTTTAAAAATCCAGTGGTTAAAAATCAAATTTAATCGGCAATATATTTTAGTATTAATCGTACTAGGGTAAACATTAATATTAATTTGATTTACAATATTAATAAATAATGATTACCTAAATTTTGAATAATAATGAAAAAAAAATTGTAAAAAATGATTTGTAAATGAATAGTTTCTAAACGAGTCAGAGCTTATTTATTTGCAAATGGTTAAATGTTTCAAGTATTGTAATCTAACTGTAAAAATTCTATCTAATATTAATCATTTGTTGACAGACGTTAGATGGTTTCAAGTATTGCTATCTAATACTTATAATTCTATTAAATGTTATATCTTTGCACACTGTTAAACGGTTTCAAGTGTTGCTATATAATTCTAATAATTCTATTTAATTTTAATTATTTGTTCGCGCACAGTTAAATGGATTCAAGTATTGCCATCAAAGTCTTATAACTCTATTTGATAACATTTATTTGTTTGCGCACAGTTAAATCGTTTAAAGTTTAGTAAATGATTAAACATTTTTATTTTTACCCATAGATGGAACCCTAACAGGTACTAACACCCCGGGTCAGAGTGGAGCTGAAGGCCATGAAGGGGTACTCTACATTCCTCAAAACTCCAAGACTGAAATCTCACCACCAGATGTAGTTTAATACTCGTTGGCTTAACCCCTCACCCACCTTGCAGAGATGCTGTTAACATATACTCCGGCTCTACCAGTTGACTGTAAGTATACTTGAGATATATAACTACAAAGTATTGACCAAGAGTCAAAATAAATATAATTTCTTAAACCAAAATTTGTTCCACATTAAAATGTTAACTTTTTACGCAATCCTATATATATATATATATATATATATATATATATATTTGTGTTGGGAGTATAACTACATCGTATGTATACTTACATCTGTTCAGAAATTCAGTGTATGTTTGAAAGTTGATGAGAAATGAATCGTCATTTGCAAACGCTTTCTTTGTTGATAATGCACTTTTATTTATTCATTTTTTTGTTTGTTTGTTTATTTCGTTCAATGCTTTGTTTACTTTGTCTTCTCTTCCTCCCTACATTTGTTTGTTTGTTTCTTTCGTTTCCATTTCTTTTTATTTGATTTTTTCTTATTCTTTTCATTCTTTTTGTTTGTTTCTTTCTTTCGATTTTTTCTTATTCTTTTCATTCTTTTTATTTGTTTCTTTCTTTCGATTTTTTCTTATTCTTTTCATTCTTTTTGTTTGTTTCTTTCTTTCGATTTTTTCTTATTCTTTTCATTCTTTTTGTTTGTTTCTTTCTTTCGATTTTTTCTTATTCTTTTCATTCTTTTTGTTTGTTTCTTTCTTTCGATTTTTTCTTATTCTTTTCATTCTTTTTGTTTGTTTCTTTCTTTCGATTTTTTCTTATTCTTTTCATTCTTTTTGTTTGTTTCTTTCTTTCGATTTTTTCTTATTCTTTTCATTCTTTTTGTTTCTTTCTTTCTTTCGATTTTTCTTATTCTTTTCATTCTTTTTGTTTGTTTCTTTCTTTCGTTTCCATTTCTTTTTATTTGATTTTTTCTTATTCTTTTCATTCTTTCTTTTATACGACTTGTCCCTTTTTTAAAAAATCTTTTTTACTTCTTTCTTACCTTTCTCCATGTCTTCCTTTTCTTTTCTTCTTCGTACAATCACTTTTCAAGTCAGTAACGTCAGTGCTCTGTTTTCGTTGACCCTTTTACTAACGAACAAAAACAAAACAGTGGAGGTGCCCGTGGTGTAATGGTTATCGTCGTAGGAAATGGACATGGCGACTTGAGTTCAAATACTGGACGAGATTGATTGCATTTCACATAGCACTAATACTCTTGGGAAAGGTATGAATCCAATTATTCTCCCTCCAGCTATGGGTAAATAGTAGGACAGACTAGGTTCTTTAGCCTTGGTGAGGCAACTTGTCTAGGAGAAGGAAAACTCTGAATTCAAACCTGTTAAACTCCGCTTAAAAATTGACCTTGTGTCATATCCAGCCCGAGCGGAAGGGTTGGTAAATAAGATTAACAAAACAGAAATCTATATTGTTTAAAATATGTGTAATGGGACAGAATTTTTTTATTAAGACATATTTGGTCAAATAGTGTAGACATCTTTTGTCTACATATTTTTGTTTTGATCCTGAAGTAATGGATGTTATAATATCCGACTGGAATTGGCTGATAAATTTTTCATCACAAATTTTTTCCCAAGTGCTTTTGGCCTTATCATAGGCCATCTTCAGCGTGTAAATACATTGTAAAATCAATCCAACCTTGGCAAATACAGTATGACTTTGTAAGAGTTAAGTATTCACTGATTTATTTATTCTGGTGTAATGTTATAGTGTTTTTTGTTTGTTTTGTCTTTTTAATTTAGTTCTATAAATGGCAACAGTTGCTAAATATATTTGAGTATATTAGGAATGGATTCGAAATTAATTTTATTGAGGTTAGGACATTTATATCTAAAGTGTAAGGCTTCAAGAATCTGTAATCTTTGTTTACAATTTTTTATGTATAGGGTTTCAAAATTTGTTTGCCCAGTCGGCTGGGCTGTAGAATACATCGAGTGCACTTCTGCAGAGGGGTAAGCACCCCCCCCCTATGAGTGTCCTGGATATGGCACTAAACAATCTGATGGTGACGTTCCAGTGATGCTTGAGCTTTGGGGAATGTAGAGCTGCCATTCATTGACATCACTCCCAGGTCCACTCTGGCCCGGAGTGGTAGTACCTGATAGGACTTAAATTGAACTAAACTGTGTACTTATGCTAAACTGAATTGTTTGAATTAGAACTGTTTGACTAAACTGAATAGCTTGAAATAGAAACATTTCTGACTATTAAACTGTGTACTTACATTTAAACGGCGTTCTTAAGCTAAACTGAATTGTTTGAAATGGAAATGTTTTTGACAATGAAACTGTACTTACGCTAAACTGAATTGTTTAACATAGAACTGTTTTGACATTTAACTGTGTATAAACAAAATTTATACTAATACTAAACTGAATTGGTTGAATTAGAACTGTTTGAATTAATTGAATAGCTTGAATTAGATTTTTTTTTTTTTGACAATTAAACAGTGTACTCAAGCTAAACTGAATTGTTTGATACAGAACTGTTTATTTGTACAAAATGTATTTGGCATTAAATAATGCCATTTGGCATTAAATATGCCATAAAACCCAACCAACCAACTGACAAACCATCAAGAATCTGAAATCTTTGTTTGCAATCTTGTTGCTCCAATATTTTTGTGTTATCAGTAAGAATTGTCCGAAATTCAGTTGTTGGGCAGGAATGTTTTTTCAGATGTTGGGCAATTAAGCTGGTGTCGGAAAGATGCACAGTGAGTCGACTCGACAAAGTAGTTAAAGTTAAACTAACGTAGATATTTTTATTTTCGGACATACAATCTCCCAAAGGACATTTAAATTGATATATAACGTTCGGTTTTTGCAAAAGTCCAATCGAGAGGGAGGAATTATTGTTCATAACGAAGTTTGAGTTTTTAAATTTTATTATGCTATATGATAAACTTTATTTTTCTATAAGGGTCAGTGGGGGGAATGTTTCTTCGAATCAATGTTTTTAAAATATTTTCATCTAATTTATAATTGTTGTGCATCTAGTTGCGGTAAAATGTTTGTTAAATACGTGTTTATTGGGTGGAGTGTTGCAGGGTTTATTTTGTTGGCCAAGTTTTTTTATCGCACGTTTAATTTGTTCATCAACAATCTAGTTAGGGACACCATTTTTGATGAGGGTTTGTATTTTGTTTTTAATTCTCTAAGAAGAATTAATTTGGAAAAGGAGATTAATTTTGCACGGGATATCAGGTTATTAATCATTGCTATTTTATATCGGAAGGAGCATTTATTTTTAAAGTTGAGGTTACAGTTATTAGTAGTGGTTTTTTTGAAAGTAGAAGTAGTGAAGTTATTAGTAATAGTAGTAGTATCAATCAGAAAATCTAGAAAGAGGATTTTATTGTTTTCGTTTAGTTCTTGAGTAAAATTAAAGACAATTTTTTTCTGGAAGGTGTCTTGTAGTATGTCATATATCTTTAGCTATTTATTGAAATAAATGTAAAAAAAACTTAGCAAAACATTTTGAAAAAAAACACGGTACAACATTGCACCAGTATAAATAAAACACTTAACGCTCAACTCTTTAAAAATTGTATAATTGTATTGTTTTTGCAATATAAACACACCCTGAAAATGGGCTATGATGCAGCCGAAAGTACTTGGGAAAAAATTAACTAGGGAAAATTTATTAGCCAATTTTCGTCGAATATTATAACGTTCATTCGGCGACTTGAACGGATCAAAACAGAAATATGTTGGCAAAAGACGTCTATACAATTTAACCAAATATCTCCGAATATATATATATATATATATAGAGTGAGAGTGAGAGTGAGAGAGACGTGTCGATTAAACTTGTAACCAAGAAAGAAAGAAAAAAGTTCCTTCCTCGTGGTTCCTTGATAAAGGCAGTATTGTCATCAACGTGTTCAAGTAGGTTTAAAGTCCACGCAGTGGTGATTCCTGCTTTTAAGATGCGTCAACAGCCTTGTCGGCTGGAACTGTAGAATACGCCTACTGCATCTCTGCTGAAAGATAAGTGCTTCCCCCACCAGCGTACGTCGTAGATATGACACAAAACTATCCGATGGTGAAGTTTCCGTTTAGGAGCTCTGGAGTACCTCTTCATTGCCATTACTTTTAGATCCACTGACTCGGAATGGGAGTACTTGTTAGGGTCTCATCTATGAGTCGAATAGAACTGTTTAATCATTTACTATGCTTGAACTCATTTAACTGTGTACAAAGAAATAATTACAATGTTATAGAATAATTAGCATTAGATAGCAATACTTAAAATTATTTAACTGTAATGATTAATGATTAATACGAAATAGAATTATCATTATTAGATAGCAATACTTGGACCTGCCTTATAAATCGACATTTGAAATCATGTTGTATACAGGAATATGAAGAATGGTCACTTACACCAAATGGCAATCTATCAAATAGAGCACTCTCCCCCTCTCTCTCTCTGTATATATATATATATATATATATATATATATATATATATGAGTACGGGTGTGTGTGTTCTTTTATATTTCTCTCTCTTTCTCACACACTGAATATACTTTTATATCTATCTATATATCTATCTATCTATCTTCTCTCTCTCTCTCTCTCTCTCTCTCTTCAAGAATACGTATATGTATATATATGCATGTGTGTGTCTTTGTGCGTGCGTAAATGCGTATGTGAGTGTGCTTTTTTATTTCTTTTTCTTTTTCAATCTATCAATATTTTTGCCAATAAATGTTTTTTATCTTTCTTTCTATACACACGCATATATATATGTGTGTGTGCACGTGTGTGTGCCTTTTTATTTCTGTTCCTTTCTCTATTTTTCCGATTTATCTATCTATCTATCTATCTATCTATCTATCTATCTATCTATCTATCTATCTTTGCCAGTCTCTGCATATCTATCTCTCCATCAACATCCATATATTTTGATAATCATCGACATTCATTTGTTTTTCGATTGATCCAACAATCAGAATATTCAAGGAATGTAGAAATATATCTTGTGTTAGATTTAATTAGCAAAAACGGGAACCTCGGATATTTGACCATATGAAATAGTCGGTACATGTGGACAGAACCCGTTGACCCTCACACTTTGGCAAACATAACACGTCCGGTGACCGGTCAGAATTGACTTTTGACCATCTGTAGCACGATTTGTTAGCTTGGACACTCGATACCACAGAGAGGGAAGTCAATAATGCTGAGACCTTTTTACAGTAAAAGAATTCAAACAACTAATATCTTTCCTCCCCCTTCTCTCTCTCTCTCTCTCTCTCTCTCTCTCTCGCTCGCTCGCTCGCTCTCTCTCTCTCTCTCTCTGTTTTACTTTCGTATATCCGTCCTCATTAAATATAGGATTTGGCTCTAGTTTCGCGAGAGGTTCCAGAAAATTGGGAGTCTACAGGCGAAGTTAACAAACAAATAGCAAATTTCTTATCTTCCAAAGATGTCAGTCAAAATCTGAGCATTTAGGAAGAAGAGACGTACTTCAATTTAAAAAAAAAAGATTTTGATAAATATTACACGTGTTCAGTATTTTCCAGCGTCGGTGTTGTTGCTGTTATTGTATCACCACTTACGAGTTTTTGATTGTTGCACTTTCATTTTAGTCTAAGAGACAGTAAGTTTCCTCAAGTCTCCAGGACTCTTCTCAGTATTCTAATTGATCACCTAATTATCATTTTATTACTTGCGAGTTTTTCCAGCCAGTTTTAACGGGATGTTTTTCACTGAAGTCTGGATGACAGCAAGTCTCCTCAGATCTCCAGGACTCTTCTCAGTATTCTAGCCGATCTTATCAATACAGTGGTCTGAATAGTTTCGATTCTTCCTCTAATTTCCAATTCCCTCTATCACTTTTCCAGACCTGTTAGGAGTAGTTTGCATCAACGACTACTGGTATCACCGTCATCGTAATATTCCAATGCTTTTTCAGCTCTCTGGTATCATCTGTTGCGATAAGGATAACATTATTATAATTGTTATTGTTGTTTTTAGGTTTAAGGTTTAAGTTGGTTTTATTGGTATTACTTTGGTAGCGTTGGTATTTCGTTGGAAGATATCCCCTCGCTAAATGTTGATGGAAAATAAAGGTGGTGGAGAAGAACGAAGACGTCGTTAGGTTTTAAAGGAAGGTTTAATTGCAGCATGAAGTAAAGGGTTTTACGCTGGTATGCTGCGAGCCTCGTAGTAAGGAAAGAAGGTAGGAAGTTGTTAGAGTGTATCATCTAATTTGTTTTTTTAACTAGAATCCCTTGGTCTAGAAGAATACACTGAAGGGATCCATAAACTAGATGGCTCTCCTCATTGTGTATGATGCTGCTACTCTATTCAGAAACAGACGTTAACACGTTTGAGTGAGAGACAGATTCGCGGGCTTTCTTCAATTTTTGTGCTGCTTGGAAATATGGTTCGGGCTGAACAGGACAGGTCATCCTGATTGGGTGAAAATGTTCGGCGACTCTAACGGTCAAATTAAATTACGCGCCAATCAAAAATTCAAGTTTTCTTTCTGCTACACATCCAAGTATTTGTCTATTTTTCACTTCTTTTCATTTTCGCTCTACAATCCACGGGGACATATTATTATTATTATTATCATTATTATTATTATTATTATTATTATTATTATTATTAGAGTTTTTCACATCAGCGTAAGCTGATGGTCTTTCACTGGAGATTGAGTGACAGCAAGTCTCCTCAAATCTCCAGGACTCTTCTCAGTATTCTGGCCGTTTTCAATAATGCTGTTGTTTGGATGGTCTCCCATCGGTCGCCAACTTCTAAATCTTCCAGGCCCTTTAATAACCCGTTAGTTACCGTGCCAAAGGCACCAATCACAACTGGTATAATCATCACCTTCATGTTCCATAGTTTTTTCAATTCTCTAATTATTATTATTATTGTTCCTTTTCGAGCTTTTCACACTAGCAGTAGCCGATGGTTTCTCACTCGAGCAAGCCTCTTCAAGTCTCCATGACTCTTCTCAGTATTCTAGCTGATCTCAACAAAGCTATAGTTTGGATGGTCTCCACTCGTCCTGTTATTTCCAAGTCATCTGATCCTTACACTAATCCTTTGGTGACTGCACCTAGAGTACCAATTACTATTGTTATAAACGTCACTTTCATGTTCCACTGATTTTTCAATTCCCTAGCTAAGTCCGGGTATCTATTCGCTTTCTTTCAATTTTACTCTGTGGTCATCCGGGATATCAAAGTCCACTATTCGGCAAATTTTCTTTTTTTATTGATTATTACAAGGTCTGGTCATTTGGCCGAGATTAGGTGATCCGTTTGTATTTCAAAATCCCAGAGGAGTTTGTACATCTCATTCTCCAAGACAGATTCTTGGTTATGCGTATACCATTTGTTCGTATGGTCAAATTTCAATTTCTTGCACAATTTCCAGTGGATAGCCTTCCCTACGAAGTCGTATCTAGTCTCATACTCTTTCTGCGCTAATTTACTGCATTCACTTATTATATGATTGATCGTTTCGTCTCTATCCGAGTTAACCTATATTTGCTGTTTTGTTGCGTCTTATCTATTCTTGCTTTGATATAGTTTGTCCTTATTGCGCTATTTTGAGCTGCTATTAGAAGTGATTCAGTTTCTGTCTTAAGTTTTCCCTTTTTTTTAGCCATGTCCAAGTTTTCTCGTGTAAGATTTTACTTGTTTGTCGCTTAAATCATCCACTTATTTGTTTTTCCTCCATTTCGTTTGAGATATCAGTTATTATTATTATTAT
>OY757919.1:37069537-37322037 GCA_963585895.1 Sepioteuthis lessoniana | reverse complement strand
GAGAGTTGTGTGTGGGGGAGATCAGTGTGTGTGGGGGGAAAGAGCTGTGTGTTCTTGTGTGAAAGTTATGTGCGTGTGTTGGAGTTATGTATGGGTATGTAGGGAGCGGGAGCTATGAGTGTATGTGTATGAGCTGTGTGTGTGTGTGTGTGTGTGTGAAAGAGAAAGAACTATGTACGTGTGTGTGGGAGCTATGTGTGTGTATAAGAGCTATGTGTACGTTTGTAGGAGAGAGAGAGAGAGAGAGTGTGTGTGTGTGTATTTGAACTATCTCTGTGTGCGTGTGTGTGGGGGAGTTATGTATGTGTATTAGATCTCTGTATGCGTGTGTGTGTGTGCGTACGTTGAAGATAGAGCTTGGTGTGTAAGTGTGTGAGGGAGCTGTGTGTGTGTATTGGAGATATGCGTGTGTGTTGTATAGGAGCTGTGAGTGTATTAGAGTTATTAGTGCGTGTGTATCTGTAAGAGAGAGAGAGAGAGAGAGAGAGAGAGAGAGAGAGAGAGAGAGCTGTGTATTTATGTGTATGTAATGGAGCTGTGTTTGGGAAGGGTGCTATGAATGTGTATTAGAGCTATGTGTGCGTATTTGTGCGTGGGAGAGAGAGTTGTGTGTGTATGTCTGTGAGAGAGCTGTGTGTTTGTATGTGTGTTGGAGCTATGTGTGCGTGTGTGTGCATGAGTATGTGTGGGAGCAATATGCGTGTTTTAGAGCTATGTGTACATGCGTGTGTGTAGAGAGAGAGAGAGAGAGAGAGAGAGAGAGAGAGAGAGAGAGAGTGTATTGGAGCCAAGTGTGTGTTTGTGTGTGTGGGGGAGCTATGTAGGTGTTTCTGTGTGCGTGAGAGCTATGTGTCGAGTGGGGCAGTGGAATATGGCAGAAAACAAAAAATACTAACAGTCTCAAAGAATCTCAGCCGGTGTCAGTGAGTATAAGATGATCAACAGGCGCTTATTAAAATCTAATTATTATTCATATTTGGGGCTGCGACCTGGCCGTGCAGTTATTAAAACCGGGTTAGAATTTGGGTCGGTTCTACACCTGTTCACTATATCTTAGATTCTTTGATGTTGACGGGGCTTAGAATATGCTGACTATCCACAGCCGAAAGGTAAGACCCCTACTCCTCGCCCTCTTGAGAGGGTGCAGGGTATGAGACTTAACTAATTCTGATGGTAAGGCTACACTTCTGGAGATATGTAGAAGTGCGACAGACTCTGGGTACAAGAAAGCAAAATGAATCTAAGGAATCGAGTAAGTAACACGCAGAGAGAGAGAGAGAGAGAGAGAGAGAGAGAGAGAGAGAGAGAGAGAGAGAGCTAGTGAGAGAGAGAGAGCTAGTGAGAGAATAAGAGAGGAGAAACAGGTGTACGGAGTGAACGAACGAGTGAGTGAGAGAGAGAGAGAGAGAGAGAGAGAGAGAGGAAGACAGAGAGAGGGAATTAAATCTACAGAGAAAGTGAATGAGAGAATATGAGTATAAGAGAGGTGAAAGAAATTTTGGAGCTAGGGAGCCAGCGAGAAAGAGGGAGAAAGAGAGAGAGAGAGGGAGAGAGAGAAAGAGAGAATCAACTTTCCAGAGAAAGAGAGAGAGAGGGGGGAGAGAAAGAGAGAGAAAAAAGAGAGGAAATGTGGGAAATCAGATTTACGGAGAAAGCAAGAGAGAGAGAGAGAGAGAGAGAGAGAGAGAGAGAGAGAGGAAATGCATCTATGGAACAATGGAAAGAACCCCGTTGTGGTAGTATTTGTCAGGGTCCCATTTATGTGTCAATGTTTTAAGTAATTCCTATTCGACAGAACAATATAAATAAAAAACCTCTTAAAAAGTAACTGAACAAAAAGTTAAATATCAACGTGCGATAAACACAATTCTCTAACTTCTAAGCATAGAGTAATCCTAAACAGATTGAAATGCCGTTAAAATCAATCAATCATCTTAATATCATTATGAAACGCTAGAATCCATTTCTTGTTCTCTGTCCTGAGCAAGATGCCTTGATAATAGAACATCGTCACTAGCATGTCACGAAGAATATTTACCATGCCAATCATGGCATAATTCATTTACTCTTCTTAGCTTAGTTTGGAACAAAACAGGAAATATTTGGCCTCAAGTGAGACTCGAACTTACTAACAACAATCTGCAAGCCTAGCGCCTTTTTACTCCCCATGAAATGCATTACCTGCCCAAACAATAGCAATAAAATTATATGTTGAAATTTGGTTTGTTAGTTGATTGGCTGTATTTTACGGAATAACAACCCTTGTAGGATATTTAATGACGGATCCATTTTTATGCATTCAAACAGTTCTATTTCAAACAATTCTGTTGAGCATAAGTACACTGTTTAGTTCTACATAACCAATTGATAGGACCCTATCAGGTGCTTCCACTCCGAGCTAGAGTGGACCTGAAAGTAATGGCATAAAAGTACTCTGCATTCCCCAAAGCTCCAGCATTACTGGAGCCTCGCCATCAGATTGTTAAATCAGGACACTCGTTCGGAAAGTCTTACCCTTCTGTAGAGATGCAGTCGGTGTATTCTGAAGCCCCAATCGACGGGGCCAATTTAATGCCAAACCCTGTTTATCCGTATTTATTAAATATATATAATTTGTAAGCGAAAAGTTATTTGGTAACATAATTTTAAAACGAGGCAGAGCTCATTTGTTTGCCCACAGTTAAATGGTTTCAAGTATTGCAATCTAATAAGTAAAGTTAGCGACGGTAGTCGAGGGTGACTCGAAGGTTTCCTTTTCAATAGCTACTGCACCAAGGTGTAAGGGAGGGTGCCACTCTTTTCCTTGGATTGCTCCGCTTTACCCTTGATTCATACCTTATAATGCTCAAGGTGGCATCAAGTACCATTTTTTGAGTCTTTTGTATGACTCGACCAGGGATTGAACACCGGTCTCTCGGGCCATTAGCGAACACTCTACTCACCTGATCATTGGCTATCTAGCATTAATAGTTTTATTTGCACACAGTTAAATAATTTCAAGTATTGATATCTAGCTCTAAAATTTTAATTTGCGCTTGGTAAAATGTTTGTATGCAGTCAAATGGTTTAAGTATTGCTTTTGTTTTTGCACACAGTTAAATGGTTTCAATTTGTTGCTATTGTTTGCATACAGTTAAATGGTTTCAGGTACTGATTTGTTAAATCCTTTCAAGTCTTGGTATCTCTTATAAATAGTTCTATTTGTACACCGTTTCAAGCATTGCTATAAAGTACTAATAATTCAACATTAATCATTTGTTTGTACACAGTTAAATGGTTGCAAGTATAAAACTGATTAAATTCTTCTATTTGACCAATAGATTGAACTCTAACAGATAAGTACCAGCCCGGAAAGAGTTGACCTGGGAGTAATTGCAATAAATGGGTACTCAACATTCTTTAACTCTCCAGGACTGGAGCCTGACCATTAAATGGTTTTATATAATATATATGACGCTTATTAGGGAGGAGTCTTACCTTTCTGCAGAGGTGCAATCATAAATATGGCTACTTGTATTTGGATTCTTTGGGTTCAAGATGGACTGACCATTGAAAAGATTGCCAAAGCGCCGCCTTCTTGTTTTGTCACGGTGAGTTCTTCGAAATTAGATGAGTTGTGCTTGTCAAATTCGGTTTTAAAGTGAAATTTCTTCTTTCTTACCCAGTTAGTCGCTTTATAATATCGTACTTAGTTCATTTTTGTGACTTTTTCAGTGAGTAAGTTGTGATACCCCACTATAATAGGCAGCTTATATAATTTCTTTTTCGTCCAGCAAAAATATTTATTTCTTTTGCAGAGAAAGTGACAAAAGCTAAGAGAGAAATAGGTGGAGTGAGAATGTCAGTCGGTTGCCATGGGTAAAGTAAGAATCTGTTTACAATATCAAATAAAATACCGAAAACTGCAATTTTTGGTCAGGTAAAAATTTGTATGATTACATTTTGCCAGTCAATATGCATGATGCATATTCAGAATTTTAATTGCCCAGTCGGCTGCTGCTGTAGAATACCCCGATTTTACTCCTGCAGAGGGGTAAGATATTCCCCAACGAGTGTCCTGGATATGACACTAAACAATCTAATGGTGAGGTTCCAATGATGCTAGAGCTTTAGGGAATACGGAGAACCCCTTCTGAATTGCTTGTTTGACGAAATTGAATAGCTTGAAGTAGAAATGTTTTTGACAATTAAACTGTGTACTTACATTTAAACTGCGTGCTAATGCTAAAGTGAATTGTTTAATTAAGGTAATTTACAAAGCTCTTTGCTTCGATGTGGCACAAGGCCGAATGAATGGGGCACCCAATGAGACTCGAACTCACTCGTGTACGTTCGCTAGTCTAGCTTGCTAACCGTTACACCACCAGAGGTGCCCCGTGAATTGTTTAATTAAGATCTGAATTGACATTCAACTGCGTGTAAACAAAGTCAATACTTGTACTAAACTAAGTTGGCTGAATTAGAACTGTTTGACTAAACTGAATAGCTTGAAATAGAAATGTTTTTGACTAACAGTGTACTCATGCTAAACTGAATTGTTTGAAATAGAACTGAATATTTGCATAAAAATGGATATGGCGTTAAATAACCAACAAAGGTTGATATGCCATAAAACCTAATCAAACAACCAACCAACCATTTTTGAGGGCTTTGGTATGACTCAGCCTGAGATTGAACCCCAGTATCCCGGTGAACACTTTCCTACTATACTAATAAATGCGCAGGTATATAAATAATTGTATATATAATTGTTGGCATTCGGGAAAAAAACTTACAGGCGACATTACTATTTGTCGACTTTACCAAGGCCTTCGATTCCATACACAGAGGGAAGATGGAGCAAATCCTACTAGCATACGGCCTACCAAAAGAAACCGTAGCAGCGATAATGATTCTCTACAGAAACACCAAAGTTAAAGTACGTTCACCAGATGGAGACACGGAATACTTCGACATTGTTGCAGGAGTACTACAAGGAGACACGCTAGCCCCATACCTCTTTATCATCTGTCTAGACTATGTGCTTAGGACTTCGATCGACAAAATCAGAGAAAATGGCTTCGAGCTGACTAAGAGAAGAAGCAAAAGGTACCCCGCAAAAACAATCACGGACGCCGACTACACTGATGACTTGGCGTTACTAGCGAATACGCCTAATCAAGCAGAGACACTACTGCATAGTCTGGAACGAGCCGCAGCTGGCATTGGCCTCCATGTCAATGCAAACAAAACTGAATATATGTGTTACAACCAAACGGGCAACATTGCCACCCTAGACGGAGCCTCTCTGAAACTAGTCGACAAATTCACCTACCTAGGAAGTAGCGTCTCATCAACCGAAAAAGACATCGACACACGACTGACGAAGGCATGGACAGCTATCGATAGGCTCTCGATCATATGGAAGTCGGACCTAACTGATAAAATGAAACGCAGTTTCTTCCAGGCAGCGGTTGTGTCGATACTGCTATATGGATGCACCACATGGACGCTTACGAAGCGGCTGGAGAGGAGGCTGGACGGAAATTACACAAGAATGTTGAGAGCAGTATTAAACAAGTCCTGGCGACAACACCCCACGAGACTCCAACTATACGGACACTTGCCCCCCATCACGAAAACTATACAAGTTCGACGAACCAGACACGCAGGACACTGCTGGAGAAGCAAGGACGAGCTCATAAGCGATGTACTCCTGTGGACCCCCACATACAGCAACTATGTGAGGACACAGGATGTAACCCTGAAGACCTGCCGGAGGCGATGAATGATAGGGAGAAATGGCGAGAGAGAGTCAGGGATATCCGCGCTGGCGGCGCGACATGATGATGATGATGATGATATAATAAGAATCCAGGTGTTTGTTGCTAGAGAAATAGAAGCTTATTGAACTCCATCTTGGCCGGTTGGGACCTAAAAAGAGAAGCGGATGTTATGGAAGAAACATAATCGGGCCAGCCGATGGAGACAAGAGACAAAGAAAAACAAACGTCAAGAAATACGTTAGCCGCTTCGAGGGACGGTCCTTAATAAACAAGTACATGTATTTTGATAGAGCTATTTGGGCGATTGGCCAGGAGGCTTTTTCAAAAAGACCCGGATGCAATGGCCAGTTTGAAAATCTGGATGTCCAGCCATTTGCGCACATGTAATGACGTGTATATTCATCTCCTATCCTTCTCTCTCTCTCTCTCTGCACCCCCCTCTCTCTCCCTCTCTCTCTCTCACACACACACACAAACACACTAACTTATATACTTTTGTCCAAATATAGACGAAGTTCTACCCGAACGTTCGAGAACTCGGAATTTCACCATAGTAAGAGAGGGAAATTCAGGAATATTATTTTTTAAAGAGGCATTATAGATTTGAGGTCTTTCGAAGTCTTACCACAGCAGACATTCATTATAATTGATCACTAATTATATTATACAATATATATATATATATATATATATATATATATATATATAAGTTGGTTGGTTAGTTGGTTGTTTGGGTTTATGACATATTAACCTTTGTAGGTTATTTAATGCTAAATCCAATTTTATACGAACAATCAGTTCTATTTCAAACAATTCAGTTTAGCTTGAGAACACAGTTGAATAGTAAAAAGTGTTTCTATTTCAAGCTATTCAGTTTATTCAAATAGTTCTAAATCAAACTATTCAGTTCAGCATAAGTACAGTTTCAATGGCAAAAACAGTTCTATTTCAAACAATTCATTTTAGTATAAGTACGCAGTTTAAATATCAAAACACTTCTATTTCAATTAATTTAGTTTAGTACACGTATTAGTTCTATTTAACCTATAGATAGGGACCTATCATGAGCTACCACTCCGAGCCAGAGCTAAACTTAAAAACAGTTTTATTTCAGATTATTCAGTTTAACATAAATACGCAGTTTAGATGGCAAAACAGTTCTATTTTAAATAATTCTGTTTAGCATAAATACGCAATTTAGATGCAAAAACAGCAAACTCGCGAAACCACGGTTTAGTTGACTCGTGCTCCGCATTCCCCAAAGCTTCAATTATCAGGTTGTTTAGTGTCATATCCATGACCCTCTGGGGGCTTCTTACCCCTCTGCAAAAGTGCAGTCGGTGTATTCTACAGCCCCAGCCGACTAGGCAATATATATATATATATATATATATATATATATATTGGAGTATGTAGGTATGTAAGAATTTGAAAACAAACTATTTAGAGATTGGATTTTTTATCAATGATAATATGTCCGTGTTTCGGTCTTTCGTTAAACCATCTCAAGAGTAATCTTCGAATGCAATGTTAAAATGATTCATCCTTTATTTCTTTAAATTGAGTGAAATATTTGTTGAAAATTGAAGTTATAAAGTTTTTTTCTCGTAGGAAAAGATAATATGAGTCTAAGTGTAAATATTACAAGAGAGAAAAAGTTTTTGTAGCAGTTGGCGTTGTCCTAGTCAAGTTGATATTTTGTGAGTGTAAAAGATCTTTGTGTGATTATGTCCCTATACGAGAGAGAAAGTATATTTAATATGTAATTTGTACGCAGTTATAGCTGGATTATTTTATCAGCAAACGTAAGATTGAAACGGGAGTACAAGTCTATCTATATAAACAACATTCTCTCTCAAGGTTGAAGAATTAAGTGATATTGAAATTAAATGCATTCTTCGAGGAAGGGAATGTTAGATTTTCACCCAAAAGAAACAAATTCGAATGGTTTTGAGTCGGCTCACGGGATGGAGTCGTTAGTCTACAAGAAAATTATTTAAATTATTCAGGTAGACTTTAAATTAGGTAAAAACGTCGCTTATTTATCTCTGTTTCTAATTGGTTTGAAGATGTATCTTTAACATTCGAGGGTGGAAAACATATTTTGGGCTTTCAAATTTTTCACGGTAAGTCAAACTTTGTCTCTGGGAAATCGGAAAGCGCCTATTGATCAATAAATGCAAAAATACATATACAAAAATTACAGCTTCTTGAGTCTATGTACAAAAATCACCACTTTTTTTGTATGGAAATCAGTTGATTTCCCATATATATATATATATATATATATATAGTTAAAAGTAATAAAGGTTCTACATTGATTTTTATGGATACGTTCTTTTAGCTATTATGACCTGCTGTACAGTTCAAACACACACACACACACACACACACACACATGTGTATACATTCTAAATTTTTTTTTTATTACTGTATATGACGGCATATAAGGCGCGCTTTTTAAAAAATTGAAAATAGCTTTTAAAATTCCTCTGTGTCTTATATGCCGTATACCGTTTTAAAATTCGCGATAGTCGGCCGAAATTAGCTACCTGCCGACTCCTATTAACTTAGACTAAAAAGTAACTTTCATATACCTATTGTCATTATATAAAAGGCTATTATGTAAATTAAACGTGTTATCAGTGATAATATTCATTATTTCATTATATTATTTTCATTAAGTTTAATATCAGTTTTTTCTTGGTTGGCCCTCCTGATATTGGTGTGCGTCTTATACACGTATGCATCTTATATGACGTTAAGTACGGTAATTATCTAATATAACGTTTAGCTCATTTACGAGCTTCAGTAGATAATAATCATTTTTTTAAAGAATGCGAGAAAAGCTAAATTTTCCTAGCAACGTATTTTGAAACGCCATTCATAATGGTTGTTGAAAGTGTTTCATTGTATCATGGTCCAGTACGAATCATAAAAGCCTAAGATCATTGGTTTAGATGGAAATTAATGTACAATATCTTTCTAAAGTCGTATTGGTGAAAGATGGACAACAGATAGATAGATAGATATGAACTAATCGATATATATATATATATATATATATATATATATATATATATATATATATATACTCCCCTACTCCCGTAGGGTTGAGTTCTCTAAGCGAATGACGTAATCGCGTTGCCATTAGCGTTTGTTGCAAGGCTCTTCATATATGAATTGAGCTCTCGGTAGCCGTTAAGCGGATGTATGTAAACAATAGTAATTGTGATTGATAACCTTTTAAAATTTACTTCGTTGCTACTGTTTCCTCGTGGCTGAGGGGTAGAGGCTTGGATTGGCGTTTGAGTCAACCGGGTTTCGATCCCAGCTACGGGAAGCTAGTATGTCTAGCCATACTGATGAGTTCTGATAGAACGAAACAGATCTCTCAGTGGATAAATTTATATATATATATATATATATATAGTGCGATATTTGTTAAAGGAGTGTGAAATTTTGGATGATATTATATATATAGATATGAAAATATCGAGATATGCAGATATATAGACGCAGGCATATGTGTAGACTAGGAGAGAAATCAATTGACTGGCATAGACTGATCGATAGATATAACTAGAAAGATTGGCATAATAGTTAGAGTGTGTGCCAATTGTCCGGGAGACCAGTGTTCAATCCCAGGTCTAGTCACACAAAAAACTAAAGAAAAATGGTTCTTGATGTCTTTTTGCTTAATATTCAGTATGATAGGATGCGGACCAAGGGTAAGTTGGGGAATCCAGTGAAAGTAGTACCGCCCTGCTCTACACTGAGGTGTAGTAGCAAATGAAAAGGGAGCCTTCGGGTGGCTCTCGACTGCGGTCGGCCAACTTATATATATAAAGAAAGATAAATATTTATGAAAATATCGAGATATGTGGTTATATTGATTGAGACATATTGGTTCGCGGTGTAATGATGTATAGATGATACTAGAGAGATCGATGTATATCCATAGACTGAGAAAGATATCAATTGACTGACATAGATATGACCTGAAAGATAGATAGATAAGACCAGAAAGGGATATATATATATATATATATATATATATAGATCAAGATTGATAGCTTGAAAGAATCAGCAAAATCTGACTTACTCTTTAAATGGACACCACGTGTGAAATGTTTTTGATCTTGTAGAGGAAGAAATAGAATAGGAAAAATAAAACAAGGCCCAGAAAATCGGAAGTTATGGCATCACCCGTCGTCAATCTTTCCGGAAGTGGAAAAACACATGGACATTGACTTCCACCCAACTCTAAACAAACCGAAGTGAAAAGTTCAGTTTCCGCAATGCGCATGCGTACTCTCTCTCTCTCTCTCTCTCTTCTCTCTCTCTCTCTCTCTATCTATCTATCTCGCACAAACACACAAACACACACACATACAATCCATTCCTTGTTTCTTTACCCTAACGCTCTTCTCTTTCGGGAATCTTTAAGTTCTGACCGATACATTCACCTTACATCCCTCTCGCCATACGAACATCCGCCTCGTTCTAAGGAATGAGGTCACAACAATACTTCAATTTTCAGAACGAGGCCACAAAAATTGTACGATTTTAAAACTAGAGCCGTAACAATATCCTGATAAAATGATTCCAAAACAAGAAGCTGCCTCGGTGTGACGTGCTTTGGGGAATTTCAAGATAAAAAAAGGAAAGAGAAGAAAACGATTCCTACAAAACAAAAACAAACAATTTCTTTCCTTGTCTACTTCGATGTAATCATTGGATGACACCCGTGGTGTAATAGTTACCAAGCTAGACTGGTAAATTATTACTATGGAATGCCCTATACATCCGGCCTTGTGTCAAAAGTAAGCAAAATTTAATAAATAAGTACTTTGACTAAAGGTGAGTGAGAGAGTGGTGAAGACAGGATAAAGCTAGAAGTCAGTTACCAGAAAAGCAAAAAATTTCTTTGCTCTATATAATTACCCAACCCCATCCGTAGGGGCAAGATGTGACACAAGGGCAATTTCTAAAAGAGCGTTTTACATGTTTGAATTGAGGGTTTTCCTTCTAAACCGGTTGTCATACCAAGGTAAAAGATCACAGCCTGTCCGACTATTTACCTATATCTTGAAGGAGAATCGTCAGATTCATGCCTTTCTCTGAAGTATTTGCACTATATTTCGTCCAGGATTCGAACTCTGGTTGTCGTGTCCATTTCATATGAACTTGCACCATGTACCCTTTTATTTTTTTTTTTTACTATAACGTGTTCAATGTTAGTCGGGGCTACAATTCCCCTACCCGACACTAAAAACAGTATTTTCTGTATAATTATTCATGTAATCTTTAGAATGAATATCAGTTTTGATTTCTTGGTTTTCTCAATCAGACCTTTTACATCTATTAGCCCAGTCGGCTGGGGCCGCAGAATACTCTTTGAGGGGTAAGACCCCCTCAAAGAGTGTCCTGATATGACACTAAAAAATCTGATGTGGAGGTTCCAGTAATGCTGGAGCTTTGGGGAATGTGGAGTACTCCTTTATAGCCATCGCTCCCAGGTCTACTTTGGCCCGTAGTGGTAGCACCTGATAGGGTCTTATCTATGGATTAAATAGAACTAGACTGTGGAATTGTGTTGAACTGAATTGCTTAAAATAGAACTGTTTTGGTATTTAAACTGTTTACTTATGCTAAACTGAATTGTTTGAAATAGAACTGTTTATATGCATAAAATGGATTTGGCATTAAATAACATACAATGTTTAATATACCATAAAACCAAACCAACCTAATTAACATCTGGATGATATAAATAGTAAGTAGGTAATAAAATCCTATAAAGCCATATACACCCAATCCCATGTTCCGGATGAAATATTAAACCGAGGTGTCTGATCCTAAAATCTAGAGAGTGTTGAGTACCACTTCATTGCCATTACTCCCATGTCCATCTATATCCGTCGTGGTAGTACCAGTTAGGACCTCATCTATACATCAAATAGATATGTTTGAAAGACATTAGTATCAGATAAAAATTACTGACACCATATAATTATGTGCAAAGAAAATATTATCAAATAGGAATAGTTTTTGATAATATTTGATTGTAAATGGAGATGTCCTCGTGGTGTAATGGTTAAAGCGATCGACTGCCGAATCGTAGTAAACTAGTTCGAACTCCAATCGTGCTATTACGTTCACTTTCGGGCAAATACTCTTGCGAAAAGTATGAACCCCCTTATCCTCCCAGTTATGGGTTAGATAGCATTACTACTGTTCTTCTCGAAAGAAGGATTTGGCATTAAATAGCCTTAAAGAAGGTTGATATGCCATTAATCAAAGAAACTTAAACCCAAACCTTGTTTGTAAATGAATATATACTTGTGTATAAATTATAAGTATTAGATAAGAATACTTGAAACCATTTCAAACGTAATTATTCTAAACAAATATGAAGTTTGGCTGACAAAAATATTCTCATGGAATGTTGCAGTGCTTGGATCCCTTTGGTCAAAAAAGTCATTAACATCAGGTATTACGCGTACATATGAACTTTTCAACTCACTCTGTTAAACGTGTGATTGAAATGATGATTGAAAAGATAATTAGTTATAATAATAATAATAATAATAATATTTATAATTGTTACAAACAGTTACTTTACTCAAACATTTAGTACCTCAGTTAGCTGGGACTGTAGAGTACACCGACTGCATCTCTACAGAGAGGTAAGGCCTCCCCAACGAGTGTCCTCGATATGACATTAAACTATCTGATAGTTAGGATCCAGTCATGGATCTTTGCAGCATCTTCTTTTATTATCATTACTTTATTCTGGTATGGGGTGGTAGTATCTGTTATGCACCTATATATGAATCGAATAGAAATATTTAATCCTTTACAATACTTGAAACAAATTCAATTATGCGCAAACAAATGAGGTCTAGTCCGTTAAACTTTTTTTACCTACAAACTATTCATTTAAAAACTATATGTGTAAACATGATTAGGCATTAAACAACCCACAATGGTTGATATACCATCAAACACAACCAACCAACCAACCAATACTTAAAACCATTTAACTATGCGCAACCAATAAATAGCAATATTTGAAACCATCTGTGTACAAACAAATGAGGTAGCTTTGGTTCGTTTGAAAAAAATTACCAACAAAGTATTCATTTAAAAATCCTATATGTGTTAACGAGATTTGGCATTAAACCAAAAAAACAGACCTAATCTATCTATCTATTTCAGTTTTTTAATACTTTTTAAACCTTACAATTTTCAAGAAGGGGTTTTTGAGTCACATACAGGACTTTACCAGGTGCTACGATTCAGGTTTTAAGTGGACCTGGGAGTAATGGCACTGAACGTGTGATTTCAAGCTCTCTAGACATCTCAAATTGGAACCTTACTACTGCATGCAGTTTAGTGTCTAACCCAGGACGCCGTTTTATTGGGGGGGGGGGCATGTTGTCAGTGTATTCTAATTCCACTGACAGGGTGTATATATATATATTTATATATATATATATATATGTGTGTGTGCGCGTGTGCGTGTGTGTGTGTGTGTGTGTGTGTGTGTGTGTGTGTGTTTGTGAGCATGTGTGTGTGCGCGTGCATGTGTATGTATGAGTGTATAAATTCATTGCTAAATAAATACAGGAAAAATCAGAAACATAAGGTAGTGTAAAAGGTCAGGAATTCAGACTGGGTGTAGAAGCAAAATACTGAATAATTTTCAAAACGTATTTTTCTTTGTCTTATTAGTCCAATTTTTAAGAAAAAAAAAGAACGCGATAACTCTAAATTTTCATGATTAGCTCTATTATGAAGACACTTTCAATCAAAATTCGTCCCAATACGAAATAGCAAGAAACGACAAAGAAACAATGATTTGCTTAACGCCTAAACCAAGCCAAAGTGTCTTGGTCTACCGTATAGAAAGCAAAAACATTTTTTTTTTTTACAGAAAAAGAACTTTCTAAGGAAATCGAGTGGAGGATTGAACAAAAAAAATGAAAAGAAGGCTTTTAACTGCTCTCGCTACAGCGATTAAGAAGGAAGCCCACAACGTCAATAAGAAAGCACTCTAATCAATGGAAAGTTCACGAGAAAACTGTGAGGACAGCTTAATTATTTCATACAAGATTTAAGCCCAGACCCTAACCCCCTTGATTACGCTGTAAGGGGCGTTTTATAAAACAAAACAAATGCAACTTCTCATCCAAATATTGGTTTGCTTAAGACTGCTATTGATGAGGAATGGAATAAAATGTTTGAAAAATTTATTTTGTAGTCATGCAAATCGTTTCGAAGGTGTGTTAGTACAATAATTGAAAAAGAATGGTGGCCATATTGAGTAAATTTACTGTTTTGTGGCTATCTTCTTATTTATTGTTTACTTTTGATAATTAAAATTAATCTTATTTTATAATAGAATTGTTTATTATTACGCTAGAATATTCTTAATTTTGCTTCCGCACCCTGTACGTGAGTTACTAATAAAGAGAATAGAGCCGTTATATGTATAATTATATGTTATTGTTTTACTTGAATATTAATTGTGCACATACTAAAACCATACCGAAGTATCACCTTCTATATAGGTCGACTTCCAGTTTTATGACCTCAAACGTTGAGACGAAATTCTCGACTGTTATACGAGTGCAGGCGATCTCGAATCGCAGACGACACAAAGCAAACACTATAAAAGACATTCGACCCCAGAGACTTGCACATAAGCATTCGCTTAGTAATTCACAACCAGACACACCTTGGAATCTAAATGTCAACACAAATTTGGGGAAATTCCAGTCTATCCAGCTGTAGTTTAATGTCGAATAAATAAATAAAAAAGTTAATGAAGTTAAGACTAGACATGGAATTGTTCTACCTCAATTGAGACACCCATTATAACATCATCTTCCTGGCATAGACATTTGCACATCAGAAGTGATTAAATGTTAGAGTTCTACTAATGTTTGTTTTTCTCGTTGCCTTTTATGTTCTTAACAAAAAGCTGTTGCTGACAGTTGACGAAAAGTTTATAATCCACGACAACAAATAGATAAAAGTTAATTAATCAAATAAAACGAAACAGAATAAAGATTGTTATGTGTCTCTTAAATATTTGATTTTTGCCAATTAGTTCAAAAGGAATTTGGTGAATGTGCATCAGAAACTAATGAATAATTGAAGAAAGAAAGAAAAAAAGAAAGAAAGTTTAATGAAAAAAAAGAAAGAAAAGGAAACAATAAGGAAAAGAAAAATATATCTCCAAGGCAAAGAAAGAAAGAAAGAAAGAAATTCTGATGGGATGAAAAAGAAAGAAAGAAAGAAAGAAAGAAAGGTTCAATTGTATATAAATGCAACAGCAGCAGCAGTAGTAGTAGTAGTAGTTGCAGCAACAGCAACAGTATGATATAAAAAGTATAAAACCAGTGATTTAAAAAGGTTTTTCACCTTTATATTGAGAGGTGGCTTTCTTCAAAGACCACATGACAGAAAATCACCCCTAAAAACCAGCACCCTCCTTACACCACATTTTCTCTTTTTCTTCTTGCAAGTTGTAATGAGTGGCAGCAAGTCTCCTCAGCTCACCAGGACTGCTCTCAGTATACTGGCTGATCTTAGCAATGAAGTAATGGTCTCGGCATCTCCTCCGATTTCCAGTCCTTTCCCCCACCTTAATCAACCTTCTGGGGTCGTTCCGAGAACACCAATCATAATGGGTATCCCCGTCAGCCGCATGTTCCATAGTTTTATAAGTTCTCTGGCAAGGTCGACGTACTCATGTCTCTTTTCGTTTCCTTTGAATTTCACTGAAAAGTTTTTGACATTTAAACTGCGTACTTATGCTAAACTGAATTGTTTGAAATAGAACTGTTTATAAGTATAGAAATTGATTTAGCATTAAATAATCTACAATGGTTGATATGCCATAAAACCAAATTCGACCAAACGAAACCAGCATGTGTGTGTGTGTGTGTGTGTGTAGTTAGGCAGCAGTCTTTCATTGAAGCATGTTTGTTTAAATAATAAAGACACATTTTCTCTATATAATTTGAGATTCTGTCAAGTTTCTTGGAGGTGGGGTGTCCTCGAGGTGTAGTGGTTAGAGCGATGGACTGCGGAATCGTAATAAGCGAGTTCGTACTCTAGTGGCGCAATTACGTTCACTTTCGGGCAAATACCCTTGGGAGAGGTGTGAACCCCCTTATCCTCCCACCTATGGGTTAAATAATACCACTACTGTTCTTCTAGGAGAATAGCTTTGGCATTAAATAACCTAAAAGGGTTGTTATGTCATTAAACAAAGAAACCAAACAGATTGTAATTTTTTTACACCTTCACATCAACGAATTTTTGAAACATAACTTTTTCCTAAAAATGGCTTTGGCATTAAATAACCTCCAAAGGTTGATATGCCAAAAGAAACCAAACCAATCAAGTTTCTTGATAAGTGTCTCTGTAGGGCTAACATATAAAAACAAAAAACCTATAATCAATAGAATTAATTTTGAAAATAGCAATAATGTCTTGAAATGTTTTTCTGGGTTTACGTAATTTAGCAATGTTATAAAAAACCTAAAAATCCCTTTAAAATAAAACAACAACAACAACACTCTTTACGCATACAAACAACCCCTGATGATGGCTTAATAAAGGTCCGAAAGCACTCGGAAGAATTTTGGTAAATTCATCCACCAATTCCAACCTGAAACCAAGACACTTATCAAGAAACTTGAAAGGATCTTAATAAAATCATATAGAGAAAATGTATCTTTATCATTTAATCAGGGATATATATATATATATATATATATATATATATATGTGTGTGTGTGTGTGTGTGTGTGTGTGTGTGGGTGTGTGTGTGAGAGAGAGAGAGAGAGAGAGAGAGAGAGAGAGAGTGTGTGTGTATGTGTGTGTGGCGGGGAAACTTGATATAAATCCGACAGTATGAAAATGCATAGAGATGAAAAACAATAGGTATTCAGAGAATGATTTTATTTGTAGAAATATTAGCCAATGTTTTTACGTTTCAGATTTTTTACCCTCATCAGAGCATATAGGATTTTAATAATTTGTATGCTTTAATGAAGGGCTAAAAGAAAAATAAAATGAAATAAAAAGAAAAACCCTACAATCTTCAGATGCGACACGTTTCATCTAAAAATTGTAGTTTTTCGAAATGTCTGAAACATATGAATGTACGCACGCATCTATCTATCTATTTATCTATCAATCGATCGGTCGTACCGCAGGTGGTGTAATGGTTAGCCAGATAGACAAGCAAACTTTCACGCGTGAGTTCGAATCACAGTTGGGTCCCCCATTTATTTGGCCTTCTGCCACAAGCAAAAGACCTTCATCAATTTCTATATATCTTATTTTTGTTTGGCCCAGTCGACTGCATCTCTGGAGGGGGTAAGACCCTCCCATGAATGTCCTGGATATGACACAAAACAATCTCTGGCGAGGCTTCAGTAATTCTGGAGCTTTACGGAATGCGGAGTACCCCATTATTGCTCCCAGGTCCACTCTGTCCCGGAGTGGTAGCACCTGATAGGATCCTATCTATGTGTTAAATAGAACTAAAGAGTGTACTTATGCTAAATTGAATTGCTTGAAATAAAACTGTTTTGAGATTTAAACTGCGTGTTTAAACTGAACTGTTTGAAATTTTATTAAATAAAATAACCCGAAAAGGGTTGATACGCCGTAAAACAAAACTTATTTTCGTTTTGTGCAATCACCAAAATTGAACATTGTTTTTTGGTTGGCTATCTAATTTTTGGTGGTATATATATTCCGGCCCAGAATTCTACATAGAGAAACGTTAAGACATTAGTATAAAATAATTAATTTAATACTAATGTCTTAACGTTTCTTTCTTTCTTTCTTCCAGCTACAAGCTACTTATCTGTCGCCACATTTCATCTCAGTTAGAATTAGTGTCACTACCATGTGACACAGCTAGTGCCTCATTTGTTTTCTTGCGAAAACTATTGGTGTCGGGGTTTGTTAAAAAAAAGAAAGAAAAAAACCCAAAACAAATAAAAACCGGTGGTGGAAGATAGAAATAAACGCTGTGTATGTTTTCCGCCATTTCAGCTCGCATATTCACTGTATTATTGTCATTATAATACGACGTCACGATGTAACCTCGTAAAAGTAAAACAACAAGTGAATTAAATGTAGTGGAGATGTTCTTTTTGTTCTCTCCCCACCCACACACACACACTTATAATTTCACTGTTTTCTGTTGAATAGAAAGAAGGAGGACGGGGAAACCTAACTTCTAGCCTTTTGCTTCGTTCACCCAAAATACGAAATATCTGAACACACACACACACACACACACACACACACACACACACATATATATATATATATATATATATGCAAGCAAAAACAAGGAAAGGTCAGAATGAATAACTGAGACATTATCCCCTGGATCGCGAAATTCACTCGCTTAATTTTGTCAGCTATTTTTTCACACAATTTCTGATTCAAAATACCTGCCTCTCTTCCTTCAGTCTTCTTCTTCTTCTTCTTCTTCTTCTTCTTCTTCTTCTTCTTCTTCTTCTCTCTCTATTTATCTATCTATCACTTACTGTCAATCTCTTACTGTCTCTATCTTTCTTTGTCTCCCTCTCTCTCTCCCTCTCTTTCTCTCTATTTCGTACTGTCTAGGTCACTGTTTCCATCATACATTTCTTTCTTTCTTTCTTTCTTTCTTTCTTTCTTTCTTTCTTTCTTTCTCACCCTGTGTCTGTCACTGCCTCTATTAACCCTTCTTTCTCTCGTTTTCCTTCTTTTTCACGTACTATCTCGTCACTATTTCTCTCTCTCTTCTCATTTTTCATTCTTTTCCCCGCCTTGTGTCAGTCAATTCCTCCATTACCCCCCTTCTCACTCTCACTCTCTCTCTCTCTTTCTATCTCTTGAAATTCTCACAGCTATTTCTTCCAATCTCACCCTTTTCTTTACGATTCAAGTCATATTCACACCATTTCTTATCAAAACTTCTTCCTGTCTTGCTTCTCCCTCTCTCTCTCTGTTTCTTTTACATCATCTCTCTTTTTCATATGGCTTTACTTATATCATTTTATTCCTTGCAAGTTTTTCACTCCAATATTTGCTGGTGGTCTTTTACCGGAGACCGTGTGACAGCAAGTCTCCACAAGTCTCCAGGACTCTTCTAAGTATTCTGGCTAATCTCATTAATGCTGTAGTTTGGATGAACTCTGCTCAACCTCCGATTTCCAACTCTTCCAACCCCCTAACTAAGCCTTTGGGGATCATTCCGAGCACGCCAATTACAGTTGGTATCACAGTCAACTTCATTTTCCATAGTTTTTTTTTAGTTCTCTGGCAAGGTCCAAATACTTGTCTCTCTTTTCGTTTCCTTTGATTTTCACTCTGTTGTCCACTGGGACGACTAAGTCCATAATACGGTACGTTCTCTCATTTTTTTCTATCACTACGTCTGGTCTTCTGGCCGGATTTAGTGATGTGTTTGTCTCTCAAAATTCCTGTGAACCTAGTGCTTAATATATGTTTAAAAAGGATTTGGCATTAAATGATCTCCAATGGTTGATATTGCCATAAAAGCAAACCAAACCAGACCAAATAAAGATTCTCAAGGACGGATTCTGATTTTTACACATACCATTTGGTTGTATGGTGAAACTTCAATTTCTTACACAATTCCCGGTGGATTACCTACCTTAGCCGTGTCTAGTCATACACTCCTTTTGCGAGTCGTGTTTAGTCTTATTATCATTATTATGATTGTTACTCCTTTTCGAGTTTTATACACTGGCGTTAGCCGATGGTTTCTCAGTGGATTTTGAGTGACAGGAAGTCTCTTCAAGTATCCAGGACTCTTCTCAGTATTCGAGCCGATTTCAACAATGGTGTCGTTTGGATGGTTTCCACTCGTCCTCTTATTTTAAAGTCCTCCAATCCTCGTATTAATTCTTTTCATGACAGTACTAAGAGCACCAATTACAATTGGTATAATCGTCACTTTCATGTTCCACAGTTTTTTTCAATTCCTTGTCCTTCTTTTAGCTTTCTATTAATTTTACTTTGTGGTCAGTCGGGACAGCAAAGTCCACTATTCGGCAAGTTCTCTTTATTCTTTTTTTTTTTTTTGTTGATTATTACAAAGTCTGATCGTCTGGCCGAGATTTAGTGATCTGTTTGTGTGTCAAAATCTTTGAGAAGTTTGTGCGTCTCCTTCTCCAGGACAGATTCTGTGTTGTGCGTATACCATTTGTTCGCAAGGTCAAACTTGAATTTCTTGCACAGTTCCGAATGGACTACCTTTTCCACCCAGTCGTGCCTCGTCCTATACTCTTTCTGTACTAATTATTATCATTATCACTTTATTATTTTATATTTTTATTTCCAACTTGCTCTTTTCCTCTTAAAACCTCTTCTCTTTCTTTCTCTTTCTGTCTCTATCTTCCGCCATTCTTTCTTTCTTTCTTTCTTCATGCTTTTCTATCTTTCCCTCATTAGACACTGATTTTTTATTCCTTTTTCTCTTTTGTTTACATCGCCACCAATCTAGGTCCTCGTTTTTATGTTGACCGATGCTAAACATTCTATATTTTCTTTCGCTCATTTCCTCTCCCAGCTTTTTACAATGAAGCCAACATCGCATTTAGCTATGGCTTTAATAATTTAAAAATATAGAGAGTAGATTTGTCATCCTGAAAATAACATATTTGACCTGCATTCGAAGAATTTTGGTTAGAAACCTTCCAAGAAAACTTTGGTTGAATACTTTTATCCAGAACGTGAGAAAACTCATAGAAAGAGATTACCAAAAGGTTTTATTGTTTGTTTGTTTTTTTTATTTTTATTTAATGGCATATCAACCTTTGTAGGTTATTTAATGCCAAATCTATTTGTCCGAAAGTGAATGTAATAGCGCGACTGGAATACGAACTCGCTTACTACGATTCCGCAGTTCATCGCCCAAAAGGTTTTAGTCACCGGGTGAGAATTCAAGAAGGAATATTAGTTAAGTGTGAAATTGATTCACTCGGAATTGTGCAAAAGAATAAACTTTAGCCGTACGGAGAGTTTATATATGCACAAATCAGAATCTGTCCCAGAATCCTCTTGAATTTTAAGATACAAACGGATCAACCAATTTCGTAAAAAGAGACCAGACCTAGTGTTGCCTAACAAAAAAGAATTTGGTGTCTTGTGGATTTTGCCATTCCTTCAAACCACGGAGAAAAAATAAAAGAAAATGAAAAAAAAAATTATCGAATACTAGGATCTTGCCGGAGAGCTGAAGAAGGTTTTGGATTTGAAGGTGACGGTGATACCAGTTGGTTCGCTCAGAATTGTCCCTAAGGGCTGGAATAGAGATTGGGAAAATAGGAGATCAGAGTTGAGAGTATCCAGAGTATAACATTGTTAACATCGGTAAGAATATTGAGAAGAGTCCTAAAGACCGGAGGAGACTTGCTGTCACCCAGACTTCAGTGAAAGACCATCAGCAAACGCTGAATCGAAAAAAACTTAAAGGAGTAACATAAGAAAAAGCGAATGCAGAAAATTAGTGCAAAAAGAATATAAGACTAAACTCGACTGGTGGGGATAGTGATCAATTATGAATTGTGCAAGAAATTTAAGTTTGACCATACGAACAAGTGATATATGCACAATCCGGAATCCGTCCAGGAGAATGAGATGCACAAAGTTCTCTGGGATTTTGAGATACAAACGGATCCCCATAGTTTAAGCCAAACGGCCAGACCAAGTGATAGCAAAAAAAAAAAAGAAGAAAAAAAAGAAAAGTGAACCTTTCGAATAGTGGACATTGCTGTCCTAGCGGACCACAGAGTAAACTCAAAAGAAAGCGAAAAGAGGGATAAATACCCAGACCTTGCTAGAGAACTAAAAAAAAAACAAACTATGGAACATGAAGGCGACGGTGATACCAGTTGTAATGGGTGTGCTCGAAGCAATTCCCAAAAGACTTGGTAAAAAGAGTGGAAGATTTGGTAAACAAAGGTTAAGTAGGAACCATCCAGACTATAGCATTATTAAGACCGGCCAGAATACTGAAAAAAGTCCTGAAGACCTGAGAAGACTTGCTCCTACTCAAACTCCAGTGAAAAATCCTCAGCTAACGCCGGTGAGGAAATTCTTAAAGAAATAATAATGATAATGATAATGATAATAGATGACAGCTAGCTATTTTCCAAAAATTAAAAAGAACGAGAAACTCTGATACAATCAATAAGAATATGCACTCAGGACACAGGAATGGAATTTGGTTTTTAAAATCGTGCCAGGCTAACTATGAAAAGTTGGTTGGTTAGTTGAGTTTTATGACATATCAACCTTTGTGGGTTATTTAACGCCAAATCCATTTTTATGCAAATATTCAGTTCTATTTCAAACAATTCAGTTTAGCGCAAGTACACAGTTTAATTGTCAAAAACATTTCTATTTCAAGCAATTCAGTTTTTTTCAAACAGTTATAATTTAGCCAATTCAGTTTAGTATAAGTATAGATTTTGTTTACACACAGTTAAATGTCAAAACAGTTCTATACTAAACTATTCAGTTTAGCGTAAGTACAGTTTCAATGTCAAAAACAGTTTCCTTTCAAACAATTCAGCTTAGCATATGTACGTAGTTTAAATGTAGGTACACAGTTTAATTGTCAAAAACATTTCTATTTCAAACTATTCAGTTTAGTCAAACAGTTCTAATTCAACCAATTCAGTTTAGCATAAGTATGCAGTTTAGTTCTATTTAACCCATAGATAGGACCCTATCAGGTGATACCATTCCGGGCCAGAGTGGACCTGGGTGCAGTGACAATTAATGGGGACTCCCCATTCCCCAAAGCCTAAACCTTACCATCAGATTTTCTAACGTCATATCCAGGACACACATTAGAGGTGTCTTACCCCTCTGCAGAGATGCAGTCGGTGTATTCTACAGGCCCAACCGACTGGGTAACAATGAAAAGTGGGAAAAGAGAAACGACAGAAGGAATAAAACTGGCAAGTCAGGATAGCATAAGAAATGCTTGGATAGCATAGACTTATCGTCAAGGCCGCTTGGTGACCTTTATTTACTTGCCAACCAATTCGTCGAAAAACTAACAGTCAGCAAGAGCCCTTTTCTCTGTGTCTATACTCTCTTAACTTAGGTATGCATGCTCTATCACTGATATCTTGCACTCTTTCTTAACAAATATAACAAACTATAATATATATATATATATATATATATATATATATATATATGATTAAGTTGTAGCGTTCTTTTTTGTGTCTTTTTAAAAAAACGTTTTCTGCGTTTTGTTTAAAAATGATCTATTGGGGAGGTTAGTTGTTGTGAGGTTTTGAATAAATATATCTAGTTGGGAGTGATCAATCAGATGGGTTGGAGATATTAGCTATCAAAGAGGTTTAATATGTTGGTGCCGGAGTTAAATGCTATTTTGTTTATGTTTTTTTTTTCTACGTATATTACTTCTAGTATTTATAGTCGTTTTTTGTTGTTTTTGTATATAATTGTTGTATTATCTGTGAGTATTTTTCTTATGTCATGCGATGTGTGTTGAGTTAATTTTTATTTACATATATATATATATTTATACATAAATTTTTCTTTTGTTGGTCCAACGGCAGAAAAGTTGATATTTTAAAATAAAAAGGTCTACAAATGAATTTGAATGTCACACTTTTGGTTTTATTTCATATAACTCTGCTGTACCCATCTTTTAGACTTTATTGTCATCTTCATGAGACCAAAAATGGTTAGGGTAGTATTTTTTACTGTGAAGACTGTTTTGATAGGTTTGGGATACTTTTATATTCCAGGATTTGTGTCTGTGAATGTCCTTTTGGAGTTAATTATCTGTGTAAACCTTTGGCCTCTGCTGAGTTTTATTGTATATATTTACAAGAGTGTACCCAATATATATATATATATATATATATATATATATATATATATATATAAAATGGCTGCACACACACAGACATATATTTTCTATAATTTACTATCACCGATATGGAGCACTTTTTTTAAAAATAAATATAGCAAAATACATTATACACACACACACACACACACACACACACACACACATATATATATATATATATATATATATATATATATATATATATATATATATGTGTGTGTGTGATACCCCATACAGTCAGTAGATGCTTTAGAATACGCCGACTGCATCTCTGCAGAAGGGTAAGACTCGCCCAACGAGTGTCCTTGATGTGACACTAATCAATCTGATGGTGAGGCTTCAGCAATGCTGGAACTTTGGAGAATGCAGAGTACCCTTTCATTGCCATTGCTCCAAGGGCCACTCTGGCCCGGAGTGGTAGCACCTGGTAGGGTCCTATTTATGGGTCAAAAAGAACTAAACTACGTGCACATGCTAAACTGAATTATTAGAAATAAAACTGTTTTGACTTTTAAACTACGTACTTATGCTAATATGAATTGTTTGAAATAGAACTGTTTGATCATTTAACTGTGTGTAAACGAAAAACTGTACTTATGCTTAACTAAATTGTTTCAAATAGAACTTTCTCTATGTATAAAAATGGATTTGGTATTGAATAACCTATAATGGTTGATATGCTATAAAACCAAACCAAAGAAATCCACACATACACACTCATACACACGCATATATATATCATTTTAAATATTCTATTTCTCTTAATAATATTCTGTTTCCGTTGATAGTGTTCTGTTTTAAATTCGTTCGGTGTCATATGCATCTCAGTTTAATTCCCAAATACATTTATGTAATTTTTGCAATGTTTTAAAAAACCAAAAAACTTTTTAAAAAATCTTGCAAACAACCCCTGATGATGGCTTATCAAAAGTCCGAAAGTGCTCGGGCCAATTTTGGTAAATTAATCTACTAACTTGTCAGGAAACTTGAAAGGATTCTAATAAAATTATTATTATAAAATGTGTCTTTCTTAGCTAATCAAACATTCTTATTTGACGGAGTGCTACTCAAGTGCGCGCACGCACACACACACACATATACACACACACATACACACACACACACATATATATATATATATATAAACCAATATGTGTGTGTAAGTGTCTGTGTGTACAAATTGAGTGTTTTTATAAACAAATTGAGAAAACGTCAAAGAAAGACTAGTTTAGTTTAGTACTCAGCCAGAAGTATAGAGCACTCATTGAGAGTCAAACACCCTAAGCATGTTTTGCTTGCTTAGCTTTTAAGGAATAACATTATGTAATGTGCCCAGAATTTTTGAAAAAAAAAGTAACTGAAACGTTGCACTCAAACAAAACAATAGTTTGTTTGTCAAATGTTTTAATCTTTTTATTATGCTTATTTGAATGACTTAGAATTTTTCCTTTACCTGAGTAAAATAGCACAATAAATAAATAAATAACCGAATGTGTACACCTGTAAAGGTGATCAAAATAAAAAGAAGCCGCAACTGCCTCCGCCCAGACCTTGATTCTCGTGAAACTCCAGTCGTGTCTCGTATTTATCGTAGACAAAGTGCAATTCGTTCTCACATAACTTAAGATTATATCGAACCGACAAACTGGCCAACCTTTTCAGCTGTCAACAGCAACTTTATGCAAGCTTTATTGGAATCTACATCAATTATTGCCTCGTTTTGATTATTTTATCACAGGTTTTAACTCGGGTAACTCCAGTGAAATACTGTTTTTTTTTCAAGTTAACGATATCAAATGATTGTAAATTGTAATCATTCATGAATCTTTGATGATTTTTTTTTAATGGAAACTTATTTAAGTGGCACACATATGCACGCATAAAAACAAACATACACACACGCACATACTCAGGTACGTACGTACTGGGGGCACACATACACACACACACAGAGGTAAACACATGCGCAGACAGAACCAAAAACAGAGGCACATACACGCATATATAGATGTGTGTGCATACAGCACTTGCTGTAGGTATTAGAACAAATATGCATTTTGCTTCTAACCTTGCAACTTAAGGAGTTAAAACAATGTTATATATATATATATATATATAAAACCCAACCAACCAACCAAAGCATATATAATATGTACAATGAGGAGTTGGCATTAAATAACCATCAATGGTTGATATACCATAAAGCCCAAATAAACAAATGAAACGCTCAGTTTTTCTGACATTTTCTCCTTTTTTATTCGACCGGGATTTATGTTCTGTTATTCATTAATATTTTTAAAAAATCAAACATTTTCTTGTATTTTTAAAAAATAAAAACAGATCTCCTGATAACCGTGCAAACATGAATTAAAAAAATTGTGATTATGTTGTATAAAATTTGTTTTAGAATTTATTTTCACCGTAAAAGTAACTCTATATTGGATATTGAGCACTACATCAGAAAGACTTCAAGGTGATTGTAACTTGTCATACCCTTTTTAACTTTCTCAATATTAGCGCTTAAAGAAAGATTATTGATGGATAGACTGATTCATAAGTTAATTTTAACGGCATGCCATCCCGTCTTGGCTTATTTTATGCGGAGAGGTAATCAAAGCTTTGACAATAGTACTATTTAAGAGACACGTGCTAAAAAACAGTAACAATCCTAAAGCATGGAATCATTTAAATTTGAATGGAAAACATTACCTACAAATTAATGGTTACACTGATGTGTGGTTTATTCTTTTAATGGCATGTCAATCTTTGTGGTTTATTAAATGTCTAAGCCATCCTTATAGAAGAGCAGCAGTGATACTATTCAACCTATAGCTGATGAAATAAGGGTTTAATTTAAAAGTAAACGTAATAGCATGTCTGTAGTTCAAACTCGCTTCTTTCGCAGGCACAGTCCAACACTTTAACCTTTACGACACGGGGACTCCTCCGTTGCACTATAGACACAATCGATGCACTTTTCTTCCGTAAAAATAAATTTCGCTAAAAGTATATATATATATATATATATAGCCTGAAATTATTGTATTTAAATTTCATAAAAAAGTTTTCGATATATCTTATGTTTAGACCACAAGAAAGTCAGAGAGTACAACGCTAAAACATTATGAATATATAACGACTCAAAAAAGTAAAATAGTCCTATTGTAAAAAAAGAAAAAAAAAAAGAAAGAAAAGGAACGTATAAAAAAACGTTTTACAAAACACAGTAAACGCACATAAGGCAAAATATATTAAAAAAACAAAACAAAAACATAGAAACTCATAGAACAAAATATACTTAAAAAAACATAGCTTTTATACGAATAAATTACCAATAAAAATACAAGTCGTAAGGAGGACCCTCCCCCTTACGACTTGTATTTTTTTTTTTGGTAATGGTTAAAGCGATGGACTACGGAATCGTATAAACGAGTTCGTACTCCAATTGCGCTATTGCGTTTACTTTCGGACTAACACCCTTGGGAAAGATATGAGCCCCCTTATCTTCCTTGCTATGTTTTAAATAGTACCACTACTGTTCTTCTAGGAGAATCGCTTTGGCATTAAATAACCTACAAGGTTTGTTATGTCATTAAACAAAGAAACCAAACAAATTGTAATATTTTTTACACCTGCACATTAAAGACATTTTGTAAATTTTGGTAGAGTAAAATAAAAGTAAAGTTAGCGACCGTAGTTGAGGGCGACCAAAAGGCTCCCTTTTCAATAGCTACTACACCGAAGTGTAGGGGAGGGCGCTAATCTTTTTCCTGGATTGATTCACTTTAACCTTGATACGTACCTTTTATTGCTGAGTGTTAAGCAAGGAGGTATCAAGTACCATTTTAAAACTCTTTGGTATGACGCGACCGGGGATTGAACCCAGGTCTCCCGAATCATTGGCGAACACTCTACCCACTGGTGCAACATGGCATTAAAAAAATAAACCAAACAGTGTAAACATTAATTTGTAGGTAATGTTTTCCATTCAAATTAAAATGATTCCTTGCATTAGGATTGTTCATGTTTTACGGCATATCAACTCTTGTGGGTTATTTAATGCCAAATCCTGTTTATATATTCATATTAAATATGTATAATTTGTAAACGAATAATTTATTGGTTACAATTCTTGAAAGCGTCAGTTTATCGAGAGTAAAATGCTTTCAAGTATTGATATCTAACACTAATAGTTTTATTCAACATTATTCATTGGTTTAGACACAGCTAAATGGTTTCAAGTATTGCTATTTAATACTAATAATTCAGTTTAATTTTCATTTATTTGCACACAGTTGAATAATTTCACGTAATTGTGTTAGAATACGCGTAGTTTTATTTGCACACAGTCAGATGGTCTCAAGTATTGCTATGTAATACTAATAATTCATTTTTAACTGTTATTTGCTTCTTTATAGTCAATTGGTTTAAAGTATTGCTATGTAATACTTATAATTCATTTTAACTGTTATTTGCTTCTTTATAGTCAATTGGTTTAAAGTATTGCTATGTAATACTAATAATTAATTTTTAATGTTATTTGCTTCTTTATAGTCAATTGGTTTAAAGTATTGCTATGTAATACTAATAATTCATTTTTACTGCTATTTGCTTCTTTATAGTCAATTGGTTTAAAGTATTGCAATGTAATACTAATAATTCATTTTTACTGCTATTTGCTTCTTTACAGTCAATTGGTTTAAAGTAATGCTATGTATTACTAATAATTCAACTTAACTGTTTTTTGTTTCTATACAGTTAGGGAGTTTTAAGTATAGCGATCAAGCTTTTGTAGATTTATGAGCACACTGTTAAATGTTTTCAACTATTGTTAATCAACGCCAGTAATTCTACTCAACATTATTTAAACATTTGCACACAGTAAAAGGTTTCAAGTATAGTAAATGATTAAAAAGTTCTATTTCACCTTTAGATATGACCCTGGGTCAGAGTGCAATTAGTAGTAATGGCAACAAAAGGTTATTTCACATTCCCCAAAGATGTAGGACTGAAATCTCACTATCAAATGCAGTTTAATATTATACCCAGGACACTTCTTGGAGAGGGGATCACACCCCTCAGCAGTTATACAGTCGGTGTATTCTATAGCCCCAACCAACTGGGCTGAGAATGCGCTGACGAGTGGGAAATTAACAATGTAAATCAACTGGTAAAAATTAAAAGACCTCAGTGACATGCTAACATATATATATATATATATATATATAGATATATATAACATTTAAACTATAAAATAGAATGAGATACTGTAAAAACTCACGACAAGTCCGGACTGCAGACGTGTCGATACAAGCTCACCTGAAATATGTACACACACACACACACACACACACACACACACACACACACACACACACACGGGGGTGGGGAATGAAAATAAATCTGACGACATGGAATTATGAAAAAACAACATGTTTATGTGTATATGAATATTATGCTACGTTTAGCGTTTCGGTTTTGTTTTTAACCATAATCAGGGCGATGTTATCATATGAAGATGTTACTTCCTAAAAAAGAAAATATCAAACGAAACTATGAAACGAAAAAAAAAATTCTTGGTGTTCTTTTATCGTTAATAATGTTCTACTATCGGCGAAGATTGATTGATTGATTGATACCTCCTCATATACATACATAAAATTAAAGTTGGTGATCGTAGTCGTAGGCGACCCGAAGGCTCTCTTTTCAATAGTTACTACACGGAAGTGTAGGGGAAGACGCCTCTCCTTTCCTTGGATTGCTCCATTTTATCCTTGATTCGCACCTTATAATGCTGAATGTTAAGAAAGAGGCATCAAAAACTATTTTTTGAGTCTTTGGTACCACTTCAGATGGGATTGAACCTTGGTCTCCAGAGCCATTGGGAAACACTCTACCCACTTGACCAATATATATATATATATATCAACTGGTTTTGATACATAGATTATTTGATACATAGATAATTGGTTTTGTTGGTATGTAGACGTTTAATATCAAAGACAGAGGGTTTAGTTCTTTGATTTCTGTGTTCTAAACGGCAAATCAACCTTCACGGTTTATTTAGTGCCAAACCGGTTCTTGTGGAAGAACAGTTGTGGCTCTATTTAATCTATAGCTAGGAGGGATAAGGAAGTTCATGCCTTTCCCAAGGGTATTTGTCCGAAAGTGAACGCAATAGAGCTACTGGAGTTCGAACTCACTCTCTATGTTATCATAGTCCTGCACTTTAGCCACATCACGGGGACTTCTCAACCTCTGAAGAAAAAAGATGAAACCATCCGAAAGTGATAGAAACAAGATGGCAGCAAGTGAACTAAAAAAAGAAATGGAAAAATTATTTTTGATCTTTATAACTTTGGTGTTTAGAACTCATAAAAAGACAGTTAAATCAAAAATCTTTCTGCCATTGCGGTATCTTTTTTTATTGACAATGTCAACGACTTCACTTCTCGTCGAAAGGAGTGAGTCACATTACTTCTTATTGAAGGTTATTGTGATAATAAATTGTTTCTTCACTTGAAAGTTTTTATATTGCCCTGACAAAAAAAAGTATCAAGTACAAGTTCTCATTAAGACAGGTCGCTATTTATAGGGCCATGAAACAGAAAATACAGGTGAATGATAATGACATGGAGAAGTTTAATGGCATATCAATCTTCTGGGTTATTTAATGCTAAAGCCATCCTTGTAGCAGAACGACCGTGATTGGTTGGTCGTTTGGGTTTTATGACATATCAACCTTTGTAGGTTATTTAATGCCAAATCCATTTTTATACAAATAATCGGTTCTATTTCAAACAATTCAGTTTAGCATTCAAAAGCTGTTACATTTCAAACAATTCAGTTTAGCATAAGTACGCAGTTTAAATGTAAGTAAACAGTTTTATTGTCAAAAACATTTCTATTTCAATTTATTCAGTTTAGTTAAGCAGTTTTAATTCAAATAGTTCAGTGTAGCATAAGTATGCAGTTAAATATCAAAACAGTTCTATTTTAAATAATTCAGTTTAGCAGAATTACGCAGTTTAGTTCTCTTTGACCCATAGATAGAGCCCTATCAGGTGCTACCACTCCGGGCCAGAGTGGACCTGGGAGCGATGGCAATAAAGAGGACCTCCGCATTCCCCAAAGCTCCAGCAGTACTGGAACTTCACCATCAGATTGTTTATTGTCATATCCAGGACACTCGCTGGGAGGGTCTTACTCCTCTGCAGAGGCGCAGTTGGCGTATTCTACAGTCCCAGCCAACTGGGCAACTGTGATTATAATATAGCTATGGGTTAAATAGCTGGGGGATAAGAAGTTTCATGCCTTTGCAAAAGTGAACTAAATAGCTCGATTTGAGTCCGAACTTGCTACAATCAACGCCGCAGTCCATCACGTAAACCACTACAATATGGGGACAAGGAGGAAGAAGAAAGATAAATAGAAAATGATCCCTTACCATGTACTAAAAACGAAAAAAAATATTGTTGTTTAGTGTGGAAGTTGAAAACTGTGATATTTGTATTCTGAGATATTTTTAAAATGTTCAAAAAGAACACAGCGATACACACGTATACATAGACACACATATACATCACTGAGGCAGTAAGAAAACACACACACACACACACACACACACACACACATATATATATATATATATATATATATATATATATAAAATGTAGGTGCCCGTGGTATAATGGTTATCTTTGTAGGAAATGGACAGAGTGAAACGAGTTCAAATCCTGGACGAGGTTGATTGCATTGCACAGAGTACTAATACACGTGGGGAAAAGTATGAATTCACTTGGGAGTACGTAGTGGGGCAAGATGCGTACTTTAGCCTTGGTTAGGCAACCAGTCTAAGAGAAGGAAAACTCTGAATTCAAAACAGTTAAACTCGCCTTTAAAACTGACCACGTGTCCATTCAGCCCGTGGAGAGGGGTTGTTAAATACACACACACACACACACACATATATATATATGTAACTTGTTGTTTTATACATAACCAAACCGCTTAATGTCTCGAAACTGGAAAAGATCACAGTGCTCGACTGCTTACTCATAATTGGGAGTAGAAAAGAATGATTTATGCTGTTTCTGACAGGATTAACACAACATTTCTTTTTTTTCGATTTCCTTCATAGACATCATTATCATTTCATTCCTTACTTCCGTCTTTCTTTCCTTCTTTCAGTTTCCTTAATAAATCTTATTCTTTGTTTCTTTGTTTCTTTATTCCATACCTGTGATTTTGTTTGTTTGTTTGTTTCTTTCTTTCTTTCGTTCTCGATTCCATACTTGTGATTTTCTTTCTTTCTTTCTTTTTTTCTTTCTTTCTCGATTCCCTACTTGTGATTTTCTTTCTTTTTTTCTTTCTTTGTTTCTTTGTTTCTTTGTTTCTTTCTTTGTTTCTTTCTCGATTCCATACTTGTGATTTTCTTTCTTTCTTTCTTTCTTTCTTTCTTTCTTTCTTTCTTTCTTTCTTTCTTTCTTTGTTTCTTTCTTTCTTTCTCGATTCCATACCTGTGATTTTCTTTCTTTCTTTCTTTCTTCCTTTCTTTCTTTCTTTCTTTCTTTCTCCTTCATAAACACTTTTTCTTTTCTTCCTTTTTAAATTCCTTTAAAAAAGTCAATAGTTCTTTCTTTCTTTCTTTCTTTCTTTCTTTTTGCACCTGTTGTTATTCTCTCCCAATCGACTTAATTTTATTCCACTCTCTTTTTGTCCCTTTTGTTACACATGTTTCTATTCACTTTGCCTATTCCTTTTTCTCTGTCTGTCTGTCTGTTTGTCTGACTCTCTCTCTCTCTCTCTCTCTCTCTCTTAAGAAATCAATGTCTTCCCCGCCGGATCCCTTTTCTGATAAACACTTTTTTCTTTCCATTATTTCTTGTCTCTGCATCCTTCTTGTTCTCTCCAATTTTCTAGACTTCTTCCTTTTATTCGTTGTTTTTTCCCAACTTCGCATTTGTCTTACTATATCTCTGTCTGTCTGTCTGTCTGTCTGTCAGCCGATGTTTTTCTTTCTCTTTACTCTTTCATCAAAATACAAAACTGTCTTGCTTTTTAAAAGTGCGTAAAAACTGCTCGGCGCCAAATATTTAAATCAACAACGAAAAAAAGTCAAGAAAAGTCATTTTTCATTCTCTCTTGAGTTGCCTTCATAAAATCAACTTACAAAAACAGTTCAGAAGTAGATCCATTTCCTTTCCAGGAGTACTGCAAACGCAAGGATATGTTTCAGAACGAAAAAAATAATTTAAGAAATTTTTCTAAATATTACATTTCAGGTTTACAACTTATATATATATATAAATATATGGACAGCAATCTCCTTCTTATCCCACTAGCAATGGGTTAGATAGTATCACTGCTGCTCTTCTGCAAGGCTGGCTTTGGCATTAAATAACCTACCAAGGTTGAAATGTCATTAAACAAAGAAACAAAACTAAACCTTTTACGAAGTGGGTTTCGTTGAAAATGAGTGACAAGGAGCACGTTGCACGTTTTCTCTAGTTTTTTATGTGTATGTAGAAGTGAAATATTTTCGAGACAGAGCGTATAAAGGAAATACCTGAAATGTTTTTCATTCCTATTATTTTCGGCAAATACATGGGGCTTTTTGTAGGAATTTTGCCTATAAACGTGTTGTTTCGTTTATCAAAGTTTATATTGCTGAGTGAGATGTATACTTTTGTTACTAATTATAAAGGATTTTTAACTAAGAATAACTTAAACCTTGTGGCTTCATTCGGAAGAGATTATGATGAAGGTAGGTTTTCACACACCAACACACATACTTCTCTTTCTCTCACACATACACACATACGCACATACACAAAAAGAGAAAGAATATGTGTTGTTTAGTGCCCTGTATATTGGATAATTTTGAAGCATCAAAGCAAAAGAAACCTAACAAAGCAATTTTGTTGGAATTCATCATGGCACTTATCACAAATCAATCTTCGAGGTAGACAGAAATATCAAGGTAGAGTCAATATGTATTTAATTGTTTTATAACGGAAGATAAAATTGGTCAATATAAAAAAGGAACAGCGAAAAGGCTTCTTTTTAAAATATAACTCTAAAAAACAAGATTATCGCTATTCCAGTGGTTGGTTGGTTGGTTGATTGGTTGGCTTTTTTATGGCAAATCAGCCCATGTACGCTATTTTATGAAAAATTCGTATATATATATATATATTCACATACACTAACAGTCAAAAGTATTTGGCCACTGTCAAAATTTTTTATTTCTTATCTTAAAAGTGTTATTTTAAATGAAACAAGTTAAGTATCACAATGTTTTTATTTATTATACTAAATACAAGTCTTCCTCAGTAACTTTGACCTTAGAATAACCAGATATCTTTTGAACAAATGATTTGAAGTCATTTTTCTTCTTTAGTTCTGAGCATGAATAAAACGTTTTCCAAAAGTTAAATAATACCACCACTTGAACTCACATTAGACTATATTGCGTTTTTTTTAATTACTTCTTACTAAATACTACCTGTTTTACCAAAGCAGAGGACAATTTCATCAGAGTCACCAGCTTGCAAAACAGAAGGCTGACTGCTCTAAACGTCACTGCACAACTGAACCTCTGTCATGAAAAAATGTGTTATCATCCACAGAGAGAAGACTCTATGAAGCTGGCCTATATGGTTGAATTGCTGTCAAGAAACCACTATTGAGGAAGCAAAACAACGTCAAAATCTCCAGTTGACAAAGTCGTACAGACTCTGGACAATAGAGCAATGGAATAAAGTCCTTTGGACTGACGAATCAAAGCTTTCGAACTTTGGGTCAAATAGGTTTATGTGCAGTGAACAGATGGTGAAAGAACTTCGATCCCCGGTATCACACAACCGTAAAGCATAAAAGAGGTTTTGTTATGGTGTGTGTGTGTGTGTGGGGTTGTCAATTGTAAAGTCGGGGATTTGCACCAGGTGCAACCAGATCGGCTATCAAAAACATACTGCAGCATGACATGATTCCATCTGGAATAACTAGGACACTCGTTGGGAGGATCTCTATAGGAGTAGTCCACATCCCCCAAAGCTCCAGGTCTGAAACCTAACCATCTGAATGTATCGTGTCATAAACAAGACACTCGTTGGGAGAATCTTGCATCTCTCTAGGGGTGCGATCACCGTATTCTACCGTTCCAGTCGAGTGGGTGTATATATTTCTTGGTCTGGATAATAATTTCATTTCTAAAAATATTTTGGAATTCTAGATAAGTCATTATATTGTAGAGGTTACTTTGTTAAAACTTAATGGCAAACTTTAAGAGAAGTAAGCACCTTGAAGGAAATGAATGATCAGGTAAAAATATATAAACACTAAATGTTGTGGAAAAGCGAGAGTTACTAGCTACACTAATGAACAAAGTTTTTGCTTCAGAGATAAGACATGTTTTAGACGAAATAGAATGAGCTAATCTGAATTTAATATTATTCGAGCACGTCAGGAATTCGTCAAATGGACATCATATATCACTAGTAAATCAGTAAAAGGTTCTCTTTTTGAGATTTTTAAAACCGAATTTAGCCTCAGTTAAGAACTTCGTGGAAGCAATAGTATATGATCGTTGTTGGTTCTAACATTGAAAAATGAAATATGCCATACAGAAAAATGATACAAAAATGAAATATGGCATACTGAAAAGGGATACAAAAATGAAACCAACTTTGTTTTTTATAGCATCCAAAATCAGAAAATTGATGTCTGGTGACAAATTCGGAGGTAAATTGAATTCACTTGAGGTCGAGGTTTGAGATAGGGTAAATCTTTCTTGTGTCTTGTAGAGCTAAAAACAATGTTGATAAGATAAGATGGCTAACAGTGCATTGCGTCCTTGCTTTTTCTTGTTTCCTTTGTTTAATGGCATATCAGCTTTCATGGATTATTTAATGCCAAAGCAATCTTTGTAGAAGAACATGGAGATATGAAGTGGTGGGGAAGACGGAGATTTATATCTTTTTTCGGGTATTAGTTCTAAATTGAACGTATTATTGCCTTCAATAAGTTTCCAGACTTTTTTGTACAAGCATTTAAAATTGTCGTAGACTCTTAAAAATTCAGTATGTTATTGCTATACATCTTATAAGATGATTGACTAATTTCTATGACTTCAGCTTCAAATGAACAGCTACAGCAGGAATTGGAATACACCCTACTAAAGCCTCATTGTCACAGCTGGTGAATTTTTAAAAAATGCAATCTGAACGTGAGGACACTTTAGAAGAACGATATGCAATAAAATTCTGTTTTAAACTTGGAAAAACTCCCACAGAAACGTATGGAATGCTTCAGACTGCTTTTCGAGCATCTTGCATGAATCGAGTATCAGTTTTTGAGTGGCATAAAAGATTCAAGGAAGGCAAGGAGTCTGTGAGGGATGATGAGAGATGTGGGAGGAGTAAGGAAGTCAGAATACCAGAGTTGATTGGCCAAATAAAGAATTTCGTGTGTCTATAGAGACAATAAGTGCACAGTTTGATGTCAGTGTGGGAATTGTACACACAATTATTCGCGAGGAACAGAGAAGATCAAAAAGAAAGACGTTGTCATGACAGCAGGGAGATGGTTGAGCAGATCAATTTAGATCCCGTAGTTCTTGATGCTCTGGTGACCTCCGATGAAAGCTGGATCTACTGCTATGAGCCAGAGACCAAGAGACAGAGTTCCCAGTGGAAGCATGCTGGCTCTCCCAGACCCAAGAAGGCCAGACAGAGCAAATCCACCCACAAACTTTTGATAATCCCTTTTTTTGACAGCACTGGCATGATCTACATGCACTGGGTTTCCACTGGACAGACAGTTGAGGTTTTAAGACAGTTGAGGTTTTAAGGGAGTTCAGGAAGAGATTCCTTTGGAAGAAGCTAGCACTCTTCAAATCGGTTCAGTGGCATTTCTACCAGAACAATGCACCAGTCTACAACTCCATCCTTGTCACAGACTATTTGACCAAGATGGGTATCAAGACAGTTCGTCAGCCTCCTTATAGTCCAGACCTTGCTCCGTGTGACTTTTGCTTATTCCCTAATCTCAAGGGAAAACTTAGAGGCTGTCGTTATGAGACAATTGAAGAGATGAAAGAAGCTTTGACGAAGGTCATTGACACGCTCACACAAGAGGACTTCCATGAGGCCTTCCAGAAGTTGTTAGAACGGAGGAGATTACTTCAGCCGGAGGAGATTACTTGCAGCCGGAGGAGATTACTTCGAAAGGGACTAGAGTTTCATGTGAGTACTATCAATAAAAGTGTCCATACGAAAAAAGTCTGGAAGCTTATTGTGTGTTCCTTGTAAATACGCGACTGAAGTTGGAACTCATTCACTATGCTCTCACTGTCCATCATGTTAGCCGCAACGCGACGAAAAGAAACAAAACCCCCCAAACACTGAAAAGTGTTTATAAACACGTGCAAAGTGGAATGTTTAAATCGTCAAGATTTGAAGTTCAAGTTTCGTTCACACATGCAGCCAATCCTATTGTATTTATACACCTTCAGAATTAAAATGTTAACAGTCTTAAAATAAACATTCTTTGAAGCTAAAGTCAGTTAGGATTAACAAAACACACACACACACACACACACACACACAAACACATATACATATATATAAAACAAATACCCAGAGACGATAAATTTGGAATTATTCAGGTTGAGAATATAATTCTCTAGGAGTGCTCGATGTATGACTAATTAATTCTATTAATGTCTAAAAAGTATATAAAAATCTCCTCCAGATTAAATATATTTTTGATATTATGGAAAATAAAACTGATAGGACTTTCATTATGCTATTATAAATTTATTTCGACAGGTAACCGATGCAGCCTGCCTCATCGTTGGTGGTCTGTCAAAAAAAATTTACGATAGTATTCTGACAGTCCTATGAGTTTTCTTTCCAATTATATATATATATATATATATATATACATATATTTATGTGTGTGTGTGTGTGTGTGTAAAAAGTAAAACGGAAGAAAGATATATGTTTGATGGTTTGTTTATTTCCCAACGCGCTTCGACTCGAATCTTTTATTGTAATACAAAAATATTTTAACAAAATTATTTTTGTATGGGTAATAATTATGATAGATAAATTTTTGATTTAATTGGAAGTTTTTATCAGGACTTGAAGAAGTTGCTATGTAAAAAAACACCTGAGTAATACTGGCTGAGTTGTTCAAATTGCGTCATGTCATGCGATGGAATTTTTTTGAAAATCCGCAGCCTAAATTGCAATAAATTTTACTTAATGGAAACAAGTAGAAATTTAAACAAAGGAATCTGTGAACATAAAAAATACTTTAAAACTGATAACACAACAAACTGTTTAGTTTTTCACAGTATTTTAACAAACGACACTTTCGATTTTCAAAATTCTGCTATATTTGCTCTCATTCATGACAAAAATAAATGAAGAATAATTGAGGCATGTTCCAAAGCATACTACAACACAACACCATAACGACGAGGTCTTTTCAAAATATCACTGTCTCTAGGAAAAATAATGCTAAAGGAATTCAAAATTCACCCTAAAGATTAGCTCCCCAATCTCTAAACATTTAAAGCAATAAAAGATTACAAATTCATTTCTTAAACCCCAAAACGCCATTTACTTTTTTTTTTAATTCACTGGAGCTGTAGAATATACCGATTGCATCTCTGTAAAGGATTAAGATTCCTCCAACGAGTGTCCTGATATGACACTAAACAATCTGATGGTGAGGTTCCAGTAATGCTGGAGCTTTGGAGAATCCTCTTCATTGCCCTCGCTCCCAGGTCCACTCTGGTCCCGGAGTGGTAACACCTGATAACTAAACAGTGTACTTAGGTTAAAATGAATCGCTTGAAATAGAAAGGTTTTTGACATTTAAACTGTGCACTTATGTTAAACTGAATTGTTTGAAATAATACTTTTTATATGTATAGAAATGAATTTGGCATTAAATACCCTACAATAGTTGATATGCCATAAAACCAAACCAAAACAAAACAAACCAAACCAAATAATTTTCAAACAGATGTTTTTGATTCATCGATGGGACTTCGATCTCTTGGGTAAAAATAGACCTGGGAGTATGGTTAACAGTGCTATGAAATAACACTTATAAAAGATCTAGAAATGGATGTAGTTTAGATTCACACCCACGAAACACACACACACACACACACACACACACACACACACACACACATGCGTACACACTAAGTGTGTCAAGTAATTGCTGTTATAGTGTCTCTAGTGATGAAATTTTAACAAAATCAGTGCGGGAATCTGCCAGGATAATTCTTATAGGCATTTGAATAATGAACTGAGTTCGCTCTGCCATCCTTTAAATTGAGACAGCCTGTGTATTCGTCGACGTCTGAAGAATTTATTGAATATGCTCTGCAATTCTTTAAATGACTGCATATCCACAAAATCAATGCTGGTGCCGAGTGAAGGTAACGCACTGCTAAGAGCGTCATTATTTCATAGCTAATCATTCGATAATATTCAGGTTTTTCATCCACGTTACTTGTCTTTCTGATATGTATAGTTATTTGCAACTTGTTCAAACATTGACCTTTTCATGCGTCCAGATATTTAAAATGGCAACAAGCATTCTGGATTATATAAGCTCTTCTATTTTTTAGACTTTTGTAAGAAGATTGCTTTTACTATTTATTTCTCAACGGCATTTTGCCTTATATATATATATATATATATATATATATATATATATATATATATATATTTTCTCTTATTTATGAATAAAGACTGATCAATATATATATATATATATATATATATATAATTTGGGATAAAATTCTAGTTGAAAACACCACTATAATAGCATACGAAATTGATAAGCTACAAATACAAATTCTCGAAGCCCTACATATTAAAAGAAAAACCCCAGAATCAATAGATTTAATTTAAAAAATAATGAAAATGTTTTGAAATGCCTTTATTTATTTTTAACATTCTATATTTCTTTATGATATTTCATTTCCTCTGATAGGGTTCTGTTTTTTAAATTCATCAGCATCTTAGTTTTATCCAGCTCTGCACTTACGTAATTTTATAATGTTATTAAAAAAAACTCTTTCAAAAACTCTTTCAAAAACATTCTTTATACATGCAAGCAACTCCTGATGATGGCATAGGAAAAGTCTGAAAGCGCTCAGGACAAATTTTGGAAAATTCGTCTACCAATTCCAATCTGAAACCAGTTATCAAGAAACTTAAAAGGATCTTAATAAAATTATATAGACAAAATGTGTCTTTATTATTAAATCAAACATGCTTAAATTTAGGATAACGTAGAAATATAGACTCAACAGCGCTTGTTGACAGTTTTTCGCTAATAATGAAATCATCAGAACGTATGAACACATAGGTGAGATACTAACAGACATCAATCACAAATGAATACATTATCGTATATATATATATATATATATATATATATATATATATATATATATATATATATACCGGCTCTGGGTAGAGTGTTCGCCAATGGCCCGGGAAACCTGGATTCAATCCCAGGTCGCGTCATACCAAAGACTTTAAAAATGGTACTTGATACCCCCTTCTTTAACGCTCAGCATAGTGTATAAGGTACGTATCGAGGGTAAAGTGGAGCAATCCAGGGAAAGGAGTAGCGCCTTCCCTTACAGTATTGGCTTCTGGTCGTCCTCGACTACGATCGCCAACTCTATGTATATATACAACGAAACAGTCTGTCTGGGGATGACAATATATACGCTCTTTTCCCTGTGGTTGAATATCCTGGGAAGGAATCAACGAACTAAGCAGTCTGGTATACGATAACGCAAAATGTAAACAAACGAAAGCTAATACATATGCGTTATAAATCCTAAGTTGACGTAGGTCGTCGAAATGGCTGAGTGGTTAAATCCCATGTCACGCGTAGAATTAGGCAGGTTTCGATCCCAGTTTGAAGCGTCCTGTGTGTCTTGCCACACTGAAGAGTTGTGATACCACGAAACAATGTATCTGTGGATAATAATTTGACCCTTTGTATTTGCGCCTAAAAGTTTAGTTAAAGATGTGAATTTCTAAATTACTTACCTATATATATATATATATGTATATATCTATGTATGAAGAAATTGATTAAAGTTGTCATTTAGTAAGTTTAGCTTTGCTCTAACTCTAACTCTTTCTTTCTCTCTCTCTCTCTCCCCCTCTCTTTATATATATATATATAACCTTATGCATGTGTGAATCTATGTATGTATGTATGAAGAAATTGTCTAAAGTGTCATTTAGTAAGCTTAGCCTTGCTATATATATATATATATAGTTAAGGATACACATAACTGTACCTGTTCTCTAAAGTCTCTTCATGATAAAAACTTGGCTGAGACTACCCGAGATTCTAAGTGAGGAGTGTCTTAGAAATAACCACCTCAAAAGTGACTTTGGTTTATTCAAACTCCAGTCCTTTATGCCATTTGACGTTTGAAAAATGAACAGTGGAAGTGGTAAAGACAGTTTTCAGCAATAAAAGCCGAAGCTTCGTGCACTTATTCTAGGATTGTGTGGGGTCGGGCGTCTAAAGAGATGACACACATGTTGTCCCTCAAAATATTTTCAAAATTTGATTAATGGTTTTCCTGTTCTTTTTGTGAAATTCTATTTAATAATTTCATAATTAATAACAATATTTGCCATGATTATTTGAGATAAAAAAAAACGTTCCGTGTTTAACTGACACATTTAGTTCCACTGGCTGAGATGTCTGTTAACATATGCGAAAGATACAGCATGAATACAGACACCTATGTACATATGTACGTATATAGTTAAAAGATTAGGTTGTTAAGTAATTTACTAAGTTTTTCTTTGATTCTGGCACAAGGCCAAATGATCGGGATCCCAATGGGGCTCGTCACTCATATACTTTAGTTAGTCAAGGCTTTAAACCATTACACCACCCGAGGCATCATATTAATAGTCTATTTACCCCTCATCTTCATCCCATCAGGCTTTTTATCAGTTCTCTGTACCTTCCTATATATATATATATATATGATGTTCTGATTCTCCACACTCATCTTAGTAGAATTTATGGACAGACGAACAAATTGAAACATACTCTCTCTGTCTCTATGTCTTTCATATATATATATATATATATATATATATATATATGAATATATATGAATTTTATTTATAATCATTAATAATACAACCCAGTCAGTTGGCGCCGTAAAATGCACCCACTGCATCACTGCAGAGGGTTAGGACCCCCCCTCCACACACACACACACCGCTGTCAGCGAGTGTCCTTATATGATGCCTAAACTACATCTAATGGCCAAACTTTAGTCCTGGAGCTTTGGGAAACGTGGAGTACCCCAATATTAACATTACCCCCAGGTCCCTTCTGACTGGGAGTTGTACTACTTGTTAGGGTCCCATATATGAGTCAGATAGAACTATCTAATCCATTACCATACATGAAACCATTTAACTGTATGCAAACGAATGATTAATCATCATCACCTCTCACGGATCTCCCTAACTCTCACTTGCCGTCCGTCCCGATCATCCATCGCTTCCAGGAGGTCTTCCAGGCTACATCCTATGTCCATACAGAGCTGTTGTTCTAACTGGTCGTCCTACACTTGCGTGTCTGTGTGAAGGGGTCCACAGGAGAACATCGCCAATGAGTTCGTAAATAGAATTATTTGTCTTTAGGCGGCAATAGTTGCAACCATTTAACTGTGTACAAACAAAGCTCTGTCTTGTTTATAAATGCTAACGACATTTACGTTTGTAAAAAAAAATCCTTCACCTACGCTGAGAATGACGATGGTAAGATATCCGGCTGACTTTACGTTAGTCGGGTTTCGATCACGGTTTGAAGTATCTCGCGTGTTTACTCGCACAGAATTGTAGGGATACTATGAAACAGCCGTCTGTGGATGACAATATATATGTATAAACAATAAGTAAGTAAAGTTGGTGACCTTAGTCGAGGGTGACCCGGAGGCTCCCTTTTCAATAGCTACTACACCGAGGTGTAGGAGAGGGCACTACTCCATTCACTGGACTGCTCCACCTTAACCTTGATCCTCACCTTATAGTGCCGAGTGCTAAGCAAGGCGGCATCAGGTACCTTTTTTTGAGTCTTTGGATTGACCTCCGGTCTCCCAGACCGTAAGCGAACACTCTACTCATTGGGCCAATTGGCAATAAATAATCCAAAAGGGGTTGATATGCTATTAAAAATAACGACCAACCAATAAAAATACTTAAAAAGACAGATTATCATTGGTAAAACTGTTTACTTTAAACACTATTTACTGTTTGATCGAATAGTTTTTAAAGTAAGCGTTTTCAACTGTTTTAAACAATTGTATATATATATATATATATATATATATATATATATATGTGTGTGTGTGTGTGTGTGTGTGCGTGTGTGTAATAGGCCTTATATTCCCATGAGTCATCACTCAAAAATTCAGTTCTAGAGAATGAGACAAATGAAATTCTCTGGGATTTTGAGATACAAACGGCTCACCAAATCCCGGCTTGGAGACCAGAACTAATTAACAAGTAAAAAAGAACTTGTCACAAACCAGGGGATTTTACCATTCTAACTGACCACAGAGTGAAAATAAAAGAAAGTGAAAAGATTGTCAAATACCTGAATCTTGCTGAAGAACTGAAAAAGCTGTATAACATGAAAGTGAAGGTGATAGCAGTTGTCGTTAGAGCCATTTTGATTGTAACCCATGAGGCATGGAAAGGAAACTCAGTGAACTGTGGATCAGAAAAAGAATCGAGGCCATCCAGACCTCAGCACCTTTAAAATCACCTGGAACACTTAGGAGAGTTTTGGATACCTGAGGAGACTTGCGGTCACTCAGACCCCTGAGAAAAATCACCAGTTTAATAGGAGGTGAAAAACTCGCACATAATAATAATAATAATAATAATAATAATAATGCATAGACAGACTATATGCCTCACAAAAAAAAAAAAGAGGAAGAAAGCTCGTTAGCATTGAGAATTGCGTAGATGCTTTAATACAAGGTGTCGGGGAATATATTAAAAAAGCAAAATAAGATTGCTCTTAGTAGCCAGTAAAATCAATAGAAGTATTAATAAAAAACAAAAACAAACAAACAAACATCTGGAAAATAATAATAGGAAGTAAAAAACACTTTGTGGATATATTGAAGCAAAAAACTAGCGAGATTGCACATGTGAAGACGTGGACATGGCAACGAAAAAAAAAAAACCTAAAAGAAAAAGTGAATCTTTTTTAATAGCAGCACAAAATGATGCAACCGCAAGGCCTAATGATATCAAAGAGAAAATTTAACATGTACAAAAGAATTGTGTAGATCAGGTGAAGACGGAGAACAAACGGTTAATTGCAGTATAAACGAAGTGGGTGTCTTCGTGGTATAATGGTTAAAGCAATGGACTGCGAAATCGTCGTAAGCAAGTTCGAACTCCAATCGCGCTATTATGTTCACTTTCGGACTAATACCCTTTGTATGAACCCCGTTATCCTCCCATCTATGGATTAAATAGCATCACAGCAGTTCTTATAGAAAGATGACTTTGGCACTAAATAACCCATGAAGGTTGATATGCCATTAAACAAAGAAACCAAACCAGGTATAAGCGAATGCAGCATACTAGCAAAAGAGAAGAACGAGACGAGGCACAACTGTGTGGGAAACGTGATCCACAAGGAATTGTTTAAGAGATTAAAATTTAACCATCCTAGCAAAAGATATATGCACAAGACAGAATCCTTACGAGCAAATAAGACGCATAAAATTCTCTGGGATTTTGCGATACACATAGGCAACTCAATCCTGGCTAGAATGTCTGACCAAGTGTTGATTAACAAAAAAAAAAGGGATTTGTTATACCCGGGATTTTATCGTTTCAACAGACCACGGAGTGAAAATAAAAGAAAGCAAAAAGATAGATAATTACACAGACCTTATCAGAGAACTAAAGAAAATGTGGAACATGAGGGTGACAGTGATCCCAATTGTTTTAGGTACACTTGGAACGGTCCCCAAACGTTTGGGAAAAATGGAGGAATTTGAAATAGGAGTAAGAATCGAGACCATACACGCCACAGCATTGTTAAGATCGGCTAGAATACTCAGAAGAGTCCTGCAGATCGAAGGAGACTTGCACTCACTCAAGTGAAAAAAAACTTCCAGCTAACGCTGGCTTAATAAACTTGCAATGAGTGAAATAATATAAATGATTCGTAATATTCTGTATAACGAGTTTGCTTCCAATTGTTTATGGCCGTGGTGTCTATGTATGCATCGTTTGGGCTCAGTAAGGTAGAATTACTAGTGAGGATCAAATGCAATACAACAATCTACGATTTCATCAGCTCACAACGGACCACACCACAACACTTTTATATAAATATGTATGTCCGTTTGAAAAAGCTCTTAGGTCACCTTTCTTTTGAAATATTAAGCAGGGACGATTCTAACTTATTATTCATGAGATCAACTCCGTCTTTAAAAAATATTTGGTAAAAATGTTGTACCGAGTGACAGATTGTTTTTATTACCGAACTGAAAAAATTTCCATCATATAGTTCGCTTTCCTTTACCCTAAATTCATAAACCCTTTTATAAATATATGTGTGCCTCTGTGCATGTTTGTATGTGTGTGTGTGAGGGAGAGTGCATATATTCTCTTTCTCTCTCACTCTCTCTCTATATATATATGCATGTGTGTGTGTATATATATACTGAGAAAAAGAGAGAAAGAGACTATATGTATGCCTATATATATATATATATATATATGTGTGTGTGTGTGTGTGTGTGTGTGTGTGTGTATGTGTATATTACGTAAATGTCTACTGTTATGGAGACATTTTAAAATTTGGAAATTTCAAAGCTATCCTATAACAACGGTGGAGTGTAAGATCAAGGCTGTGTCACCTGGATTCGCTTCGAAAGGGTGGAGTGGAGAGAATTGTTTTAGAGAGGTGTGTATGTATGTCTTTCTCACTCTATTTTCTCTCAGAGGGAGATGGAAAAAGAGAAAGCAAGAGAGAGAGAGAGAGAGAGAGAGAGAGAGAGAGAGAGAGAGAGTTGGCGGTCAGCGCTAAGCCAATTCGACTTTAAAAGCTGATTTAATTTCAGTATTTTCTATCGCACTTTTTTTTTTTACTTTGAAGTCCGCTGTTCATGGGAAATTTAATTTCTCAGTGAAATTAATTCGCATAAATTTTGATTTAATGTTTCAGTGAATGCCAACGAGGTGATGGGGATGAGGACCGATAAGGAACACAGCAATTTTGTAGCCTTCTAAGGAGCGGCTGACGAGGTATTTATCAGCCGGAGGTCTTCTTTCTTGGGTTGTAAATCGGATATTCAAGACATTTCAAAAAGGATAATGAAGACAATGAACTTCTTATAGCTGTCATACTGCGAGAAATAACTTTGTCCTAAGTTTTTTTTTCATTGGAAAGGAATCCGATCTTGATTCAAGACAATTTGTAGATAGTGATGAAGGCAGTGAAAACAATGATTGTCTTGGAGCAGCGGATGAGATGATTTGTTTATTTGACGCTAAACAAAAATATTCTTTCAAGAGATTTGCTCAGTCGGCTAGGGTTGCAGAATACTCCGATTGCATCTCTGCAGAGGGGTAGGACCCGTCCAAAGAGTGTCCTAGATATGACACTAAACATTTCGATAGTGAGATTCCAGTAATGCTGGAGCTTTGGGTTATACGGAGTACTCCTTCATTGCCATCGCTCATTGGTCCACTGTAGCCCCGGAGTGGTAGCAACTGATAGGGTTCTATCAATGGGTCAAATAGAACTAAACTGTGTACTTATGCTTAACATTTAAAGTACGGAATTAAGCTGAATTTTTTGAAATAGAAATGTTTTTGTTTGCTAAACTGATTTGTTTGAAATTGAACTGCTTTTTGACATTGAAACTGTACTTATGCTAAATTAATTGTTTGAAATAGAACAATTTTGAAATTTAATTGTGTGTAACAAATAATTACGCTAATACTAAACTGAATTGTTTGAAATAGAACTGTTTATATGTATAACGATTTGGCAAAAAATAGCCTCCAATGGTTGATGTGCCATAAAACCAAACCAAAACAAACCAAACTTTCAAGAGGTTTAAACTTTAGGAAGTAACATTTGACATAATATAGGGATAGATTGATTCATGCCTTTCTCTAAGACTGTATATGTATATATGGTTTTTAAACGAATAGTTTGTTGATAATTGTTTAAAAGAGCCAGAGCTCCTTTATTTGTACACAGTTTTAGATATTGCTATTCAACACAAATAATTCTTAATAACATTAAAAATTAAATTTTCAAGTATTTCTAACATAGATAATTCTATTTAGTATCAATCATTTATCTACGTACAATTCAATGATTCCAAGAATAGCAGTCTAGCATCAATAGTTTTATTTGCACACAGTTTAATGTTTTCAAGATTACTATCCAATACAAGTAATTCTATTCAACATTATTCATTCGTTAAATGGTTTCTATTATTGCTATGGAATATTAATAATCGATTTTAACAGTCATTTGTTTGCACACAGTTGAAAGGTTTCAAATATAGTAAATGATCAAATATTTTTATTTGACCCATAACAGGTACTACCACTCCGGGTCAGAGTAAAGCTGGGAGTAATGGTCTTAAAAAGGTTACTATACATTACCTAAAGCTTCCGGACAGGAGCCTCGCGATCTGATTGATTTGTATCATATCCTGAACACTCGTTAGAGAGAGTCTTACTTCTCAGTTGCGGAGCAGTTGGCGTATTCTACGGCCCCGACTGGCTGGACTTCAAAATATATCAATTTGGTTTTCAGTTCTATCTTGTTCGTTGTACAAGAATAAGAATGAATCTATCAACAAGCAAGATGTCAATTTTTTAAAGCGGAGTACAGCTGGCCTAAAATCAGTATTTTCCTTCTCTTAGACTGGTTTTCTAATCAAGGCTAATAAGCTTAGAAAACAGCATTATTTACTCAGAGCTTATGAGGTATAGCATGCTTTCATGCCTTTCCTAAGAGCATTACAATAAAGGGAAACGTAAATAGATTTTTCAAGGACTTGAATTCGGGTCTTCGATTCCATTTCCAATGGTGACAAACGCTACAGTAATCGTGTGAGATTAGATATATTGAAGGTGCTCGTAGTGTAGTGGTTTTTAACGTAGGAAATGACGACATGAGTTCAAATGCTGGACAAAGTTATTTGCATTTCATATTGCACCAATACTCTTACAAAATTTAGGAATTCAATTATTGCCCAGTCGGGTGTACGACCCCTCCCCAAGGAGTGTCCTAGATATGACACTAAAAAATCTGATGGATTAGGATCCAATAAGCTGGAGCTTTGGGAAATGTGGAGCACCCCTTCATTGCCATCACTCCCACGTTCACTCTGTGCCGGAGTGGTAGCACCTGATAAGGTCCAATCTATGGGTCAAATAGAGCAAAACTTCGTACTTATGCTAAACTGAATTGTTTAAAACAGAACTGTTTATATGTATAAAAATGGATTTGGCATTAAATAACCTACAATGGTTGATATGCCATAAAACCCAACCCAACCCAACCAAACCAAACGGAATTCAACTATGATCTCTCTCGAATAAATAATAGGGCACTTTAACTTTGGTATGGCTACTAGTCTACGGAAAGGAAATCTATTAAAAATCCGCTCGAAAAAATTGGCCTTGTGTCACACCCTGCTCGTGAGAGGATTTGGTAAATAGGTATAGGAATATGTGCAGAGTGTCTACATGTATGTATTTCTTGCGGTAGTATAAAGAGTATTTTCGGTTTCACTTTTCGTTTGATTTCCTTTTTCCGCTTTCCGTCGAGTTATTTGTGAATCATCACGGCAGGGTTGACCTGTAGGGTTGACCTGGCCAATATGCTTGGCCTTGACTATCGAGACAGCTTTTGAACAACAAACAGAATGAATGGAACAGTGTCTGCGAGGAATTATTCTGACTTAGTACAGAGAAGACGAGAAACACCTGTGTAGGAAACAAAGATCAAAGAAGGTCTATAAGAAAAAAAAAAAAGGAAAGAAAAAAGGTTCACCCAAGAAGAAAGGATTCTTTGTTTACGCGTTTCAATATATATATATATATATATATATATATATATATATGCGTGTGTGCGTGTGTGCATGTATCCGTGTGTGAAAGATAAGCAAGAACTAAAACGAGTGTTTCAGAAGAAATGCTTTTTCTTTTACTTATATTTTCCTTTTCTTATATATATGCATGTGTTTATAGATACATGCGCATACACACATGCACTCACAAACACACACACATGTATGTGCGTGTGTGTATGAGTGTGTGTATATGTATCTATAAACGCACGTATATATATATATATATATTATGAAGATAAAAGAAAATTTCTTTCTGAAACACTCATTTATATATATATATATATATATATATATATATATATATATGGGGGGTGTATGTGTATATGCATATATATATATATATATATATATATATATATATGTATATGCACATACATTTTTTCATAATATATATATATATATATATATATATATATATATATATTATGAAAAAATAAAAGTACAACTTCCTTCTGAAACAGTCACTTATATATATATATATATATATATATATATATATATATATATGTGGGGGGGTTGTATGCGTATGTGTATGCGCATGTATATATATATATATATATATATATATATATATGTGTGTGTATATATATACACATATATATATATATATATATACATACACATATATATATATATATATATATATATGTATATAAGGGAAAAAGAAAAGAAGATTTTCCCTTTAAAATACTCATATATATATATATATATATATATATATATATATATATATATATATATATATATTAGTCAATTCGTTGACCGATAATAAAATATAGTGTCAGCTATGAATGAATAAACCCCAAACATTAAAAAACGAACATAAAAATACTAATTTTCTGCTAAACCAGAGATACCAGAATTATTAAATCTGAACAGATATTAGGTTGGTTAGTTGGTTGTTTGGGTTTATGGCATATCAACATTTGTAGGTTATTTAACGCCAAATCTATTTTTAGGAAATGTTATATTTCAAAAATTCAGTTTAGCATAAGTACGCAGTTTAAATGTAAGTAAAGTTAGCGACCATAGTCGAGGATGACCCGAAGGCTCCCTTTTCGATAGCTACTACACCAAGGTGTAGGGGAGGGCGCTACTCCATTCCCAGGATTGCTCCACTTTACCCTTGAACCGTACCTTATAATGCTGAGTGTTAAGCAAGGTGGTATCAAGTACCATTTTTAAAGTCTTTGGTATGACTCGACCTGGGATTGAACCCAGGTCTCCCGGGCCATTGGCGAACACTCTAACCGCTGGGCCAATGTCCCGGTTTTTAAAAAACCTCAGGTTGTCAAGCGATTCTAATTCAGCTAATTCAGTTTAGTATAAGTACAAATTTTGTTTACACACAGTTAAATGTCAAAACAGTTCTATATTAAACAATTCAGTTTAGTGTAAGTACAGTTTCAATGTCAAAAAACTGTTTCGTTTCAAATAATTCAGTTTAGCATAAGCACGCAGTTTAATCGTAAGTACGGTTTAATTGTCAAAAACATTTTTATTTCAAGCTATTCAGTTTAGTTAAACAGTTCTAATTCAAACAATTCAGTTGAGCATAAGTATGCAGTTAGTTCTATTTAACCCATAGATTAGGCCCTTAACAGGTGCTACCACTCCGACCCTGAGTGGACCTGGAAGCGATGGCAATGAAGCGATGGCAATGATAGCATTCCCCAAAGCTCCAGTATGACTGGAACCTCCGCATGAGATTGTTTAGTGTCATATCCAGGATACTCATTTAGCGGGTGTATTCTACAGCCATATCCGACTGGGCAAGGATATTAGGTATTATTTATTATCAAATTGTATAACTTTTAAACACTATAATTAATGAATATTTAGCTTCCCAAAAATAAGTATACCATCTATGTTTATTCACGAAATTTTTATTTTTTTTTTTGAGATTTTGAGTTTTGTGACGTTTGGTCATAAATAACACCTAATAATATCAGTTTTCTTTCTCTTATGTTTGATTAAAAAAGTAAATCCCAGTATCTTTCGTTTAGAAGAAAATTAACTTTTTATTTTATATGAATGCTAGGGATCTATTTATTAGTGATGCTGTAAAACTCATTTTACCGAACACATATTTTTCGATACAACCTCTTTCTTTGTTAATGTACTGGATTTTGTGCTGAATATTATCACCTGATTGGAATATGATAATGAAAATTTCTGAACAAAACTCAACTGATATTTACACACCAGGTTACGAACATTTATTCACATTTGTCTATGCCCACTCACAACGCACACACTAACACAGACATATATATATCGGAAGCAGGGTCTCATCAATTGAAAATTATATCAATATGCGACAAGCGAAGGCATGGACTTTATCGATTATATGGAAGTCAGACGTATCAGATAAAATAAAACGCAATTTTTTCCAAGCAGCGGTTGTGTCTATTCTACTAGATGGATGCACTACAAGGACGCTGACTAAGCGTATTGAGGAAAAAGCTTGACGGAGATTGCACAAGAATGTTACGGGCTATATGGAACAAATCATTGAAGCAACATCCCACTAAACAGCAGTTGTACGGCTACCTAACTTCCATCTCAAAAATCAACCAAATAAGAGGAACAAGACATGCGGGACATCACTGGAGAAGTAAGAACGAACCCATAAGCAACATTCTACTATGAACCCCTTCGCACCTATGTGTAAGTGATGGCCGACAAACAAGAACTTATCTACAGCAGCTCTATACGAATACAGGATGAATGTTAGAAGACCTGCCGGGAGCGATGGATGATTGAGATGAATTGAGAGAGAGAGAGAGAAGGAATTCTGTGCTAGGAGAGCGACATGATGATGATAATGATATGTAATAAATGGAGACAAAATGCAAACAAGAAAAGTTGTATAAAAAGTTCTCAATAAAAGATCAGGCTTAAAACCTAAAATATCGAAATTGCATTCCCGAAACTCAGAGTTTGATGCATAGTACACAACCAACAGACAGAAAGAGGAGGAAAAGTGTCTATGCAACCAGAATTTAATTAATTTGCCTCGTGGCATGATGTACGTGAAAATGATAAAAAATATCATTTATTGATTTTTATTATCTCATCATCATCATCTCGCTCTATCAGCATAGATATCCCTGACCCTCTCTCACCACACCTTCCTATCGTCCATTGCTTCCGGCAGGTCCTCAGGACTACGTCCCGTATCGACACAGAGCTGCGGTATGTATGTTCAAGCTGGTCGTCCTGCCTTTGCACGTCTAAGTGAAGGGGTCCACGGGAGTACATCACTAAACAGTCCAAAATGCGTAGAATTATGGTGAAAAATACACTTTAAGGTCAATTAGGTTATAAATGGCACAAAAATTGTTCATATGTCTACACTTAGAAATCAATTCATTTTTGGTTAAGCAATCTATAAGGTACTGGGTATTTCAGAATACATAATTTTTCTTCTAGATATAATCTGCACAGTGATAACCACCTCTATATGCTGAAGATGTTTTCCTAATATTCTCTTTTATTATAGGAGATTTGTCAGTTTTCATCTCTTATTTGACGAACGTATATCGAAAATGCAATTCTATTTCTGCATTTTTGTAAGTGAAACTAAGATTGGGATTATACATTCTATTCTTCCATTTCAATTCTCCAGCACCGAACTATATCCTTTTATTTATTATATTACTCCTTGCGAGTTTTTCACACCAACGTTATCTGATGATCTTTCACAGGAGTCTGGGTCAATAGAACTCTTCTTATCTAACGGTAATCTTATATATAACATTGTCAATCAGGCAATTACCGTTCGAAGGACATCTCTCTTTTTTTCTGCAGTTTCATCGGCTGTGCTGTTATAATCTTTTTCATCTAAATTTTCCGACCATGCAAAAATAACGCATTTCAAAATTGCTGTTATCAAACAGTTTTCAAGTGTAGCAGATTTTCAAAAATATTTTTTATCAACTGCAGAAATATTCTGTCCACAACTGTTCAAACAGTTTTACAGTAGCGAAGTTGAATTATATCATCTTTCTAGTTCAAGTGGATATATATATATATATATATATATATATATATATATATATATATGAGAAAACACAAGATCTGCAGAAGATGATTTTATTTATTGAATCATTTGACAACGGTGAACGTTTCGGTTTTTAAACATTCATTAGGGCGTTTCAGTAATTAAATGTAACAAAGAAATTAAAAAAAAAAGTTTTAGAAATTAAAAGCAAATGAGAAAATTTTAAAACATTCTATTTTCATTGGTAGCTTCCTGTTTAAAATTTGTATGTTGTAATTAGCATTGCAGGCTGTAAAGTTTAACGTTGACAAATAATTCAATATGTTAAATCATTCTCTGAAAATCTAGTGTTTTTTCATCATTGTATATTTTCATACTATCGGCGTTATTTCAAGTTTTCACTGACACACACTCGCACACACACACACACACACACACACACACACACACACACACACACACACATATATATATATATATATATATATGTGTGTGTGTGTGTGTGTGTGTGTGTGTGTGTTAGTTTTTGTTTTTATGACATATCAAAATTTGTAGGTTATTTAATGCCAAATCCATTTTTATACAAATAATCAGTTCTTTTTCAAACAATTCTGTTTAGCATGAGTACACAGTTTAATTGTCTCAAACATTTTTATTTTAAGTTATTCAGTTTATTCAAACAGTTGTAACTCAAACAATTTAGTTTAGCGTAAGTACAGTTTCAATGTCCAAAACAGTTCTATTTCAAGTAATTCAGTTTAGCATAAACACGCAGTTTGAATGCAAAAATAGTAAACTGTCGAAACTACAGTTAAGTTTTATTAGACCCATAGATAGGACCCTATGAGGTACTACCATCCCGGAACAGAGTGGACCTGGGAGCAATGGCAATAAAGTGGTGGTCCGCATTTCCCAAAGCTCTAGCAATACTGGAACCTCACTATCAGATTCTTTAGTGTCATATCAGGACACTCATTGTAGGGGGGGTCTTACCCTTCTGCAGAGGGGCAGTCGGTGTATTCTACAGTCCCAACCAACTGGGCAAATATGTATGCGATATCGAAGAAGAAAGAGGTGTCTCAACATAGAAATTAATTCTAAAAATTATTATCTATTTAAAGTAAAGCTCCAAGACTAAAAATCTGACCACCATTTTGTAAATTTGACAGCCCATTAACATTTTCACGTTAGCTTAATCTGATATCAGGCCATAATTATGAAGCACCCAATGAGAATTGAATTCATTAAAAACGATCTGCTTTCCAAATTCGTTAATCATTACATTATAGGGGTTACCTTTTTTAGTCAATGCAATAAACTTGTAAAATAGTTCAGAATATTGGCCTTTATTTATGATCTTAAAAAAATCCTAAAGTGGAATCGAATAACGCCCATTGGATCTGCTAGGAAATGTGTAACTGCCTCAGTTAACGTATGTTGTTTGAATTGGCTTTTTTTTCTTTCTTTTTCAGCCTTCGGAACAAAAAAAAAAAAAAAAAAAAAAAGAAAAGAAAAAGAAAGAAGAAAAAGAAAGAAGAAAAAGAAATAATGAAAGATTACGAAAAAGAAAAAGAGAAAAGGGTGAAAACCCAGGATACAGAGCCATATGCAGCGTGAAAGAAAGAAAGAAAGAAAGATAGATGACACACGTAAATAGAGATTAAACGAAACAGAAGAGTCAGACAGAGAAAAAAAAGTTTAATAGATAACGATGAGAGAGAGAGAGAGAGAGAGAGAGAGAGAGAGAGAGAAAGAGATTATGTCAAATATATACTCCCAAATGAATACGCTGCATGTTTTATTTACATCTACGAACGCACACGACATTTTTAATGTGCATTTATTTCTCAGAAGGTCTGTTATTCATATCCACCATTTCCTAATAATAATAATAATGATAATATATATATATATATATATATATATATATATATATATATGATGTGTGTATGTACGTATGTATACAGATATCCTGTTTCTACGCGAGAAACTTGTTTGAATCGTCATCAATAGCGACTTTTGACTATGTATTGCTCTCTGCAGCAAAGGCGAACAAAAGACCGGAAACAAGACTGATCAAAATCATTGCCGGAAATTGTGCTTCAAACATTCATCTTGTGTCGCCCGTTAATTTTTTTAAATTTTGGCTTTTTCTTTTTTCTTTTTAATCGCAGACATTTTTAAGTTTCATAGTGAATCCATAAGAATATCGATATACCTTGTTTTACATCTAAACAAGAAGCATTCGGCAAACGCTCGAAAATTAATCAATTTTGCGAATGCCTCACATTCTTGTTACGGCCATGAAGATTGTAAGTTCGATTCTTACTGGGTTCTAATCCCTCTTATCGCAAACTGAAAACGACTCCAACAAACCAAGAAACCTCTCACAGCCTCAGAAACAAGCACCAAATGAATCAAGAAACAAGATCTGATTGCTACGTTTATCTTTTATAGAGGAAAACATTTTTAAAAAAAATATATATACATATACTCAGTTTAATTCAATAAGAACGGCGTACTTTTGTTAAAATTCAATTTCAGTAATTTGTTGAATTTCTTTAGATTTTAAAGTGACGATGTATCAGGTTTTTCAATTTTTATTTTTTTTCTTAAGACGTAAAAAGACTTCTTGCTGAAATTTCTCCGTTTACATCCACAAAGAAAAAACTTCTATGAGAATTTGCTTAAATTCTGTTTAATGGTTATAATCTTATCAATATAAACATTTTTCTTCTTTTTTTTTCAATTTATATTGTAAATTATTATTATTATTATTATTATTATTATTATTATTATTATTATTATTATTATTGACTTTCATCTTTTAATTTTTACTTGCTTTTGTTAAAATCTATGTTTGTTGCTTTACTAGTTGTTATTGTAGCTTTGTTGCTAGAGTATTTTGTATGATCAGGCAAAGTGGATTTGAGTTCGAGTCTTACAGAGTGATTCCTTTCTTGTTATTCTTCGGTGTCGTAGATTAATGATCCGAGCAAGTCTCAAGAAAAAGCAAGTAAAAGATGAAAGAAAATCTATCAATAAGATTTGTTATCTAGTGGACTTTGCCGTTCCAACAGACCATTGAGTGAAAATCAAAGAAAGTGAAAAGATAAACAAATACTTGGATCTTGAAATAATAATAATAATGATAATGAGATCTACCAGAATACTTAGATGAATCTTAGAGAACTGAGATGACTTGCTGTCACTCAGACTTCAGCGAAAAACCTCCTGTATAAACTGGCGTGAAAAACATGCAAGTAGTAAAATGATAATAATGAGATCAACTAGAATACTGAGAAAAGTCCTGGAGATCTGGAGTGACTTGCTGTCACTCAGACTTTAGTGAAAACCCATCTGCTAACGCTGGAATGAAAAACCTGCAAGTAGTCAAATAATAATAATGCGATCAGTTAGAATCCTGAGAAAAGTCTTGGAGACTTGAGGAGAGTTGTTGTCACTTAGACTTCAGTGAAAACCTTCTGTTGAAATTGATATTAAAAACTCGCAAGGTATAAAATAATAACGAAAAAACTATTCTATGCGATTTTAATGGATTTTATTTCATATGTCAATTTTGCAAAACTTTTTTTAAGGACGTATATAGGTGTAATAATTATAAACTTCTTGATATAATCTAAATATAACTTATTCTTGACTACTACGTTAAAACTATAGGGCACACCGTGAAGATTACTCTCACTTCACCTTTGTAGCTTCAAGTTGAATAAAACTAAAGTTTATAGTTTAAAAATTGAACTTCAAATTTAAAAAAAAATATTAAAACCAATTAAACTTCAATTTTAATAAGTTGATCTTCAAATTCAAATCAGTTGAACTTCAATTTTAGATAATTGAATTTCAATTTTAAAAAGTTGTACTTTGAAGTAAACCCAGTGCTTTTTAAAGTGGGCCATATCATTCAAAATGGCTGATAACCTAGAAAGCAGAAAACAGACAATTCCCAGGATGCTCCTATTTTGCTATACCTCTCATCAAAAGCAACAGAACGTCACGACTTCGAGTATCACAGACCTATATTTAAAATTCAAATGTTAAACAGTAACTTTTATTGTGAGACACAGAGATAATTGTTCTGGTTTGCTGAACTGTTTCGAAGCATTAACTGCAATTACCTCACTGCTGTGTATAGAGACAGAAAATCATGTACAAAAGTATTTGGCGTCAACCATCGTACAAGATTGTTTCCAAATAGGTCAGAAAATGTGAACTGGTTTTTGCTTCTAATTGTCTGTCTTTGCGAATATATTGTTCGTTCTTTTATGTCAGCGAACAAATAATCTATTTATTCACACTGATAAATGCTTTGTAAACAAATTTAAAAAAAGATTTATTGTCTTCCGTTGAAATCCAATTTTCCTTCTTAATTGAAGTTTATCTTATTAAATTTGATGTTCAACTTTTTTGAACCCGAAAGCCCAGCGTTTGTACCGATGCATATAACCGGGCAGCTATTTGAACTCAGGGTGGAGATTCTCCATTTTTACTTCGCTATTGCTTAGCAACAATACAAGAAATTATTCTGTTAAATACCTGATTACTGAATTTTACATTTTGAGCTATTTTTCAGACAGGAATCCAGGAATGGGGACCCACTGACATAAGAGGCTCAAGGGTTCTTAGGAATAATAACAGTAATAATAATGTACAACTCAGCATCTGTCTTGGAGAATGAAACGCACAAACTCCTCTAATCTCGGCCAGAAGACCATACCTTATAATAATCAACAACAACAAAAAAGAGAACTTACAAAGTTGCTGTCCTGGCTGACCACAAAGTAAAATTGAAAGAAAGTGAAAAGAAGGATAAGTACCACGACCTTACTAGGGAACTGAAAAAAATGTTGAACATAAAAGTGATGATTTTACCAATAGTAATTCGTGCTTTTGGTACAGTCACTGAAGGATTAATAAAGAGACTGAAAGACTTGGACATAAGAGGACGAGTGGAGACCATCCAGACATCCAAACTACATTATTGGGAATGGTCAGAATACTGAGAAGAGTCCCGGAGACATGAGGAGACTTGCTGTCACTCAAACTTCAGTGAAAGACCACCAGCTAACGCTGATGGGAAAAACTCTCAAAGAGTAAATAATGATTTTCGATACCAAACTCCGCAGCAGAAATCTCATCAAATGAATAAACAGCCGGGCAATCCTCCTTGTAAGATACTCTGGACCATTCCTAAACTTGACAAGGTAAGAAATCAGGTAAATGGAGCTAAGAACAAGAAAATTGATGATGATACACTAGATGGCATAGACAGACTCTATGTCAAGAAAAGTAGGAGGAAGAGGACTCGCCAGCATTGAGGATTGCTGAGGATGCAATAATTCGAGGACTCGGGGAATCAACAAAAAAGAAAAAAGAAGGACATACAGCAGTAGTCAGTAATTGGAATGACAAAATAAGAACAAACAGTAAAACAACAAAATCAAAAACGCAAAGATAGGAAGAAAAACAACTGTATGGATACTTCAAGCGACAATTTGGCAAGATTTCATACGAGAGGACCTGGACATGGTTAAGAAGAGGAAACCATAAATGAAAAACGGAACCTTTTTAAATCATCATCATCATCATCATCATCATCATCATCATATCGTGCCTCTTGCGCGGATTTCTCTGACTCTTCCTCTCCACTCGTCTCTATCGTCCATCGCTTTTGGCATATCTTTTAGGCTAAACCCTCTGTTCAAATAGAGCTGCGATGGATAATTTCTAGTTAGTCGTCCATCACTTGTGAAGGGATTCAGAGGAACACCTGCATAAAATAATGCGAAAAGGACCAATTATATGAAAGCGAATATTGATAATATGCAATAGAATCGCAAATGCATGTTAGATGAAGAAAAAGATGAAATGATCAATGATATAATAAGCGAATGCAGCAAACTAGAAAAAAGAAGTACAAGACTAAGCATGACTGGGTGGGAAAGTTGATCCACAGAGAATTGAGCAAGAGAGAGAATTTTGACCAAAAGATATGTGCAAAAACCAGAATCCATCCAATAGAATAAGAAACATTCTGCGATTTTGAAATACAAAATGATTACTCAATTCCAGCCCGAATGGTAAACGCAGTGTGATCTAAAAAAAGACCTCGTAGATTTTACCGTTCCAGCGAACCACAGAATGAAACAAAAAGAAAGCGAAAAAGTAGACAAATATTAGGATCTTGCTAGAGAGCTTAGAAAGCTGTTGAAAATGTAACTTTACACGGATACAAATAATAATTGACACACTCGGAACAGTCTCCAGCATATTTATATATATATATACATATATATATATATATATATATATATAATCTTTTTATATGGAGTACTTTCGTACATCTTTGTTCATTATCAAGAACATAAATGTTGTGGTGGTGTTTGTGAAATCAGGAAAATTGGCTATCAAGGGCTTTTTGGGCGGACATCTTCATCATGTACTGTGGACGTCTTGTTTGAACATGTTAAAAAGTAGTAACATGTTTAATGCTTTAAAAACAAACCGTTAGGGATCACATAGCTCCGTCTTTGCCTTGGATGTAAGATATTGCCCATGTATTGGATGCACTCAAACAAACCTACAGAGTGAAAGATGTTTTTTCAATCAGTGTGATTTCGTCTTTATCTGTCACCCAGTGTGGTCTCACAACGAAACAATGAGAAATTCTGTTGTTATGGTAACAAGAATCATTACTCGATCTACAGTAATAATAATGTTCGTCCATCGACATAGGTGATGACCAATAGTTAATATGTGATTTAAGCTGAAACTTAGCAAATGAACTACTCAGTTTATTTTTTGTTTATTAGTGTAAAATGTTTGAGCATGACCTGCCGAATTTTTTGGATAAGTTGATTACAGATGAATAATGTTTTAAAGTGTCACAAATTCGCCGAATAAAACTCCTCAGGTTGAATTCAGTTTTTCCTTCTCTTAAACCGGTTTCCCTAGCAAAGTTAGAGAGTCCAGTCTGCCTTATTATTTTATCTACAACTGAGGAATTAGCTAGTTGCAAAAAAATAACTTTTGATTTGACTCAAAGTCACAATTGTGGAGCCCGTAGTAAGGATCGAACCCGTCAATCAGAAGTAATTATCCACAAGACGATCTTCTTTATATTCAACCAACTCCCCAATCACAGGAAAAACATGATGGGATCAATTTTTAAGCGGATTACAGCTGGCTTGAACATAGCTTTCTTTCTCTTGCATTGGTTACCTTACTATGATTATTGGTTTATCCTACTATTTACTGATAGCTGATGTGCGAAGAATTGATGGATTCATGCCTTTTCGAAGAGGATTAGTACGAAATGAAACACAGACTGCTTCGATTCTAACTTAGATCTCCAATTCTGTTTCCTCGCTCGTTAACCATTACCTAACGGCGAAGTGACAATATTGATCATGCATCAAATCTCGACCTCGTAAAGAATCAATTAAATAATCCTTGCTTCCTCTTTAAGTTGAAGAATATTTTCTGAGTAACTCCACTCACGACTTGTTATGAAATAATTCAAAAAATTTTATTACTCTCCATCGTTATTTGTTTTCTTCTTACCACTTTTTAAAATATAATTTTTGTTTATTTATTTTTTTCACAAATAATATTTTCAATCTATTTTTAGTCTCTGTTCTCAGTAGGCGGCCATTCCAATGACCAAAGATAAGAATCTTTTTGGTTTTATCATGAGTAAACTTGTGACTTGGTGGCGCCTTTAAGACCACCAATGCAGTTAAAACCTGCTAATCTGTTTTAACCTCATCCCCTCAAAAAAAAAAAAAAAAAATGTCTTCGAATTGTCGTACGTGATACAAGATCATCCTAGATCAGTTTTCTTCACAGTGAGTTTTTTGTTTTTTTTTGTTTGTGTTTTTTTTTTTATTTTCGATTTGTTGGGTAATATTGACTTCAAAGAGGAAACGTCAAGAACCCATCCACACATATTGCCACTACTTAAAGAAATACCCCACAAAAAAAGAACTATTTCTTATATGGCAATGTTGTTTTGTTAAACGCTGAGCACGAAAGATTCTGGGAACTGATTGTAGGCAACGGGTAAGCTATTAAAGTCTTCTTAATTCTCGGCTTATTTTGAGAAAAATAAATGAATGAATAAATAAATAAATAAATAAATGAGAAAGAAAATAAGCCGTTCTATTTTCCCCTGAATTTGAGCTGAGCTAGTCTTTTCAAACTACGTTTTTCTCTCTCAATCATTGTAGTTCAAATTCTTTTCTTATCTCGCAACTGCTGTCTCGGATTTACACATTTAATTATTTGTAACAATGGAGTTCCTTGTTGTAACGTAGGTTCCATTATTTTAAAAGAAGAAACATAACATGAAGTCAGCTGCATATCTACGGAAAATAGCGTTTATGGCAAGTTCTGAAATTGCGTCCCCGTCTAAACATCTGACCCCCATTCTTTTAGATAACTTTACCATAAAATCAAAAACACAAATTAATTTCGTTAATCTTTTAAGGAAAAAACTATGGCACTAGTGAAAATTGCAATGGCAACTTCCTAGCTTTCACTGATGGAAATTGGTCTACGATGTTTTCAAAGTCTGTTTTTTCAGTTTCTTTTCTTTCTACACCCAGCACGGTATCCTTGCGACGTAATGGTTAAACCGCTGGACTACGGAATCGTAGTCAGCGAGTTCGAACTCCTAGTCGTAATATTGCGTCCATTTTCAGACAAATACCCTTGGGAAAGGTATGAATTCTCTTATCCTCCTAGCTATGGGTTAAATAGTACCACTAATATTCTTCTAGAAGGATGGATTTGGCATTAAATAACATAGGAAGATTGATATACCATTAAAAAACAAAACAAACGTTCTACGCCCAGTGGAGCATGATCACGGGATTAAGCTTGATAATCCATAGAGACTCCTAAATACGAAAATATCAGTTTTAACAATATCCTTAAATGAAGAAATGATTCTTTTAAATTTCACAAATTTTGCCCGGAATTCTGGACTGTCTATCTTGGATACACAGTTGAACGGTCCTACTGCCAGTACCTTGCAGCGGCACCCCTTTTAAGTTGCACCCCTTCTAAGTGATGCCCCTTTTAAGTGGCGCCCTGGGCGTGAGCCCTACCTGCCACACCGTATATACGCTGCAACATGAAGCGAAATAGAAATAAACCAGAAATAACAGAGTCTTCTTTTATCGGGTTTTGTTTTTATTTTTAAATATTTTTTTTTTATTACGGATATCTTATCAGAAGATGCACTGAGAGGTTGTGAAAAAATACGGAAGAAATTCACAACACCTGTTCTTCTAGAGAGTTTGAGTTGCAATTTTATAATCTGGAGATCGCTTCTCATTTGTAACTACGCTCTCTGATATCGTGACTAAGTATCAGTTTTCTAAGTGGTGTCTGAATTTAGTGTTTGAAAGGGGAGGAGAAAACAACTTAGATATGACAAAGAGTCAGTATTCGACCTCGGATATCTGTCAGAAATACGTAACGAGGGAGTGTCTTGTTGGTGTAATGGTTAACGCGATGAACTGTGGAAACGTAGTAAGCGAGTTCGAACGCCAGTCGCGCTTTTTTGTTCACTTTCGGACAAATACCCTTGGGAAAGGTATGAACCCCCTTATCCTCCCAGCTATGGGGCAAATAATACCACTACTGTTCTTCTAGGAGAATGGCTTGGAATTAGATAACCTACAAATGTTGATATGCCATTAGGCAAAAAAACCAAACCAAGCGTAACTATTTTACTAAGTTAGATCAAAGATTCTGCGATATTTTATCACCTCATTGAAGTAAATCCAGAGAGAAGCACTTGAAGAGTATCAGGCGATCTCAGTATCTCACAATTCAGTGTAATTTGTTACCTTCATGTCCACGGCAAAGCATAGTGAGCTGCTGAATTGTGCCTCATGTTAAAAAAATATTGCAAAACTTTTGACTCACTCAAGTATTAATGAGGTTGACCACAGAAGTCACAAGACTGAAATGTGCATATCCCCGGCAAGCAGATACACTAGTCTAAGTTGTTTTTATCTTATACTGATCAGCCTGCCACCTGTTTTACTTCCGTCTTAGGCCACCTACAAAATAACCTGATAGATTCCTTTTTCATTATATATATATATATATATATATATATATATATATATATATTATTGCCCATAAGTACACTTTAACAAAAAACAAAGGTATTTTTCTTCTAATCCAAAAATATCAGAGCTTTTATTATCACTTTTGGAACATTATATAATCAAAACAATCATTCTTGGCTATTATTTATGATTAGACTCTATAAGAAATATGAATATGTAGCAGTCCAAAAATAAGTACACTCTTAATATATATTTATGCTATTTTATTTTTGGTCACCGAGAAATTGCAAATTTATTGTTGGTTCCACTTTCAATTCTTGGAGTTTGTTAATAAAAAGAAATAACAATCACTGTCTGTCTGTCTGTCTGTCTGTATCTATCTATCTATCTATCTATCCTATTTACCTCTGTATCTCTCGTCTGTTTCTCCTTTTCTCCAACTCATCTTTCACCCCTTTCCTTTCTCTGTCTCTTTTAGTCTCCCTTCTCTTCGACTTTCTGTGCCTGTCTCTCCTCTTTTTCTCTCATCACACACACACATGAACTCTCGCACACACACACACATACACACACACACACACACACAAACACACACATATATATATATATATATATATATATATATATATATATATATATATATTCAGATGTGTCAATATTAAGAATTGACATGAAGCTCAGAGTCGTGAGTTTTTATTCTTATTCTATTTTATGGTTGTAAATATTATAATAGTGCTTTGCATTTTCTTGTGCAGAGAACTGTAAGGATTTTATTGATTAAAAACTGTTTTAGCGATAGATTTTAATTATAATTGTTAGATTTTAATCATAGTGTTCTTTGACGAAAATCATAATTATTTAAACATGTTGATGGAAAAAATGGTTCTAGGTTTGTTTCAGACAATCACATTTTTTATCTCTCTAACTATAGTTTGTCTGAAATTAATTAATCAATTAATTCTGTCCTGGAGGTTGGACGTTTGTACCCCTACCTCAATAAAATTGACGAATGAAAATATTCGTTGAGTCCAAAATGTTGAATTTCCAATCAAAAAAATATTTGCATATATCTAACGAAGATTTTGCTTGCATGAAATCTCGCCTAAATGAATTGGCACAGAGTTTGGTAAACATCTGTATCTGTTTAATGGAATTCTCTGGCGAAAAAAAACATTATTAGACGGCGAAACTTTTAAAGTCCAACACAGACATTTATATTATTAAACCTTATCAGGGAACTGGTGTAGTAATTTTCACCATTTCGATTATATTACTAAAATTTGGGACATATTGGATGGCATGGATAAGTCTGAGAAATTAAGGTGATATCTCGCTGGAAAACAATTAAAAGACGGAAACTAAGATACAAAAAAGACTTTAGGAATTTCATAAAGAGAAAACTTTGGACGTTTATGACAGAATTTATTCTGTCGGCTCCCAACGTCCAAGAATGTATGTATTACCAAAAAACCTATAAATCCAATATTCCTCTAGGACCCATTTGGTCTATGGTGGGCTCTGCCAATGATGTATTAGCTAGATGTTTAGTTGAAATCCTCGATCTAGTTTCAAGAACCTATACAGACTATTTTATTCCAGATTCTTTTAAATTAGCTTAATTTTCAATTAGCTTAATTAAAATGTTCTGATGACGCAGAATGTTTATGTTCCTTTGACATCTTCAGCTTATTTACTTTTGGTATGGTTTCATGGCACACCAACTATTGTTGGTTATTTAATGCCAAATCCGTTTTTATACATATAAACAGTTCTATTTCAAACCATTCAGTTAAGTATAAGTATAGCTTTTTTTATTTACACATAGTTAAATGTCAAAAGAGTTCTATTTCAAACAATTCAGTTTAGCATAAATAAAAGTTTAGTTCTATTAGACCCATAGATAGGACTCCATCAGGTGCTACCACTCTAGGAGCCTGGAGCGATGGTAATAAAGGGGTACTCTGCATTCCCCAAAGCTCCAGCATTACTGGAGCCTCACTATCAGATTGTTTCGTGTCATATCAGGACGCTCGTTGAGGAAGTCTTACCTTTCTGCAGAGATGTAGTCGATGTATTCTACAGTAAACAGGGCCATATTTACTTTTGGATGAAAGCATTGATATTCATGTGAATATGCTCTATTTCAGCCTCCTAAAACCATTATCAATAGGGGTACCTCGGGTGGTATAATGACTAGCAAACTTTTACGAGTGAGTTAGATCCTCATTGGGTGTCCAATTCATACGATCTTGTCTCGATAGATAGCCTTTTGGGTTGTGTTCTAGAGAATATTTTTGTAGATTTCCTGGAAAAACTCCTCTTTGATGAGTTTCCTAGAGCGAATTGCTATGCATATTATGTTGATCTCACTTCTTCATAACATACGAAGCGATTTTTTTTTCAACAATCGAATAACCTCCATCCATCTTTAAAATTTACGATGGAGAGGAAAAATGGAAACGAAAAAAAAAAACAAAACCTTTCGTCACTAGCATATTTAGGAAGCCCACTTTTATAGGATATCTTAGTTGGGATTCGTTTATTCCCAAAATTAGGAAAATCAAATTTATAAAAATCCTCAACCATCGTTCACTCATGATTTATTCTGATGTAAATTGGAAATAGAATTTTAGAAAATCATTGAGATTTTCCGTTCTAATGGTTCTCTTGAAAGGGTTATTCTAAATAGTATTAAATTTAAGACGTTTAAATTTATTAATAATAAAACTTTTGGCCCTTCAAATGCCTGGTAAATATAACAACTTCGCGGGTTATATCTAGCAGTCAAATTGTTGCTGAATACATCTTATTGGTTGTAGCGTATTGCTTTTATTCTACTATAGTACATATCATTTTCAGTTCTAGCGATATTTACTCTCTTTTCATAAGGATGTAATCCCTGCCTTACAAACAGGTTTAGCCGTATATCGATTTAAATGTCAGTGTTCAGCTATGTAGGTCGAATCATTCAAAGATTAGAGGGATGAATAGCCCAGCACGGTCCTTACTTCATACGAGTACACCCATCCGGGCATTCACAGACCCATGTCCGCCATTAGTGACCATTTAATGAGCATGAATGCTTGTTGCGAACATTATGCAGCCTGGTGTTTCTCTATTTGCTAAAAGCCCGGATTGTTTTCGGCCTTGGTCGGAAAACGGTCGTTGGTTCAGAAAATAATATATATTTTCGGGTGGTACGGGTGGGGGGACAAATAAATCCCCATAAATTTTATTTTGTTTGATTTCTGTATTTTTTTTTCAGATATTTTAAACCTCTCAACTCCTTTTATATTATAAAATTTTTTATCTGGGGATACTTTTTAAGTAGTATTTACCATGACTGAGGTATATCGGTGTTTATAGTATGTTTGGATTGGATGAATGAAATATTGTCAGAGTGAATGGGTCGATGATCGTGGTTAACTAAGGATGGCTTTGGACTCACTCTCTCTCCATCCTTCCCCATCATCCATCGCTTCCGGCAAGTTTTCCAAACTACACCCTGTGTTCGCACAGAGCTAATGTAAATAAGTTCTTGTTAGTCAGCCAACGCTGGCTCATCCATGTGTAGGGGTCCAGAGGAGAACATCGCTTATGAGTTCGTCCTAACTTCTATAGCAGAGAATCTCGCTGGTCTTGTTCGTCTTATTTAGATGGCTTGTGAGATGAGAGGTAAGTAGCTGTAGATCTTTTGTACTGTGGATTGTTACTTCCAGGATTTGTTCGATATATCTCGAAGCATTCTTATGCAATTCCTGTATGGCTTTTTCGCTTTACATTCTGTCAGTGTCCATGTGGTCCATCCGTACAATTGTATTGCTAGAGTTACTGACCATCATTTTCCTTTGAAAGGCGCATCAGAGTTTATTTTAGTCGATTTCAAATCCATTACTTATTAAAATCATAACCATTCCTTTTTAACTGCGTATTCTGCTGGAGTTGCACCCCCAACCTGTTCATATATGGGGGGTCCTCGTGATGTAAGTTTAAGGAGATGGACTAGCGGAATCGTAGTAGGCGAGTTCGAACTCCAGTCGCGCTATTACATTCACTTTCGATCAAATACCCTTGGGGGAAAATATGAACCTCTTATCCTCCCAGCTATGGGTTAAATAGAGCCACTACTGTTCTTGAAGAATTGATTTGGCATTAAATAATCCAAGAAGGTTCATATGCCATTAAACAACGAACAAAGAAACAAGCAAACACACACACACACACACACACATACATATATATATATATATATATATATATATATATATATATATACGTGTGCATACGCGTGCATGTATGGTTTATGTATGTGTATGAGTATGTTTAGGATTGAGAGAATCTTGGAATAATGGTATTAAGAGTAGTCACAATATATATATATATATATATATATATATATATATATATATATATGTGAGTGTGTGTGTGTGTGTGTGTATGTGTATGTTTGTGTGTGTGTGTGTGTGTGTGTGTGTGTGTTTTGATTGTAAAATTTAAACGTTAAGCTTGGAATAAGCGTATTAAAAGTATTCTATTTACGCCATAAAATTTTCAGTCATGAGAATGTTACTTAAAACGGAAAAACTGAAGATGTTTTACGGCGGCAGAAAAAATAAGTGTCGGGATAACTGAGTCAAATATTGCCGGTGTGGATCATTGTTATAATCTGGTGCGTTCTTGTGTATTACTTATTTGGCATTAACCATGCGCACACACACACACACACACCTATCCAGAGACACAGAGATTAGGCAAAAAAAGGTGCAAAAATTAAGAACGTTTGATGAATTCTAAAGTATAGTTATTTATTAGTCTCGATCTGAATTTTAAAGTATCGCTGATGCCCTCAGAATTTAATAAGTATTTAATCAGAAATTGGCACATATTTTGGTTTAACACCGCCTTTAATTAACTTACGAAATTAATCGATCTCAACATTCTACAAAATTCTCAACACGCCAGACGAGATTTGACCTAAAATAAACACATTTTGAAATTAATCCTACTATATCGTAAACAAATCAATCTCGCTATTATCATTTTAACTTCCGTTTCTCTTTAAAATGACATCACTGGTTTGGAACGTAAATAAAAAAAGCAACTTACATCCGATGCAAAATTTAACTTTTCAATAAAAAGAACAATATTTGCTATTTTATTTTCATATTGTCATATCTTTATTTTAAAGATTATAATGTCCAAATGTTTGTCCACACCAGATATACACCCCTGAAACCTCATGTTGAGCTCTTCCCTTGTCATTGGCTGTGATATTCCAGTGGCCAATGTCTAAAGACATTAGCCATAGGAATATCACAGAGCCTTCAGGAACCTTCAGAAGAAATAATCACAAAGGGATAAATCTGTTGAGTGAGTCAGCCTATGTTTAAAGACTAAAAGATATAGAGACTCAACAATTCTTAATACAAAAAATTTGCAAACAATTATATGGTTTCAAGTATTCTTATCTACTACTAATAATTTGCCCACCGTTATATGGTTCCAAGCATTCCTATTTCCTACTAATAATTTGCATGCAGTTGTATGGTTTCAAGTATTCCTACCTAATACTAATAATTCGCAAAAAGTCATTTGGTTTGAAGTACCCTCCTCTAATACAAATAGTTTTCACAGTTATATGGTTTCAAGTATTCCTATCTAATACAGATAATTTGCACACAGTCATATGGTTGCAAGTATTCCAATCTAATATTAATAACTTGTGTTCAGTAAGATGGTTTCAAGTATTCCTATCTAATACTGATAATTTGTTCTATTTGACCAATTAATGGATCAGAGTGAAAGTTGGAGTAATGGTAGCAAAAGGGTAACTCCAGACACTCCAGAGCATCAAAACTGAGTCTTTCTTTTGAAAATATCAAATTCAAATTTCACTCGACAATCAGTCTACAACAGCTCAATAGCGAAATATTCATTAGATAATGTTAAAATTGAATTAACGGATAAGATGGCAACTTTATTTCTACTGGAATGTCGAGACAACGTTCTATATTGTTAATGTTCTAGCAACTATTTTAAACTGGTAACTCCTGTCGACAAACAAGGGAATCCCATGTGATGTGTAGTAAAAAAAGAGGTAAAATGATTAAATAAAACTCCAATCAACAAATCTCTATTTGTCAGAGATATTTTTAAGATAGATTGTTCTATTCGTGAAATGAAGAATAGCAGTAATTATTAGCTAAAAATAAACGTTTTTTTTTGGAGGGGGGGGTAAAAAAATCTTTGTATAAGTTTGTCCCTATGTATGGGGGAAAATGTATTCATGCCTTAACGTATATGTGGCTGCTGCTGATATGCACCTGCTGCTAATATTTTGATCAGCAGGAACCTGATGAATACTTTTAAAACAATAAAAACGTAAATAAATATTTATTCAATTTAAGGGAAATTAAAAGAAGTTGAAATGAAATGCATTTTGGAAAGAAAAGAATGTAGATCTTTACTCAAAAGAAATAAACCGAAAGGTATTTGAATAATTACATTCTAACATAAGAAATATTAATTTCTTCGCTTATTCATAGAATTTTGGTAGGCTCGAAATCAGATTAAAAAACGTTGATGATTTATGGATGATTGGCTAAAAATCGTATTTTAAGATTCTAGGGTGGAAAAGATTTCTTAAATTATTTTGGATTTGATCCTTCAAATTATTCCCAGTAAGTCAGGCATTGTTGTCAGTGAAGTACTTTGAAATTCAAAAATTAGCGCGAATTCGCTGATTGGTCAGTCCATGCAAAAATACGAATACAAGAATTACAGCTTCTTGAGGCTATTTTTTCGCACAAAAATTATCATTTTTTAGCATGGAAATCAGTTGATACCATATATATATATATATATATATATATATATGTGTGTGTGTGTGTGTGTGTGTGTGTGTGTGTGTGTGTGTGTGTGTGTGTGATTAGAAATCTTGTTTGTTTGTGCTGTTTTACGGCATATCAAATTCATCGGTCATTTAATGCCGAATCGAGTCGGGGAAAATAAGACTGAAAAGAAATTCTAGCAATACTTAACTGTAGGTAAACTAATGAGCTCTGGCTCGTATAGCAATCTGATCTACAAAATATACATTTACAAATCATATATATTTAATGTATATATGTAAAAACAGGATTTGGCATTAAATAACCTACAAGGGTTGATATGCCATAAAAACTCAACCAACCAACCAAACAACTATATTATCTTTTTATGCTGAACAACGACGAGTAGTCTTGCTAGTTAATAATGAAAAGAAAAGGAGAGTAAGAATGAATCTCAAAAGTGTTTTTAAAGATGTTTTTCCGTGAATCTACTTTTCGAGTAGTGTCGGTATATGGGCTGAAAGTGACGGTAAGGTTCAGTATTTTAGGGATAGGAGGATCCTGGATTAATTATGATCTCTTTTCAGTAAAACATGTCAACAGGAAGCTGAAGAGATTCTGTGAGAGGCAAACAATAAAGCCTGTCCTTGTAACCATCCTGTCAAGGGCAAGAGATGGAATGAAAGGCGCTCGAACTGATTGAGAACATCACACTGTGCGAAAATGAAAGAGCACTTTCAAAACAATAGCGAAAGGAGACATTGGAAATACATAAATAAAAGTAAATATTTACAAAAACTAAACAATCAAACAAACAAAATTGCACCAAAAATCAGTAACCTGTACTCTGTCGTTTACAAATATTTCAGAATAGAGAAAAAAAAAATTGACATAATGATTATGATGTTCACCAATGGCCCGGGAGACTGGAGTTCAATACCTGGTCAAGTCAAACCAAAGACTCAAAATATGATACCTGATACCTTTTTGCTTAACACTCACCATTATAAAGTAAGGATCAAGGGTTAGTGGAGCAATACAGGAAAAGGATTAGCGCCATCCTCTACACATCGGTGTAGTAGCTATTGAAAAGGCAGCCTTCACGTTACCCTCCGCCAGGGTTGGCCAACTTATATATATATATATATATATATATATATATATATATATATATATATATATATATATATATATATATATATTTGCTTAACAAAGAGACGGGTCATTTCGGAAGAAGATAATTACTTTTCAACAATCAATCAAGACCTACTTAAAAAAATGGTTCCCACCAGATTATCGAAGTTAAACAGTGGTAAGCCTACTTAGATGGGTGACTTTATAGAATGATCAAGTATCGTAAGTAATCTCAAGCTAATGTACCTGATTAAGGAAAAATTGAGTAAATTACAAGTCACGCTTAAAGCACTGTCTCCACAAGACGATCGAAGTTAAGCAGTGATGAGATTGTCTGTTACTTAGATGGGTGATCACGTAGTAACAATAGGTAATGTTAGTTACCTGAACCTGTGTGGCTAAATAAGCATCATAATCAAGTCGAGCTGATAGCACTGTATTCCCTGACACACACACACACACACACACACACACACACACACACACACACACACACACACACCCTCACTCTCTCTCTCTCTCTCTCTCTCTCTAGTTCTCTCTCTCTCTCTCTCTCTCGACATCCGTCCCTATCATCCATTGCTTTTGGCATATCCTTTAGACTGCATCAAGTGTCCGCCCAATAAATCCCTGCTTGTCGGTCAACTTTGGCGCTTCTATGTGCAGGAGTCCACAAGAAAATGTCACTTATGAGCTTGTTCGTTTCTCAACAGCAGTGCCTCGTATATTTTAGTTTTATTTGAATAGTTTAAGATATGGGAGATAAGTGGCCGTACAACTGTCGTTTTGTGGGGTGTTGCTTCCAGTATTTGTTCAAAACGTTACGTAATATTCATGTATGGTTCGCATTAGCGTTTTCTCCGTGCGTTTTGATAGTATTCATGTGGTGTATCCATGCAGTAGTACTGACACAGCTATAGCTTGGAAGAAAACCCGTTTTATTTCGTCAGAAAGATCAGATTTTCATTTGACAGATGACTTATCCATACCTCCGGCAAGCGCATGTTGAAATCATTTTTAGTTGATGAGTTGTTACTACCGAGGAATGTTAACTGGTCTACTAATCAGATTACTTAGTGTGGAGATGGCTCGTTCTCGTTTAAAACATGAACTCTGTGTTTCATTTGCGTTCCCATAGAGACCAATGTATCCTGCTGCCTGTTCCAGGCTATGCAGCAGAGATTTAGCTCGGGCAGGTGTATTTGTGAGAAGCGCTCGATCATCTGCGTAGTTTGCATCTAACTTTAAAAAAATGTGTAACCATTTTCTTTTATTAGATCTATTGACGATCAGAGTACGTAGTCCAAGTGTGTCAACTTAAGCCATCTCTTTTTATCCGCTGACGGTTCTACTTTCGATTTGTTGACGGTTCTGTTCGGTTGGTTGCGTTTATCAGAATTCACAGCTGATTTACTTATCCTCCTGTGTTTTATTGATCGGAACGAAAAATCGGTTGTTAACGAATCGCTAATCAGACAGCCGACGGATGAGACCGCACAATTAAGGAAAAAATAATCGAGACGCCAACAAAGAACAAGACATAGATTCGTAACAAAAACAATAAGTTTTCATGATGATATACTTTCTAAAATCATTATATTTATCAACCTTTCCTGGTGACTAATTAGTCATGGGGCTCGGAGGCCGAATCTATGATTTTAACAGTCAGTTAAATTCTTTGTATTTGACGTCTGGCACAAGGCCTATGGTTATCTGTTCTTCGTTACTGTTCCGATATCAGCAGTTCGAGGATTAGGAGTTTGGCATCAGGTATCGGTAATCCGCTTTTCGTTGCAGTTCTCACTTTATCCGCAATTAGCAATTCAAAAATGTTCTTTTTTAAAATTTAATCAAGGTTTCAACTCAGGATCTATTATATCCACCGATCTTCACTGATCTAATCTTGTTTCGGGTCTGGTTCTCTCTGAACAATACTTGTCTCATCCTCACCGATCTGATCACCGGTTTGATCTCATCTCCGATCTAATCAATCCAAACTCAAGCGAGTAAAAATCTCGTTTTATTTGTATTTCGATTCCCATTTTGGGGTAGTGGCCAAGAGATATTAATAATATCAATCTCCCTTAATTTGCAATCTAATAATTGGTTCCACCTCTTCGCTTCGTTATCACCCTCAGTGCTCAGCCTCTTACTTTCACCAAACGGGCAAATATTTCCTCTTACTCCTATTATCTCTTATATGGGTACTATTCCTGTCAGTAGGAGGTTAAAGAACGTCACGTAACGCTAACTTGCCAAACAATTTCAAGATAAATTTATATTTTTATTCCTTTTGTAATGTACAGATTCTTCCTTCCAAAAATATATTTCAATTATTTCTATTTAATTTTTTTTTTACTTTATAAATCTACCTTGTCAGACCCCTCAGCATCATAGAGGCAAAGTATAAACAAATGTGATATTAAGTGTATCTCCCTGCAAGATTCCAGCGACAATATTAAAGAAATCTGTATCTCCATCAGTTGAGTTAACTATTGTTTTCATGTTTTTGTAAAGTGGTAACAGTTTCTTCAGGTAGATCATATGCTAGTATTTTTAGTATTATTAGTAGGATCTTTTCCGTTTATAGAATCAAGGGCCATGGAGAAATCTCCGAACTATTGCGTGGTCTCAAGATTTTTTGCCCCTACTCCTTCGATAATTCAATGGATTGTAAGAATCTGTGACGTTGTGGATCGATTTCTCCGAAAGCCGTTCTGATTTTTTCTGAGAATTTTCACGACTTCAGTTTGAATGATTGAGATGCAGAGTATTATAAACCTTTTTAGATATAGCATTATGCCTCTGCAGTTCTAATTGATTCTGAAGTCATCTTTCTTGGGGAAGATGAGGATGCAGTCTTTTGTCTATTTCTCTTTTGTGTTTAGTTTATATATAATGTTGTATAATTGTAGCAGTACGTCATCAGATATTCTTGTCTCTCAGACTTCAGGAGGTATTTCGTTGAGTCTTGCAGCTTTTCTGCTTTTAATTTTTTAAATACTGCGTCGAGTTCTTCTTCAATCCATAATTGTTTTGGCAGGTTTATCAGTGATTTCAGAATGGTTTCAAGTAGATTCTTGAAATAATCTTTCCACTTGTGTTTTCTTTCTTCTTTTAGAGCCTTTAGTTTTGCTCACGAGGTGCTTTTTCTTCCGCTTATTTCATTTATTTTCGGCCATGCTAATCGCAATCACCTATCTTCGACCAAATTTCTAATTTCAATGATTTGGCCTTGAATGCATTGTAGCTGTTCTTTTTGATGTGTTAGTTCCTTCTGGACTTTCATAAGTTTCTGGGTTTTGGCATTTGTTGGGTTTCTTTTATTAAGTAAGGATGTTTTTTTCGTTATCTCGTTTTTCCCTAAATGCTATTGACTCGCATGGAACTCGACATTTGACTGTTGGTTTGGTTGGGAAGCATTTGGCTGCTGCTTTTAATGTGAGTGGTAACAAAGTTTTCATAGTCGTCATTCGGAATTCGTCTTTCAAATGCATCCTGAAGAGTATCAGACTTGTTTTTTACAGGTTAAGTTTATTGATTGCCTGGGTCACAATTGACAAATGAGGACCAGTTATATCGTGAATCTCTAGCTGCTTGTTTCTTATTAGAAGACACAGACGAATTTTTGCTGAGATGATTTAAAGAAATGTAAAGAGATAAAATTTGCAATATAAAAGAATTTAGAGGGGACTAAAAATCAGTATCATGGAATTTAAAGTAAAACTTGAATTGTAGGAATATCACTAACGACAAGTTTATTATCTAACTGGGAATTGTTTTTAGGGGACTTTAGTGTGTAATATTAAACGGCAAGTTCAAACGGTAAGTTCCGCAGGTTTCTAGTTCGGATACTGATTCGAAAAAAAGCACAGACAATAAAGTTTTTAAAAACGAAATTTATACAAAAGAAACAAGAAAGAAAGGGATAGAAAAGATAAAGTGTTGCAAATTTTAGTGCAATTTTCTGGAACTTATCTGAGAGTGTGTCTGAGAAACAAATCCTTTGAATTTGAGTATTTTTCTTTTCTTTTTTTTTTTTTTTTTGTTGTGTTTTGTAGAAATGTTTCTGAGTTCATTAAATTGCGAGTCTTCTTTAAAGTTCTTTTCAGCAGAATTCTCAGTTGAATTTTCTTTCAGTTGTCTAACTTGGTAGAATTTCAGTAGTCGATTTTTGTTTAATTTTACTTTTATTTCTTGGGAAGCTTCTTGTCTGTTTAAAATATGTACCGGCCATTCAAGAAGCGAGTGGTGAAACTTATTAGCTGGTTAATTTTTCCTACCTTCAGTTCGGTCCTCAGATTCGTAATGAGGATCTTAATAGCAGTCCTCGAGAAAAGGTGGAAGTAGCTTTTTGGTGCTGTATTGTCTGGGATTACTTCTCCCTTCTCCACCCTGGCCAAACCAAACGCCGCACGTGGTTGGCCTGATGTTCTCCTGAGAAATAAATCTTTATACATTCTGTGATTGAAAGATACTCCCTCAAAAGAGAAGTATGCCTCACAAATCAAGGTGCTATTTATCCACCTTTTATTTACCCACCTTTTATTTAAGAATATATAATCCAGCTGTACTTTAGAATTATTTGGATATTGCTATAGTTTGCGTATTCGATTTGCAGAGAAAAAAAAGAGAAACTCATCAAATAGTTGATAAGGAAATAGATTCTACTACAGTGAACGAACAATCAGAATTTGACAAGTGGCATTTCACAAATTTCGTTCGTCCTCTTGACTTGTCTTGTCCGAGAGTTGGTTATTCTTAGACCACAGACGATTCCATTCTCTTGCCTTTACGTAGTATATATCAGTTTTCTGTTGCATTTTTTTTTTTTTTTTTTTTTTGTAATTTAGTGTTTTGCCGTGTAAGTCTCTTTGCAAGGGAAAAATCTGCAAGATATTCATCTTTTCTGTTCGGCTACTTGTGTGAGCAGAAATTATAATTTCCATCTTTGCCTATTTAGGTATTTATGTTTCAACCGATTATCAGAACGTTGTGCTTAGGAATGTGTCAATAAAAGGAAGAGAGCTACTTATAGAAGTTGGTGACGTCTGTTTCATCACTTGCATTGTTGGGATTGTGGCCAAAGACGATTGTTGTCAGGGGTTGCCATTACATCACTCTCGGTTGGATTTTCTCTATGGTATTTAGTGATTTTAAGGTATGAAGACTGAGAAGATTTACTACATCTCCAATGGCGGCATTGACGGAGTTTTTCTAATCTATATACCTCAAGAAATATCCATCCATTACCGGTTTCATGGTAAATTATTGCTAGTTCGCTCTGATAGAATTTATGTTTTTGTACGCATACGATGTCTGTTTCATGTTTGGTTGCATATGCTATCTACTCAAGTAGCGAGTTGAAAGGAAGAAGTTAAGCAACGATGAGCCTGTTCAGCAATTAGATTGGTGACTACATAGTAAGAAGAAGTTTTGTAAGCAACCTGTGTGCTAGACTAAGCAAAGTTTAGTTAACAAGTAGAAAAAGAAAGCGAAAAGTTAGGCTGCAATTAGCCTGGTTAGTATTTGACTGGGTGACCACTAAGTAATAACAGGAACTGTTAGAAACCTGAGATTCATCAAAGACGTCGTAAAGTTTAGATATTGGCAATAATTTCTGAAGGGGACTTAAGGTCAAGTCTTGTAGAAAGCACTGGTTCTCGCTAGATCATTGAAGTTAAGTAGCATTTAGTCAAGTCGGTACTTAGATGAGTGAACACTTAGTAACAACCTACATGGACTAAATTGGGAATGACTGTTTGTGTTTGCCCTCGCATTAATCCTCTTGCTAAAGGCATGAACCTATTCTTTCTTATCTACCTTAGTTTATTGTCAAGAAAGATATATTGGCTGTTTAGCCTAAGTAAGGCCCCCAGTCTAGGATAAAGTAAACAATCTATTCAAACAATCGTTTTCTGCTTTAGAGAAAGTGAATTTGCATAATAATTGTATCATAATTCTTTTTGTTTTTTTTATTGAATTAATTTTCCAAATATCTTCATAAACTCATTTCAAAGCATGATAAGAATTTATTGATTGTCTTTTTTTCACAGTGATAAACTTTTTCACTATGACAAACTCTTTCTTTCGTATTTCCATCGTTGTATTCTTTTATGGTACACACGTGTTAAATAAAATGCTAATATAAGTCGATATAATACGCACCGATGTAAAAGTGTATATTACGATGTGTACGACATACCTAATATATATATATATATATATATATATATATATATATATATATATATATTAGTTATGTCATACACATCGTAATATACACTTTACAAAGCTCTTCATATATGAATTGAGCTCTCGGTAGCCGTTAAGCGGATGTATTTAAACAATAGTAATTGTGATTCATAACCGTTTAAAATTTACTTCGCTGCTGCTGGTTTCCTCCTGGCTGAGGGGTAGAGTCTTGGATTGGCGTTTGAATCAACCGGGTTTCGATTCCAGCTAGGGGAATCTGCTATGTCTAGCCACACTGATGAGTTCTGATTGAACGAAACAGATCTGTCTGTGGATTACTCTATATATAGGGAGAAATGAGTAGAATCTGACATAATATAGGTAGAAAAGGTAAAACAAGAAAAATGTGTTTGATTTATCCATTTGAGCCCTGATGAAGACTTCTAATTGAATCAAAATTCATCTATCATAATTATTTCTCATACTAAAATGATTTTGATAAAACATTTTTGCATTCAAAAAAGGTTGAAGTCGAAACGCATTCCGTTTTACCTTTTCTACGTACAGGAACTCAACTCATTTCCATACTAAAAAAAAAGGCTTAATTTTGGCTTGAGAAGCAGTAATTTTTGTATATGTATTTTTGCATTTATTAATCAGTATGCGTATTCTCGCTAGTTTTTAAATTTCGAGATTCTTCACCGACGACAATCTTTGACTTGCCGCGAAAAAAAAAAAAAACTTGATGGATCAATGCCCAAAATAATTTTAAAAAATTTTTCCATACAAAAATATTAAAGATACAATTTTCCAGTCAATTAGATATAGAGATAAGTCAACTTCTTTTCGAGCCTACCTATATTAAGTAAATAAGGGAAGTAATATATATTCCAGGAGTAATTTGGGATTTGTCTATGCTTACTCAAGTAATAATAAGTATAGAAATGTCTACGCTTACTCAACTAACAGTAAGTAAGGAATCTTTACTTAATCAAATGCCTTTCGATTTATTTCTTAGAGCAAATATCTAGATTCTTTATTTCAAGAATACATTTCATCCTGACTCATTTACATTTTCTTAAATCAGTTCACATACACATACGTTCAAGGTGTAAATACATTTCTCCCTTTACATAATGACACTACATACAAAGATTTCTTTATGCACACAAAATACATCCTTTTATTTTTAGCTAACAATTACTTCTATTTTTCATTGCACGAATCTGAACTATATTAATTGAAAATCTACGGTCTGACTAATATCATCTTTGCTTAAAAGAAAAGATTTCGTGTTTCTCTTTTTTAGCAAAATTTTAACAAAGAATGAACATTGGATCAACAGACCAGTCAACTCTCGAACTTCACAGGAAATTTTCGACAAAACATCCGACAAACTAGACAACTATTTCAATTCAATTTAAGAAATAAAACTAAAAAAATTGTAGATAGGATTTTTTTTATTCGTTCATTTTCTCCTTTATTCGCTCCATATTCATATAGATTGTTTAAATACTTATATAACTGCCACATCAGGTTCGTGTACCATCATCGCTTAATATTATTTTAGAGAAGAACGGGCAATGACTTTTTAAGCTAACAATTGTTTTAAAATCTTTGACACAATTTCGGCACATACGAAAATTCATCTTTTGGAAGCTCCTATAACATAATTTCCATATATCTGGTATAAAAAAAGAATTCCTTCAGTTAACTTGCATTATCTTTTACGCATGTGTCAGTCCTTGCTGTAATTTTGGATCATTTAGTTTTCCACATGTCTAATTTAAAGGCTTTTCATGTCAAGCATTTAAAAAAGTAGATTCTGGTCCCCTTCGTAATAAACTTTACAAGAAAAGCATTGTTGGTGAGTTCAATTTTCACTTCTGGCCTTGTGTTAAACTAGTAACTCTTAGTAAATGACAATTTAGGCAGACAAAACAAGTTTCGAGGAACGCCTAAAAAGTTAATTAGCTGAAAAACATACACGAAATGAATATGACCAAATTAAGTTTCTTTTTCACATAGCACCCGTGCTGTCAACACACATTTTCCGTTGATGTTGCTGTACTTGGATCCCATTTATAAAAGAAATCATAAACTGCAGATATGACATTATCATATGAACTTTTCTGACCCCGCTTATTGTAATTAGCCATATAGTTTGCTAGTTTCCGGTGATCGCCTTTAAGAGCAGAAAACTAAAACTCAAGGCCTTTCCGGGCATTTCCTTTCAGATTTTCATTTTCAGTCTGGGGTTTCTCAAAAGTAACTTTCCTAAGAAAATTCTGCTCGCTTCAATGATCATGATCACTTTTTTTGATGGCTGGATGTTTCAAACGAGTTGCTCATCCTAATTCGAATCCATACGTCGTTTATAAACAGAATTCAATATTCGCTCATATAACAGAATTCTTACGTGGCACAAATATAATTCAAAAGTGCCTCTTAAATAGATTACAATAGAATAAAAGGACGCAAGTATATTGACTATTATTACTTGAGATCATGTTACAAATGGTAGTTTTAGTTTCGTACCAACACTGTCTCTCTAAACATAAATAATATCACGTAAGTTGTTTCTAAAATAACATACTTGAATTCTCGTATGCAAGTCAAGGTTGTACGAAATCTAAAGTGGTCATCTGCTCTCAACTTAAAAAAAGGAAAGAAATATTATCATTCGAATAATATTACAAAGTGAAAAAAATAAATAAATGAAATACAAAAAAAAAAAAAAAAGTATCTCGGTAGAATCTTTCTATCATTTGTCCACGTCTAAATTCACGAACACACTTTGTAAACAAGACTTAATTAGGGAAGTACTTATTCTGCTTTGAAGGAAAATGATTGGTTGGGAAAAGAAAAAAGAAAAGAAAAGGCCCATTGTCCCTATTTGAAGATGGAGTGTCCGGTTCATAATTGTGAAAGTCATGTCTGCTAAAAGAGGGCTTATCATTTTCTTTTCATTTGTTACTCCTTTCAGTTGAACGAAGTTATTCGCGACCCTTCATTCACAACCATAAAAGTAATCGGCACCAAAAACGTGCACGCGCGCACATAAGCACTGACATACATGGACACATACGTATATATCTCTCTCTCTATATATATGTGAATATAAGTATATATCATGTTCATTATCCTACTTGTTCAGAGGATATATGTATATATATATATATTACCGTAGGGTCTGTATGATATCTTTTACCCGGGCTTAGCACCAAATTTGATTATACTTTGCCTAGACAACGTACTTAGAGCTTAATTAGATTTATTAAAAGAAAATGGTTTCACAGAAAAAAAACAAAACAAAACAAGGAGCAGATGATATCCTGCAGAAACTGACGAAGACTGTGCAGATGATCAAGCGTTTCTCTCTAGCCCATGGAGAATCCCTACTGCATAGCTTTGAGCAAACAGCTAGAGGCATTAGTCTCTAAATGTAAATGTAAATAATAGTTCATCTGTTTTATAATATAAGGAGCCATATCCATTCTAAGAGGCAAGCCTCTAAAATTAGTTGATCCATTCATATTTCCTGAAGATTTTTAAAGATTTTTAAAATTATTGCTGCCCAAAATCTATTCGTCTGAGTCATATTATTAGAAGGACTTTGCTTGTTTTTAAAGCTGATTTTCATGGGCCCGAAATAACTTTCCCCGTTTCTTTTTTGTTCGAGCTATCAGCCAAATTTATCTTAATCAAAATTTTAAGGCATGAAAATGAAACAGAATATTATTGATGGTGATTCCTCTCAGAACGCGGCTTCCAACTGAAGTCAAGGATAAATGACCTTTTTAAAAAGACCTTTTATTACTTAAAAATAGATAGATTTAATAGAATAGCTCTTCGAACAGAGCTCGAAAAGCCCTACTCTTTACCTTGTGTCGCATTCGACGCGTAGCAGAGTCTAGTTTCACTGATTCAAAAATTGCCTTTACAGGTGCTTGAGTGACCACTTGAGAGGACACCACTTCAAGGTTTCGAGCTTTATTAAACATTTTGCAGAACAATGATGGTCGTTAAAATAGTCTAGGTTTTGAAATTTATCCAGTTATAATTTTAGTTATTTTAGGTTTGTAAATTTGTCGTTGTTGACTATAACAGAACGTTTCGGCTGTTCTACTCGCCACCTACCTGATGTTACGATTACCGCAATGATTCTTACCCCTATGGGTCAAGTTTTACGGTATGTCAGCTCTTGTTGGGTTATATCATTATAAATCAGCTGTCTGAAAAAGGAGGTATAATCAAATAAGGAGTAGGGAATCTGCCACCTCAAGGCTTAATGTGGCCTTTAAATCGATAACGTGGGATCACTTGCTAAAAGACTCATTGAAACATAGCGCATCTATTTCAGAACCTGAAGGTCAAATGCTCTCTTGCAAAAAGCAGTTTTCAAAGAAATTAAAAGCATAATTAAGTTTTTAATTTCTTTTAAGTAATTCAATGGATTTGAAGGAATTTACTGATTAAATATTGCTCGCAGCATTCTTGTGTAACTACCGTCAAGCAATTCCTCCATACGTTTAGTTAGTGTCCATGTAGTCCATCCATACAGCAGTCTAGGAGCAATATTAAACAAGTCCTGGAAGCAGTATCCCAAAAAGCAATAGCTGTACGGCCACTTACCACCCATCACCAAAACTATCCAAGTTAGACAAACCAGACATGCGGGACACTGCTGGAGAAATAGGGATGAACTCATAAGTGACATACTCCTGAGGACCCCTTATCATGGACGAGCAAAGGCAGGACGACCATCTAGAACCTATTTACAACAGCTCCGTGCCGATACAGGATGTAACCTTGAAGACCTACCGGAAGAGATGGACGATAGAGAAGGGTGGAGGGAGAGGGTCAGGGAAATCTGCGCCGGCGGCGCGTCATGATCATGACTGATTAAAAATGTAAACGTTGTATCGACTTTTAAAACTGGAAAAGTTCTCTAGCCTTTTATCAATTGATTCAATACATATCCTTAAATTCATCATAATTGCATCAAATTATGGACAATGGTGACTCCAATATTTAATATATTAAGGTGTGTCAAAAGTTTTGTAATATTTTAGTAACATGAACCTCTTGCTGATATCGTGAAAGTGACAAACCACAGTGGACTGTGAGAAACCGAGCTCTCCTGATACTCACCGAGTGCTACTCACCGAGTACTACTCACTGGATTTGTATCTATGGTTTGGAGCTCGGCCTCGGAATCCGTGGTTTTAGGCCTACCTGATCTGACCTGATCCTCCAGCCCGAGCTAAATTTCTCGAAATATCTGCTTACTGTGATCATCTGCAACTTCTGTTTTCGCTCAACGAATGTTTTGCTTGCTTTTTTTGTTATTGCGAAATTCTAAGTCATAAAGTTGCCCAGTTGGCTGGGGGTGTAGAATATTCCAACTGCATCTCTGCAGAGGGATAGAACTTCCCCAAAGAGTGTCCTAGATATGACACTAAACAATCCGATGATGAAGCTCCAGTAATACTGGAGCTTTGGTGAATGTTGAGTATCCCTTCATTGTCATCGCTCTTAAGTCCACTCTGGCCTGGAGTGGTAGCACCTGAAAGATTACTATCTATGGTTTAAATAAAACTAAACTGCGTGCTGTGCCAAACTGAATATCTTGAGATGAGACTGTTTTGACATTTAAAATGCGTACTTAAGCTAAACTGAAATGTTTAAAATAAAACTATTTTTAGATTTAATTGTGTGTATTGCCCAGTCAGCTGCTTTTTTGCAGAGGGTAAGACACCCCTCCACAATGAGTGCCCCGGATATGACACTAAACAATCTGATGGTCAGGCTCCGGTAATGTTGGAGCTGTGGGGAATACGGAGTACCCCTTCATTGCCATCGCTCCCAAGTCCACTCTGGCCTGGATTGGTAGCACCCGATAGGGTCTATGGGTCAAATAGAACTAAACTGTGTACTTATGCTAAACTGAACTGTATGAAACATAACTGATTTGACATTCAAACTAGGTACTTACGGTAAACTGAATTGCTTGTAATAGAACTGTTTTTGACATTGAAACTGTAGTTTTGCTGAACTGAATTGTTTGAGATAGAACTGTTTATAGGATTAAAAATGTATTTGGCATTAGATAACCAACAATGATTGATGTGCCATAAAACCAAACGAAAAACTAAGTTGTAAAGTTTAAGTTCCCGAGTTAGACTCCGCTGCAAGTGAGTTGTGAAGCAATACACAACGTATCACCATAGCAACTATAACGATACTACCCAGAACAGCAAGTACCTACCTTACATATTGCAAAATTTTGGACTCACTCTATCAATAATTAGTGTTGTCTATAAGGTTAACGACATAGAATCGTCGAAGCGAGTTCAAACTCCCCATTGAACCCTTTGTGTTAACTTTGTATTAGTATCTTTGGAAAGGGTATGAATCTCTTCATTGTCATAGTTAAACAGTCGAAGCTTTTTATCCTTATATATGTATTCACCCAACCCCTCTTTAAATGGACTGGGTCAACATTTTTGTAGCGGAGTACAGCTGGTTTGAATTCAGTTCATCTTTTCCGTAACCGGTTTCCTTACCAAGGCTAAGAGCCCAATTAGCTTGGTGAAGTGGAGAAGAAACAATGGATTCATGCCTTTCTGAAAGTGAAAGTGAAACGCAAAAAGCAAGTATTTGTACTCGGCTCACTGAATTCATTACCTTTGCCGTTAAGAGTCATTCGTATTTCCTTGTCCTGTAAAAACAATCTATATTATAGGTTCAATAATAGACCAGGTAAAAGATGGTTCTTTGCTGCCGATAGCATGTAACCCAATAAACTATGCCACATAGGCAGTCTCAAATGACTCCTATAGCTTGGAGATGTGACATGAAAGAAAATTGCTCAAAGTGGCATCTCTCATGTTTGGTTAGTAAATTTTATGGTATCCCCTTTTTTTAAGCCATTTAATGGCTTCAAGTAAGTATTCAATCATCATAATCTTTTGTTTGTACTCAGTTATAAAATTCAAGTATTCCCATCAAACTAATAATTTGCACACTGCTATATAGTTTCAGGTATTCCCATCTGTTTTCAATAATTTGTACACAGACGTATGGCATCAAGTATTCCTATCTAATACTAATAATTTGCACACAGCTATATAGTTTCAAGTATTCCTATCTAATATTAATAATTTGCACATAGTTATATGGTTTCGAGTATTCCTTTCAAGTAATAATAATTTCTGAAAATATCAATTTAATCTAGATAGATCCCTAACGGGTTAGAGTGGACAGTTAGCAACAATTGGGTACTCCACACTCCCCAAAGCTCCAGAACCGGAGCCACAGCACTTTTTCTGGCGGTTCTCCATCCTCTAAAGGGGATGTAGTTGTCAAATTCATTGAGCCACCGGCAGGGTGAATCAACTAGAGGATAATCAAACTTGAAAGAGTTACTTGTACAACATCTTAAAACCATATTTAGTTGCCCTAAATTATGAATCGTAGTTCAACCGGTACTTCAGTTTGTAAAATCTGATAACTTCACCAGAAAAATTACAATGAATGAAACGGTAGGGAACTTGTGCCTTTAATCATTTGCATCCGTTTCTGCTCAACAATGATTCCAAAAATAGCAACACCAGTTTGATGGTGGAGTTCCCGCTCGTTAAAAAGGCGCTATCATCATATGTCACACACGAGAAAACGAGACTGCGTGCAGTTTACACCCTTAAAAGACATTCTTTTTCTATAGAGGATGGGCAAGAGTCTTACGGAACAGTATGTGTAAAATTAGATTGATTAAATAATTGTGTTGACGGGTGGTCGAGTGACCACTTGACAGGACACCACTTCAAGAGTTCGAGATTTTGAAACATTCGACAGAACAATGAACGTTCTTCGTAGTTTGTTTCAAGAGAGTCAGAGTTTTGAAGTAGATTTATCCAATAATAATCTTAATTGTTTTAGGCTTGTCACTATGTCTTTGTTGTCATTATTAGAATGTTTCGACTGTTTTACTCGCCAACCAACCTGATGTTGTTACTACTACTACTACTACAAAGATTCTATAAATAACTTTACGGCATGTCAAATCTTGTTGGGCTACTTCATGCCGGAGTAAGTTTAACAATTTTGCTCTCCATACATGTACCGTAAAAATGTATCTTCTCAATAATTTTAAACTGGCAAACACTTTCTTTATTGATTCTACGAAGAGATTTGCAACCACGATAGTATTGCAGTTTACTGAAAGAATATTAATCAGTTAATCTTTTCCTTAACCGGTTGCGATACCAAGGCTAAGAGCCCAATTAGTTCTTCTTAACCATGGCTGGGTGAAGTGGAGAAGAAACAATGGATTCATGCCTTTCTGAAAGTGAAAGTGAAACGCAAAAAGCAAGGATTGGTATTCGGCTCACCGAATTCATTACCTATGCCGTTAAGAGTCACTCGTATTTCCTTGTCCTGTAAAAGCAATCTATATTATAGGAGAAACTATATAGCTGTGTGCAAATTATTAGTATTAGATAGGAATACTTGAAACTATATAGACGTGCGCAAATTATTAGTATTAGATAGGAACACTTGAAACTATATATTGTTATCAATAAAGCACAACTTGAGGCCATAACTGTTGGGTACCAAATGAGGATTTGTTATGTAATAGGCTGATCAGTGCCAAAGTCGATTGTGGAGGTATAACCCTGGGGTCAGGAATATGGTCAAAATGTGTGTCATCCATTAGGGACGAGTTTGCTTTATAAAATAGCGTTTTGCTGGGTACATTTGTATACGCGATAAGGAGAAAAACAGTTGGGGAGAGACAAGGATGTCCACTTCTATTCCCGGGTATAAGTTTAACGAGGTGTTAATTCGTGGATAACACCCTGTTTTTTGACCAGTCGGCTGGGGCTGTAGAATACACCGACAGCTTTTCTTCGGAGGGGTAACCCCACCCCCGCCACAACGAGTGTTCTGGATGTGATACTAAACAATCTGATGGTGAGGTTCCAGTAATGCTGAGTACTCTTTCATTGCCATCGCTCCCAGGTCCACCCTGGCCTGGAGTGGTAGCATCTGATAGGGTCCTACCTATGGGTCAAACAGAAATAAGCTAAAGGAAGAAGATCCCATGTGCTCATCGCTGAGGGGCAAGCTATATCGTTGACTATTCTCAAGTCCTGTTCGCGAAAGAGGAGGATTCCCCGGTTCACCTTGTCATGTAACCAAAAGGACTCGTGACGTGGGATAGTTCCTCAAACACAGTGACAAGGGAGACCACTCCGTTTTGTCTACCAACAAGGGTAACGATTTGTTCTCATTAATTGATTGGTGTCTCGTGATGAGAGAAAAAGAAAACGAGACTGGCTGGTTGGTGGGTTGGCTGGTTGGTTGAATTTCTGGCATGTTCTGGCTTATTTTATGCCGAAGCCAGTTAGACAATTGTGATCTCCAATTATATACCACACAAAAATGTATATTCACAATAATTTTAAACAGGTCAACACTTCACATTTGATCGTAATGTTAATGTTTCATCTTTCAATTCGTTAATGAAGTCCAACTTGATGTTATTAATATCATTCAATAATTTTCCCATTCAAATGTCATTTTTGTTATTTTAATCCCATTTCAACCGCTTTGTTTTTCTGCCTACTTCATATTGTTACTAGGAAACAAAGATAATTTTGAATTAACTGTTTTGTTGTTTTTATAAAATCTTTTGGTTGTCCATCTCTCCGGACAACATGATATTATTATTATTATAAATTGTAATATTATTGAACAATTCATTTTGTTTAAAGAATGTTTTTAAAAAAGAAAAAACGTAATCCCCAAGAAAGTTCGGGGTTACATTTTCCTTTTTTTAAAAACAAGTTTCCATGTATTTGTTTATTACGATATTTTGTTTCGTATGTTTTCTGGTTCATAACGCCGTGTTAAAAAGACTCATGACAAGAAAATTTATAGGAAAGAATCCACATTTCCAGGATTGTGGGTATATTTTTTGTACCAAATGGAACCATAATTATTAAACTGACTTCGGAATAATATAATCCAGCAAGGGTTGATAAACCGTAAAATTAACCAACCAACCAACCAATCAATAAATTGGTACATACATGAGCCCGTTCATGAAATATTAAATCTTGAACCAGGTAAGCGGAGAAACGTTAAAACTTATCTTTAAGGCAATGTTGTGTGGCCCAGTCATCTGAGGCTGCAGAATTCACTAACTGCGTCTTTGCAGAGGGTTAAGACTCTCCTACAAGTGTCCTGGATATGACACTAAATAATCTGAGGGTGAGCCTTCAGTAATACTGGAGCTTTGGGGGATGCGGAGTACCCCTTTATTGCAGTAGCTCCAAGGTCCACTCTGTCCCTCATAGGGTCCTATCTAATGGTCAAATAAAACTAAACTGTTATTATGCTAAATTGAATTGTTTGAATTTAACTGTTTTTACATTTACCTGTGTCTTTAAACTGTGTATTTGTGGTAAATTGAATTGTTTGAAATAGAACTGTTTTTGACTTTTGAACTGTATACCTATGCTAAACTGAATTGTTTGAAATAGAACTGTTTAACCATGTGTAAACAAAAACTATGCTTATACTAAAAGGAATTGTTTGAAACGTTTATCATAATTACTTAATTCGGCGTTACATGACCCGAAAAGGGTTGATATGCAGTAGAATATAACAACGAACCAACGAACCAACAAGTAATGTTTGTGATATTTTCAACTTTGCGGGGGATTACGTTTTTCCTTCTTTTTTTTAACATTCTTTAATCAATTCATACATCTTTGAAAGTTTCCGATGAAGTGTCACTGTTTTATTTTAGAGAATGACTGACTCTGTTGTCATGTTTTAATAGTCATCAGAAGAGAAAAGATTGTTTCTGAGCAAGGAATTTTACTAATGCATTACAACACCTGTTTTCAAGTTTCAAATACGGTGCAACGGTTATAGAAGTGAGATGAGAAATAATAAAGAACTTCATTCGTATCCCAAAACACTTTTTGGGCATTCTATAGTTGGGATTAAAGTGTAGTAACATAAAAAAATGCGTTTCATTTTATCGGTCAGGTCTGACTACAATATGACCGATATCCTATCAATAGCTGTCCACACAAAGAAGTAGCTGTACGGCCACTTACCACCCATCAGGAAAACTAACAAAGTTAGAGGAACCAGACATGCGGACACTGCTGGAGAAGTAGGGACGAACTCATGTGACATACTCCCATGGACCCCTTTACATGGATGAGCAAAGACAGGACGACCAGCTAGAACCTACATACAGCAGCTCTGTGCTGATACAGGATGTTGCCTTGAAAACTTACTGGGAGTGATGGATGACAGAGAAGGGTGGCGGGGGGGGGCAGGAATATCCATGCTGGAGGTACGACATGCAGATGACCATAAAAAAGTATCCAAATAAATTGTTTTTGATGACAACATAAAGTTATAGACCCACATTCAAAACTAAACCTCATTTAGGCGCCTTGCTGTAAAATATTAATTTGTAAATTAATTTTACATTCTTAGCATTGGATTCGATTTTTTTTGTCAACGAAAGAAAGAAAGAAATACTTAAAAATCGTAGAATGAAAGAAAAGAAAGAAAGTTACGAAAACTAAAAATAATGACAATGAAAACAAACAAAAAAACAGAACAAAGGCAGAATAAGAAGAAAGAAAGAAAAAAGAAAGAAAGAGAGAAATAAAGAAAAGACAAGAAAGGAAAAGAAAGAAAAACAAGAAAATTACCACTGATAAAAAAGAGAGAAAAAGAAAAAAGAAAAAGAAAGAAAAGAGAAGAAAGAAAGATAAGAAAATAACGAAAGAAAGAAAAAGAAAAAAAAAGAAAGAAAGAAAGAAAGAAAATAAAATAACGAAAGAATGAAAAAGAAAAAAAAATAACAAAAAAGAAAGAAAGAAAGAAAGAAAGATTGGTTTCTTGGCTTTTAGTGGTGTTTCAACCTTTCCGGGTTATTTGATGATAAACTCATCCATGTAAAAAAATTGTTGGGCTACTATTTAACCCATAGCTAGAAAGAAAGAAAGAAAGAAAGAAAGAAATGCTAAGGAGTGGAGAATTTAAAAAAAAATATCCACTCCTTTACATTTCTTTCTTTCTTTTATTCTTTTGACATTGAGGTCACAGCTGGTTGTACTTAGCTATCCCGTCATGCTTTCTTCTGTCTTTCTCGATTTTCTTTCTAGTTTCATTTCCTGTTCCGTTCTACTTTCTACCTCGTGAATACTTAACTCTTGAGAATATTCTTTTGCACACGAGACTAATGATAATCCCGTCACTCAGCTTGTAACAATGGAGAACATTGACGAAAAGGAAGTGGCCAAGATCGTATCAGAGACTTTTCTTACCTCTAGATTTTAATCAGCATGTCAATGGGTTAAGTGCTCCTTTTATATATATATATATATATATATATATATATATATATATATATATATATATATAAGGAGCACTTAATATATATGACCATTCTTGTGCGCCTTGTATAGCAACGAGTTGCTCTGGTATTTTGCCTGCTTAATAATTTTCAGCACACTAAAAGCCTTGTTTCAATTGTTGAATTTAGGAATAAGGTCCTCTGAAGGAAAAGTTTGTTCATATAGGTTATATGGCATCTCAACCCTTGTAGGCTATTTAATGCCAAATTCTGTTTATACATTTATATTAAAAATATGTGATTTATAATCACATTTTGTTGATAACATTTTTGAATGAGCCCGAGCGGATATTTTTTTCACATAGTGAAATGTTTTCAAGTATTCCTGTTTAATACAAATAATTCTATTCTATATTAATTATTTCTTTGCACGCAGAGAAATGGTTTCAAGTATTCCTGTCTAATACGAATAATTTTATTCAATATTAATAATTTCTTTGCTCCTAGGTCCACTTTGGCCCGGAATGGCAGCACCTGATAGGGCCCTATCTATGGGTTAGATATAACTAACTGCATACTTATGCTAAACTGAATTGTTTGAATTAGAACTGTTTGACCAATCTGAATATCTTGGAATAGAAATATTTTTGACAAGTAAACTGTACTTATATTTAAACTGCGTGCTAATGCTAAACTGAATCGTTTGAAATGGAACTGTTTTTGACATTGAAACTGTTTTTTTTTTGTGGTGGGGTTGTTTCGAAATCTTCGACATTTATAGATATTGTAAAGCTGGTGACCTTAGTCGAGGGTGACGCGAAGGCTCCCTTTTCAATAGCTACTACACCGAGGTGTTGGGGAGGGTGCTTCGGAATTGCATTAAGCGAGTTCAAACCCCACTCACGCTATTACGTTTAATTTCAGACAAATACCCCTGGGAAGGGTATGAGCCTCCTTATCCTCCCAGCTAAGGGTTAAATAACATCGCTGCTGTTCTTCTAGAAGGATGGCTTTGGCATTAAATAACCCTTGAAGGTTGATATGCAAGGAAACCAAAGGAAACCATAACCTTTTTTTAAAGACTCTCTAACAAGGTCCTGGTATTTTTCTACTTTTCCTGCTTTCTTTTATTTTAACTCTGAGACCTGCAGGAACGGTGAAGTCCAATCGCCGACATGGTCGTTTCTTTTTGTTCTTCTTGCTTATTACGACTAAGTCCTCTTCTGGCCGGGAATAGGTGATCCGTTTTTATCTGAAAGATCCAGAGGATTCTGTGGGTCCTATTTTCTGCGACAGATTCTGGTTTGCCCACATACCATATATCTTTACGGCCAAATTTCGATAATTAATAAGTAATTTCTTAATAAAAATGATTGTGCGCATTCTTAAAAAAATCTTTTTATACATACAAGCAAAAGTCTTTCATGAGAGAGCCATGAAAAAATAAAAATAAAAATGACCACAAAATCCTTAAATAACTTCTCATTTTGTCACTTGACGAAACTATTTCAATATAGATTTTACAAAAATCCACTTCAAAGTAAAAAAAAAAAAAAAAAGAACAAGAAAAAACAAACAAGCCAAAAACAAACAAACCAAACCCAAACAAACAAACAAAAAAATTATATGAATTATATATTACTATATTATTATATGCGATGTTATTCCATACACCCGAAAAACACCAGGTAGCCGTTTTAATCGTGTAATAAAAGTTATGTAACCAAGAGAAGATTTAAAACTTTTCAGGTCTTACACACAACACTATAATTATCTCCCTTGCTGTTTTTTTTATATTTAGATAAAAGCAATTATTTTAGCTATAATTTATTAGAAATCTATGAGAAAAAAAAAACAAAATTCTCAAATGTCTTATCATTTAGATTTTATTTATTTAGCAACGAGACAAAACTATTTCGATATAAATTTTACTAAGTAGAAATAAGGATGAATAATTGAAAGGTGAATAAATTGAATTAAATAATTTAAGAAAAATACATTTTACAACAAATTTCTTAGGAAATTCTTTTATATGATGATAACTAGGTGGATTGGTTTGTTGGTTGGTTGTATTTTATGGCCACTCAACCATTGTAGGTTATTTAGTTGGTTGGTTGGATTTTATGGCCTATCAACCATTGTAGGTTATTTAGTTGGTTGGTTGGTTGGATTTTATGGCCTATCAACCATTGTAGGTTATTTAATGCCAAATACTGTTTATACATGATTTTTAAAAATAGTTTGGAGCTAATATTATTTTCAAACGAGCCAGGGCTCATTTGTTTGCACACTGCTAAATGATTTCAAGTATTGCTATTGTATGCACTTAATTGAATTGTTTCAAGTATAGTAAATGATTAAATAGTTCTATTTGATCTATAGATGAGAGCCTAACAAGTACTCCTGTTCTGGGTCATAGTAGACCTGGGAATAATAGCAATAAACGGGATACTCTACATTCCCCAAACTTCCTCACTATCTGATGCTATTAAGTGTCATAATCAGGGCATTTTTGTGATGGGGTGTTTAATTACTACTCTCTGCAGAGGTGCTATCGGCGTATGTATGCTGGTGAGTGTGTGTGTGCATATATATATATATATATATATATATATATATATATATATATATATATATATATATATATATATATTATTGATTAAACAATATAGTCTTTTTTGTCAACATATTCTTTCCCAAGTACGTTCTACAGAAAGAACTATGAAAACAATTAATCTTGGAAGGTTTATTAACCAATTCCAGCCAGATATCATAACACCGATACGGTAACTTGATAGGATAAATACAAAAATTTGTAGACAAAAAATGTCTATATTGTTTCATCAAATATATTAACGAAGAAATACTACTCCCCCCCACATATATTAGTTATATTAAATACGTAATGTAACCATTTACATTAACGATGTCCACATATCAAACCTGCTATTTTAGGTAAACTTCTAAATTATTTGGTAAATTCCATTCTGTCGGTAATACGAGGGATGCTCCGAAAGTTATGCCTTCTATTTATTTCATCATACAACTGGAAGTGAGGGAGAGAGAGAGAGAGAGTCAATAACTTCGATAGGTAAAGCCTGATTTTATCTACAAAACGATATTTTTCTCACAAACTTACCTTCGTTGCCAGTACATTTTTGCTAACTGTGAACAAGAGCCCATAAAAAGTATTTTATGCCGTTTTACAAAATCTGTAGTGGATATTGGCAGTAGAGGTTGAACCTATCCACTGATAAATCACATTTTTTATGTTGTCAGATAGATAGATGGATAGATAGATAGAAAGAAAAATTTGCTGTAATTGACGGCATAAAAGCCGCACTGGCGTATAAGACGCACCTCAATTTCAACAGAACAAATCAAGAAAAAAACGAAGTGCTAATATTAAACGGGATGAAATTAATATGAATATTATCAATGATTACACTTTTAATCGGCATAATAGCCTTTTAAATTATGACAACAGTTATATGAAAGTTAGTCCAAAGTTTAAGCTAATAGGAGACGCCAGGTAGCCAATATCGCGAATTTTAAGCCTTCATGGCATATAAGACGCAGGGGAATTTTAAAAGATATTTTTAGAAGAAAAAAAATGCACCTTATATGCCGTCAAACAGTAGTCGATAAACAAACGGTGTACAGTATTTACTTTGATATAAACAAATAAAAATGGAAGGATTTAAACAAAAACTTAAATTGCACTTAATTATTAGAGTCTGAGATAGATGACTATATATAGAGAGAAATAGATATATACACACTTATATATTTTTCGGAAAAAATCAGATGCGTGCACAGTTAGGTGGTGGGTAATGCATTTCAGTCGAGGTAACAGGGCCATGAGAATCTAGCCATGTTTTACAGAGCTGTCAATCAATGGTACGAACCGCAGTCCGATCAGCTCATACGTGTGAATCGGGCCGGAGAAAGACCGACAACTCGGACAACATTTTCCTGCTAAATACGTCGTCACCACAGCTGCTGAAATTTTAAAAAAGCAAAAATTAAAAAAGCAAAAATTAAAAAAGCAAAAAAAAAAAATAAAATGAAGAAACAAAGTTGTCTTCGTTGGGTACGATTTTGACGAGCGTGACATACTGGCTTTTATTTTTTGCTTTCGAAAATGAATGCTGGTGACTACGTGGGGAGGTAGTGTTAATTTTGTGCCGTGGTAAAGGCGGCCAATTACCCACACTAAGAGAAAGTTGGAGATATGTAATAATAGCGATTAAGAGGAAAGTCAAATACCTGGTTATAGTATATTTATGCGATTAGGAATTCATATACATAAAAACTATCATCACTTTCTCTGATAGCTAATTAATTAGATGGATTAAACCATTCTTTTAGGGTCCATAGGGGAGGTAGGTAATCCTATACAACACTTGGTATAATAGAAAACCACCTCGATTCAACGGCGTCGTTATGATCACAGTATCTTATGTAGTTATCGTGGATATAAATAAGAAGCAATAATTTCGAGGCGCCCTTCATTTAATTCTCATTTTCGCTCTCCAATCCATCATTTCGGTCGGCCGTGTTTGGCGAAGGCACGGATCTGGCCGGGTGTGGCTTGGTGAGTGGATTATTTTCCTTCGGCCTCAGGGGGCCTTCCCCCCAGGCTTTCACTCCCTTCGGGGAGGTTGGGTTCATCGCCCGGCGCCTGAGGCGCCCCTAATAAGGGGAATGCCGAAGGGGCCGTAGGCATTTTTGGGAACTCCGGGCGCGTGTGGGCTACGGCCCTGCACCCGGTCCCAACTAAAAAAAGGCCTTTTGCTATACTTGCCCGTAAGGTGGGGCGGTCAACAAATACCTTCATTTAATTCTCACTTTCGCTCTCCAATCCATCATTTCGGTCGGCCGTGTTTGGCGAAGGCACGGATCTGGCCGGGTGTGGCTTGGTGAGTGGATTATTTTCCTTCGGCCTCAGGGGGCCTTCCCCCCAGGCTTTTACTCCCTTCGGGGAGGTTGGGTTCATCGCCCGGCGCCTGAGGCGCCCCTAATAAGGGGAATGCCGACGGGGCCGTAGGTATTTTTGGGAACTCCGGGCGCGTGTGGGCTACGACCCTGCGCCCGGTCCCACCTAAAAAAAGGCCTTGTGCCATACTTGCCCGTAAGGTGGGGCGGTCAACAAATACCTTCATTTAATTCTCACTTTCTCATTGGTCGCGAAACCTAGTTTGGTTGAGGTAGTCATGTAACATATTTAGGACAGGAATAGCTTGGTGGAGTCTATCTCTCTCAAGGTCTACAATTCGTACGAATTCCGAGTTTTCCTTCTCCTAGATCAGTTGCCTTAAAGTTCAACAGCCTTAATATTTACCTATAGCTGGAAGGAGAATAGTTGAATTGATACCTTTTCCAAGAGCATTTGCGTTACGTGAAATGCCAACACCCTCGTCCAGGAATTGAACTCGAGTAGCCGAGTCCACTTCAAATGGCGATATCCGTTACGCCACAAGTGCCTTCATGTAATTAAACTCGCTTAAAAAGAAATCTGACACGGCTATAACAGTTGGCAATTTACGAATCAGAGTTTAAACAAATGACGCAGTTATATATTATCTTACTTGTCTAACTGAACAAAAAATTTCTTTACCAAAGACCATCAAGACATAGCCTGGGGACAATGCTGTTAATAATATAATATTCCGTCGTTAATATATATATATATATATATATATATATATATATATATATATATAGTGTGTGTGTGTGTGTGTGTGTGTGTGTGTGTGTGTGTGTATTATTTCCTGCGACTGTAGTCAAGTTGATGATGGAAGCAAACAGTGATTTCATTTTAGATTACAAATCATTTTGTTTGTTCAATAGATTTGACATTTTCTTTAATTTTATACGAAGAGATTTTTTGTTTGATTTTATCTTTTTCTATTTATTGTAGAACGAGTCTGACAGTAACAATTAATCTTTTTCCGATAAAGTACGCACTCGCTTTGGCTTGAGGCTAAGACTTTACTGATTTAGAAATGAGATTGATGAAAGTTCTTAGCACCATTTTTGCGTTGTGGGAGAAAAATCTGAAAAGGGTTATTGAAACTTATTCGGCTCTTCATTTTGAGTACAATCGTTACTTACAAACGCAACAAAAACATCGGATCATTTGCAGAAAAAAAATATGAAGACGTGGGTCAGCTGAAAAGTTCATTGGCTGACAAAGATACTCTCATGGAATATGGCTAAATGAGGTTTATTTTTCAACTTGCCCGCCTTGTAGTTCACTGAATATTTTTCCTGCGTTGCAGTGCTTGGATTCCATTTGATTAAAAAGGTTAAAATGTTTCAGCCAATCCTCTTAAACATATTAGCATTTTTGTCGCTCCACTAGCTATTTTTTTAATATAAATTCATTGATTTTAACGGCATGTCAACCCTTCTGACATTATTTTATGCCCAGATGATAGAGAATCGCGTCCAGTGTTCATTCAAGTTTACATTTTTTGTGTTGGTGCTTCTTAAGAGATTTTTTAACACACGATCCTATCGAATGCGTATAATTTTTAAACAAATCTATTTGACTCGTATACGAGACCATAAAAGATACGAGGACTCCTGATCAGAGAGGTCCTGGAAGTGGAACCTCACAATGAGATGTGGTTTATTGTCCTACTTAGGAAACCCCAGCAGAAGATACAGTCAGACTATTTTAAGCCCTGACAATAAAGTGATTTTTCCCAAAGAGAAAAAAAAATCGTATTTATTACAGATGATAAATAATAGAATTAAAACATAGGACTAAAAGAAAGTAAATGGATTTTAGAAGCAAGTCTACCTCTAACAATGCAACCATTAAAAAACAATCTCTTCTTTTAGATTAAAATAAAATTCTTTGTTACAAATGGCTAGAACCCAGACAAACTGTTTCATTTCAAGCCTACAGCGTGTAATTGGCTTGATTGAATGATTTGCTGGAAAAGAAAAGATTGTTTTTGAATAAGGAAGAGTTCCACCGGTGTATAACGACGCCTTTCCTCAGTGCAAATAACAGAGAAGTAGATGGTGTTTCTTTTTTAACTTTTAAAAACTTTTATTCAATGTCATAAGTGACTTTATTCAATTCTTAAAATCAGTTATATGCTGGACTTTACTCCACTTTTCTTATTATATTTTATAGCTGTTCGTGTCTATTAAGATGAGAGAAGAAAAAACAAAATTACTTATATTTAGGTCATTATTTTCTCGATGTATTTATCGCTTGGATAAAGTTGCAAATAAATTCAAATAAAAGTTCTTACATTTTGAATAAACTCACATATGTTTTCAATATAGGTAATAATGTTTACAAATTTTAAAAATTCATATGAGTGTAAATGATCGTCATTTAATTTGGTTTCTTAATGGCACATACCTTCGTAGGTTATTTGAAGCTAAACCATCATCTAACCTCAAAGCATAAAATACTCCCAGAATGGTTGACAAGCCATTAAAATCAATCAGTCTATTGAAAAAAGCAAAACTGCTTACATGTTTACAAGGGTTGCCTGAATAGTTCAAAGGCTGAAAAACAGCAGTGATACTATAAAACTCATAATTGCGGGGAAAGCAGCTTTAGGCCTTTCCCAAGGGTATTACACTGAAAGTGAACGTTATAGCGTGACTGACGTTCTTGAAGCTATAGCCCAGCATTTTAGCCTTTACGTCCTTTGGCCTCTCTCCAGAGAACAGTGTGGGCATTTACCTAAATTTACACCGGTTGGTTGATTGGTTGGTTGGCTTTTATGGCATATCAACCCTTGTGGGTTATTTAATGCTAAATATGATTTGTAGAATATTAGTTTTTAGGTAACATTGTAAACAAGCCAGAGCTCATTTGCTTGCACATAGTTAAATGGTTTCAAGAATTGCTGCCTAACACTAATAATTCTATCAAATATCAATTAATTGTTTACGCATAGTTAAATGATTTCAAGTATTCTTATCTAGCGTGAATACTTCTATTTAGTCTTCATCATTTTTTCGAATACAGTTGACTGGTTTCAAATACTACAATCTTGTACTCCTCGTCTTATTTGCACATAGTTGAATTGTTTCAAGTATTAATATCCTACACCATTAATTCAATTAAACACCAGTCATTTGTTTACACACAGTTAAATGGTTGAACCGTTCTATTAGACCCACAGATGGGACCCTAGCATGTATTGTCACACCGAGTCTGTGTGGATCTGGGAGTAATGGCAATGAAATGGTACTGCCCGTTATCTAGAGCTCCAGGACTGGAACCTCATCATCACATGGTTTAATGTCAAAACCAGGACACTCGTAGAAGATGTCTTATCCTTCTACAGAGATATAGTCGGTGTATTCTATAGCCCCAGTCGACTTGGCTACGTGATACCCCGGTTAGAATATGCGGTACTCCAGGTAGATCATTCAATTAATAGCCAGTTGAGTGGGTGTGCGTAGAGTGAGAGTTATCGTTGTAGGAAATGTATTCGGTGACCCAAGTTCAAATCCAGGACGAGGCTGTTTGTATTTCTTTCGCGCTAATCCTCTTGGAAAAGTTATTTTACTACTTTAACAGGACAGAAGGGTCTATCATTCTCGAAGATAAAACACTGACATATCATTGGAAATTTTTAAAAAATAATCTAAATTGACGAAAGAATTAAAATAAATGGTGCAGTTTCTTTGTTTTTAATGGTATCTCAACCTTTGTGGGTAATTTAATAGCGAATCATTTTTGTACATATATTAAATATATGATTTCTAAATTCATTTTGTAGATAACATTCTTAAACAAACCTAAGCTCATTTTTTGCACACAGTTAAATGGTTTCACTTAATTTCAAACAATTCGGTTTAACACAAGCACATTGTTTTTCGTCTACAGTGAAACGATCAAACAGCTTTATTTCAAACAATTCAGTTTAGCATGACAACGAAGTTAAATGGTTACAAGTATTGCTATGTATCACTTACAATTAAATTAAGTATCAGTCATTTGATCATATACAGTTAAATGTAAAAACAGTTCTATTTCAAACAATTTAGTTAAGCTTAAGTAAAGTTTTTTGATACACATGGTTAAATGTAAAGATAGTTCTATTTCAACAATTCAATTTTGCATAAGTACGTAGTTTAAATGTCAAACGGTTCTTTTTGACCCACAGATAAGACCCTATCAGGCACTACCACTTCGTGCCAAAGTGGACAGGGGAGCGATGGCATTGAAAGGGTACTCCGCATTCCCCAAAGCCCCAGTATTACTGAAGACTCACCATCTGATTGTTTAGTGTCATTTCCAGGACACCTATTGAGGATTATACCCCTCTGCTGAGATGCAGTCGGTTTATTCCACAGTCCCAACTGACTAGGCCAACTGACGTTTAATTGAATTGTTAATTATGCATAGCAATAGTTGGAACCGTTTAACTTTGTTGATTTACGTTAAATTGAATTGTTTGAAATAGAACAGTTTGATCATTTAACTGTGTGTAAACAAATGAGTTATGTTTAATTGAATTGTTAGTGATATATAGCAATACTTGGAACCATTTAACTGTGTGTAAAAGAAGGAGTATAGGCTCATTTAAAAATGTTATCAACAAAATGTGTTTACAAATCATATACGTTTAATATATATGTATAAAGAGAATTAAATACCTTACCCTTAAACACCCTAAATAAAGTAAAGTTGGCAGCCTTAGTCGAGGGTGACCCGAAGGCTCTCTTTTCAATAGCTACTACTAGATTGCTCCACTTTGCCCTTGATCCTTTTTTAATGCTGAGTGTTAAGCAGGGCGGCATCAAGTACCATTTTTTGAGTCTTTGGTATGACTCGACAAATGATTGAACCCCGATCTCCCAGACCATTGGTGAACACTTTACTCATAAGGCCAATACCCAACAATAGTTGATATATAATAAAAACAAACCAGTCTATTCAAAACCTAAAGAAAGAGATACAATGGAAAAGTTGTAATATTTAATTACAGATTATTTTATTCTACAATGAATGAAAGAAAATTTATAATTCTTTTAAAGATGCCATCAAGGACCACTTGACAGATTAGACATCTCTACTACTACTTCTACTGCAACAACTAGGGCTCCTCTGGTGGCGTAATGGTTGGACTAGCAAACCTACACGAGTCTCATTGGGTGCCCCATTCATTTGATCTTGTGCCACAGCAAAGAGCTTCGTAAATTACTACTACTACTAGTGGGAATAGACTTTTCTTGATAAGCAGAATAAATAATAATATGTCCTTGAGTTAAAAGTTACAATCAGATATATGTATTTTCAGTGTTTAGAATTTAGCGAGTGGTTCAATTTATAAAGTAGGTATAATACTAAACTAGACTCTTACTTTATACCCGTCAAATTAGCTTAACTAAATCTTTATATGCTTATTTAACCGTACAAAGTAGGCATTAGATAAAAAAATATCCTTACCAGAAAGGCTTTTCCCCGATCACCGGAAAATGAAGACTTAACAAAATCATCATAGGTGCTTATATATTTTTATATTTATATTTATATGGGAGCAATAAAAGTTAACCTCTTGATTACGTTCAATAACTCATAAGTTTTCGCAAAATTCATGATCCTAGTTTAATATCCAAAAAGTAAGGCTGGTTTTCAGCGGGAATTTAGAATTTGATTGCAAATAATAAAAATAAAAGATCTTGTAAAGGAATGATAATTTGTGTGATATATAACCTGAAAAGATATCAGCTATGAAATATCAAATTTACTCAAAAGAGATTAGTTGGTTGGCTGTCACTTTTACATTCAAAGTAAAACTTACAAAAGTATATATATATATATATATATGTGTGTGTGTGTGTGTGTGTGTGTGTGTGTATGTGTGTGTGTGTGTGTATCCTGATTACACTTAAATTTTGTGTAGAGTATAATAAACACTCCTTTTTGTGTTGGGGGGAAGACGTAATGTTATACTCACCGTTGGTCGTCCTCTTCACACGTGAAATCAAGTTCAGCTAACCAGTAATGCTATCAGGCATTAGAACGTCTTTAAAGCCGAATGTAAAAAAAAATCACTTTTATCTCGTAAAATGCTGCCTCGACTAGAAAAAGAATATCGTTTTGTAATTCGATGCAAAGCAAACAATTTCAAAAACCTGGTCACAGGTTTTACACTTGGGTCGTACAAATATTTCCCGTTTGTTCAAGAGTTGAAGCAGTTTCGAAATTGGACCCACCGAGCCAAGGGTATTGTGAATTCAAAAAAAGAAAAAAATTATATCTTCAAGCCGACAAAAGTATAAATCTGATTTAATCAGAAACAAATCAACGAAGCATCCAATAGATAGATAGATATGTTTCAATAACATCATGATATAACACTTAAAACGAGTACTGGGATCCATCCATATATCTCTCTGAATCTCTTCATGTCTTGTCCAGTCGGCTCGGGCTGTAGAATACACCAACTGATTTTCTGCAGAGGGATAGGAACCCCTCCCCCGCCATCGTGCCTCCTGGGTATGATACTAAACAATCTGATGGTAATGTTCCAATAATGCTGGAGCTTTGGGGAATGTGGAGTACCCCTTTATGCCATCGCTCTCAATTCCACTCTGGCCTGGTGTGGTAGCACCTGATAGGGTCCTATCTATGAGTCAAATAGAAGTAAACTGTGTACTTATGCTAAATTGAATTATTTGAAATAAACTGTTTTGGCATTTAACTGTGTCAACAAAAAATATAGTTATACTAAACTGAATTGTTTGAAATAGAACTGTTTGTATGTATAAATTTGAATCAGGCATTAATAACCTACAACGGTTGATGTGCCATAAAACCCAACCAAACTTTTCATATCTATCTATCTATTTATCTATCTATGAGAGTCATCAATAAGAAAAGGAGAATTTTTGAAAAAAATTAAATAATTTTTTTCCACAAATATAAATTGCATTGTTTTGAATTGGTTTATAGGAAGGATTATTTTATCATCGAAAAAATATTTGTTTTCAGATTATTCAAAATCAAACAAAGGCTTGAACAGGGGTCTGTCGGCAGGTTTTTGTTTGCTGAGAAGTGCAAACAATGTGAAAATTTACAGAAGAACGTGATGTGTATTAATAAGTGTATTCCCACCTGCCAAAAAAATCTTTGCAAAAGGGCTAAACATAGGTTCGCTACTACGAGCCTGAGTCTAAAAAACAGTCCATCACTCTTCGGAAAAGAAAAAGTTGTCCATTAAGAAGGTCAAGCTGATATTCAAGGACATGAAAGGATAATCATTATTGATATCCCTAAAAAATGGTGTGACTGTAAACAATATTTTTATTGCCAGTTCCTTTGGCAATATTTCACCTTATTTATTGAATGACCTTCGTATAATTTGCTGTTATGAGTGAGAAATGACCATGACAGAGGTTGGAAATGAAATGGAAATCTTTATAACATTAGCAAAATACAATACTCACCAGCGGTGTGAAGTAGGTAATCCACTGCTTGTGGTGTTCTACGTAATCAGCATATTAAGGTAATTGTCGTGCGCCCCACCACAAGGTCGAGTATGGCACCACACCTTTTTAAGGTAGGTCCGAGCGTAGGGCCGTAGCCTAGACACGGCCAGTGCCTCCTAAAATGCGTCAGTATTCGCCTGAAAAAGAGTATCTTAGGCGCCAGGCGATAAACCAAGCCCTCCGAGGAGGGTTAGAGCCTTGGGGACTGCCTTCTGATGCTCGAGGAGGGTCGGCTGCGTGAATGTGAATGCTGGACCTTCCCGACACACATGTCAGGCAGCCTCGACCAAATAACCGACTTAATCTGCATATTGACCCCCTTCACAACAGTGTCCAACGTATTTATTAGGAATAGGATCCATTAATGTCCACAAGTACGGTATATAACAGCTGTAGGTGTAAATGAAAGCTGGCTTAACTTTTTATTTACCTCAGTTCATGATTATTTCCAGTGCCCACCAAATGCTCTGTAATTGCATCAGGCATTGAGAGATGCCTTCATTTATATTCTCTTACTGCAATACAGTTATTAGGGACGGATCTACGGTGATAAAAATATGGATAAGTATTAATAAACTATCAGCTGAAATAGAAAATTCGCCTAAATAAATGTGATTTAACGCCATGAATAGTAATGCAAATTGTTTCATCTAAAAAAAAAAACTGCAAAACTGAGGGAATAAGATCTTTCTATCATTTACAGGGCAGCTCGGAGGTACTGATTTTGGAAAGGATCCTCGGTGAAAAGTTTTAATTGATGTCGGTCGTTAGAAGAAATTGACAACTGCCTTTATGAAATAACACTCACAAGTACAAGAACAAGTATATATATATATATATATATATATATATATATATATATATATATATATATAGATAGATAGATAGTAAGAAAGAGAAACAGATGGTTATGCGTTAGCACACACACACACACACACACACACACACACACACACACACACACACATATATATATATGTATATATATATTTATATATATGTGTGTGTGTGTGTGTGGAAAGATAGATAAATTGATAGAACTGCTGATATCTGGGACTATCTGAATATAAACTCATTTTACGCCTTGTGATATAGTGTTTATGGGTTTTGCTGCCCCAAAAGACTTGTTTGAGTCTCATCTAAAAGTCATAAAGAAATAAGTGAAAATTTTAGACGAAAGCCAAAAGTTCCGTGCATTTTTCGACAAATCATTTATTCATTCAAATACATACCATGATTATTCTGTAATCAAAATATTTCAGTTGACATTCGCTAACCTTAAAAAAACGTCAAAAAAAAAAAAAAGAAAAAAGAATGAAATATATTCTGTCATAAATGAAAAATAAAAATAAAATATATATATATATACATTAGTTCAATGAATTTTCGGGTAATTCTTTCCATATATTGCATATTTTTTTATAACTGCTGACCATGCCGGTGTGCCATTGTCACCCATAACTAGCATATTCATGATAATGATGATGATTGATTGTCTTGTAGTCAAGGGAAAATAGATACAAATCCATATATTACCTTAAGTGCTTAATTTCACTGACTGAGAATATCGTAAAACGAGTAACAGTTACTCGCTGTTCGAGGGAAGGCTCGCGAATCTTCGGCCTTGTAGAACGAACCAACTCTTCTTGGATATCTCAGTTCCTCTCTTCTTCTTTTTTTTTTTTTTTTTTGTCTCGCAGGGTCCAGTGTGTCTAGTCACAAAGTTCCCTACATCCAAAAACCGAACTTCGTTTTTAAGGGTTCTTTGAACGAGGGACCCCATCTTATGTTTATGGAGGCGGTACGCTTGACCAGTCTCGGGATAACCCAAATGACTGATGGAGAGCTGACAATATCGGCAACCCTACTTCAGTTGAGGTTGTATGTTGTTATTGCGAATTTTATCTCATGTTGGCTTCACGACACACTTTTGACTTGGTCACCAAATTAATCTCGGATGCCGATCGTTTTTATTTTATCTTTTTTAAATTGTTTTAATTATCTATCAATTTGCATCTTGCCGTTATTTGACTTCAGCACTCATTTACAAAACAACAACTGGTAGTTAAAAGTGACAGGTACGAAGCTTTAGCCAAATATGGTACAATTTCCTATTCAGTCTTTTTTTTTTTTACTGCATCGCATTTGCAACTTGAAGACAGTCATCATTGTATTATCAAATCACCAGTTGATTTGCTTGCTGAGTAAAAGAAGTTTTCTGTTCTAACGCATCCTTCAAATAGTCCTCTTTCTAAAATTGTCGTCAACAGATTTTCCATGTTTCAATGATTATTGATAAAGAATTCCTTTCGAGCCCCACAAGACAATGTGTATCGTATTTTCGATTGTAAAACCTGTCCTGGATGTAGCAATGATTTTCTTCATTTTCAATTTTTGCGAGACATTTTTCATCGCCTGTGAATATCTTGGTGTTTACTAAGCTTTACTAAGTTCAGCACCAAGGCCTTAGTTAGTTTATTAAGTGATCACCCACTTAAGTACAGATCAGTCTTTAAGTGAATTACGGTGCGTGAGAAGGTTTCATCCACAACAACAACAAAAAAATAACTATTGACAGACATTCGGAAAAGTTGGAACCACTTTGATAAAGAATATATTTTAAATTAGTGAAATGCATATCTGAAAGAATTATGTCTGTCATAAAACTTCGAGGGATAGGCAACTAAGTATTTATTTGTTGTCAATGAATTCGATATTTTTCCCAAAATATTGGGTTATTCCATAATATTTTCTTCTAAATCGTTTTGAGAAATAATTATATAATTAATTTACGTAATTCAATCTAGTATGTTTAAGAAATATTTTATAAATCCAGGATATTCAACTTTTAAAGAAAATATGTTTTGTGTCTTATCTGTTATTATTTTATTTACTGCTAAATAAAAAAAACCCTTTGTGAATATCCACTAAGAGTGCTAATTCCATAATTTTTTTTCCAGCGGCAGTGTGTGTATGTATATATATGTGTTTATATATGCGTGTGTATACAGGTGTATACACATAATTATGCGTACATGTATACGAATGTACACACACTCACAGAGAGAGAGAGAAAGAGAGAGAAAGAGAGTGAGAGTAAATTCTTCTATATATATATATATATATAACCTGCTGTGGTCAAAGGTTTTCACGGGCAGTTTAATCCAAGGGGACATTCATTGACACAAATCCTGGAATTTAAAAGAAATCAAAAACCTTTCAAAATTGTTTTCACTCCAAAATCCAGAAAAAAGATCGACCAAACCATTATTAGTCTCCTGAAGAAGGCCATAAAGTCTGAAACACGAGTAGTGCATAATTATATGAAATAAAAAACTAAAATACCACATTCAAATTAGTTTATGGGTTTACTCTTTTTGATCTCCACACAGACACACAGACATGCATATATATATTACCTACAGGTAAGTACATTGCCTTATAATAAAAAGGTTTATTTTTGTCTAGATAAAAGATATCAGCATTTTAGTGGGACATTATATACCCGAAACAGATATCATTTCTCATCATTTATGACCAAACTTTGAAACATTCCCCTCCGTCTTGTCAGGAAAGGATCGTTTTTCAAGTGTCCATTTCTAAGTACTTAGGTAACTACGTGTTTATATTTTTGCTTACAGAGTTTCAACGCCGTAGAATTTGATGATTTATAATTCCTAAAATAAGTTTTCGATTGTTTATACAAGAAATAATAAAATCCAGGGATCTTTGATTTGCAAGAAAATGAACTTTTTATTAAAAAATTGGTACAGAAATGTACTTCATTCTCGACAATAATATATATATATATATATATATATATATATACATATGTTAAGAATGTACACACACATTTGTTATATATTTATATATATATATCTATCCTCTCGGCTGGGGCTGTAGAATACGCCGACTGCGCCTCGGCATAGGAGTGAGACGCCCTCCAACTAGTGTTTTGGATATGACGCTAAACCATCTGATGTTCAGGCTTCAGTCCTAGAGCTTTGGAAAGTGTGACGTGCCACTTCATTGCCATTACTCACAGAACCTAAAGTAATATTGCTTGCGAGAGTCCTACATTAGATTGAATAGAGCTATTTAGTCATTTATCCAACTCGAAACCATTTAACGGTGTGCAAACAAATGATTAATATTAAATAGAATTATTACAATAAGATAGTAATATTTTTTCTCACAGAGTTTTCGGACTTTTGTCTATAACTTTATTGTTATGAAATGGGCACCCAATGAGACTCGAACTCACTCGTGTAGGTTTGCTAGCAGGGGTCAGAGTGTTCGCCAATGGCCCGGGGGACCTGGGTTCAATCCCAGGTCGAGTCATACCAAAGACTTAAAAAAATGGTACTTGATGCCTCCTTGCTTAACACTCAGCATTATAAGGTACGGATCAACGGTAAAGTAGAGCAATCCAGGGAAGGAGTAGCGCCCTCCCCTACACATTGGTGTAGTAGCTATCGAAAAGGGAGCTTTCGGGTTACCCTCGACTATGGTCGCTAACTTTACTTTTACTTATTGTTATATTCACAACGTTTCGGCCGATGTGCCCTTCGGCCTCCTTCAGATGTTTCAGGTCGAACTCGATAGGAGGAAAGTGAATACAAAAGTCCAAAGTCAGGGGGTGGGAAAATTTTTAGGTGGGAGGGCCACATCACTGGTTTATGAATTATCAAAGAGCCAAATCTTTTAAAATCAAAAGAATTTAATCTCTATTCAAGAGAAAATCTTCATTTTTTATTTTTTTTAGAGGCTCCTATTAGCTGCAGAATAAAGTGCAGCGGTCCGCAGTTTGCCCATTTCTGCTTTAAGTGGGGGGGGGGAAATTATCAAGCATCATCTTAGAAATTTCGATAAATAGATTGTTATAGTTAACTATTTGTAGAGAAATGAGCTCTGACTGTTTTTAAAATGAAGTTACCTACAAACTATTCCTTTACAAATCCTATCTGTGATATATATATATATATATATATATATATATATATATATATATATATATATATATTTGTATGTGTAAAAAAAATGAAAACGCATTAAGAGGATTTGCCTCATGCAAATTTAGCCGACAAGACGTAAAGTTGCATGAAGTTTATTTGAAATAAAATAAAAAGAATTTCTTCACATTAAAATAATTCGGTCGAATATACAGGAGTATTTATTCTATTGACAGACAAATCCGCCATCTTTCTCATTATGATGCGATGATCCGTAAATGAAAAAAACAAGCATTGTTTTGTTTTGTTTTGCTTTTCTAATTTCTTTTTCCTTCTGTTTTCCTCCATTTTTTTTATCCTTTCCTCTTTTTTTTTTTTTCGCGTTCATTTTCTTTCTCTTTCTTCTTTTCTCATTTCTTTATTCACGTTTTCTTTGTCTTTCTTGTTTTTTCTTTTTCTTTTATTTTTGCTCCTTCTTCTTCTTCTTCTTCTTCTTCTTCTTCTTCTTCTTCTTCTTCTTCTTCTTCTTTATGTATATATTTTTTCTTTTTTTAATTCTTTCTAGACGATAAACAAAAATGTAAGAAGCACAGATATACAAAACCTACCTCGAAACCATTGCAAGTACTAACAAATGGAGGAGTACTTGTGGCATAGTAGCTAACGTGCTGGACGGTAACATCACAGTAAGCGAGTTCGAACTCCAGCCGTACAATTACAATCACTTTCAGACTTGGGAAAGAAATAAACACCTTTATACCTTCCCCTCTCAAGCTATGGGTTATATTGTATAATTGCTGTTCTTCAACAAGGATAGATTTGGCATTAAATAGCCAACGAAGGTTGATATGCCATTAAACAAACATAGCAAACAAACCATTAAGTTGGTTTTAAATTTAAAGAAAAATATCTAAGGCTTTAATCTCAATATAATTCTTTATCACATGTCAAAATTGTTTTGCATAATACATACATACATATATATATATATATATATATGTGTGTGTGTGTGTGTGTGTGTGTATGCATATATGTACATCTGTTTCTGTATGTATAGGTGTGTGCATGTATATATATATATATGTTTGTATATGTATATGTGTGTTTATATATATGTGTGTGAGTATGTGTATGTATATATATGTGTGTGCATATACGTGTGTGTATATATATATATATAAGAGTATATATATGTGTGTGTGAGTATGTGTATATGTGTATATCTGTGTATATATATAAGTATATATATATGTATATATATATATATATATATATATATATGTGTGGTGTGTGTGCAAATATATATGCGCGTGCGCATATATATTGAGTGTGCGTATATATATGTCTGTGTGTCTATATATATACATATATATAAGTGTATGTGTGAGTACACACACATATATATATATATATATATAATATATATATATATATATATATATATATATACATATATATATATTCAATTATAGAATAGAATAACTTTAAAAACAAGGAACAGCCTAATGACTGAATTTCCCGTTGTTGATCCTCAGGTGAGCCAGTTCGACTGAGTTCGATACTAGTTGAACTGAGGACCATGTCGATACTGGCTCGCCTGAGGATCGGTGAGAAAAAGAAAACGTAACCGCGGAAATCAAACGTTTGTAGGTTTTGTGACCAATGTGTCAGTCGTTCTTTATCGCCATCGGGGTCAAGTAACGACTGCCCTGCCTTTTTATCGACCCACCCGAGAATATAAAAAAAAAGTTTGGTCTGTTGTGTGATCTTTCTAATTTCTCTCCATTCGACATCCAACTAAAATGGCGTAAAAATAAATAGTACCTTGTATTTTCTTTCAAACCAGTTTTAACGAGCAGATAGATAATTACCGGCCGTGGCTCAACTTGCTTAAAAAAACATATCTGTATAAGTGACGAAGTTTGTATAATCATAGATAGTTTTGTGGTAGCATTGCTATTATTTTTCACTGCAACTAGAACATAAAATTGTTATAGTAAGTAAAAGGTAAAGTTGGCGACTGTTGTCGAGGGTGTCCCAAAGGGTCCCTTTTTAATAGCTACTACACAGAGGTGTAGATGAGGGTTCGATTCCTTTCCTTGACCTGTACCTTATAATGCTAAGTGTTAAGTAAGGCGGCATCAACTACCATTTTTTGAGTCTTTAGTTTGAATCCCAGACTCCTGGACCATTGGCAAACACTCTACCCAAAGTCGAATGGGCCAATATATATATATATATATATATATATATATATAGAGAGAGAGAGAGAGAGAGAGAGAAAGTGTCGTTTGTGGTATAATTGTTATAGTTGGAAATGGACACGACCACCTCTTTTCAGTTCGTGGACAAGGCTGATTATATTTCACATAGCGCTAGTACCCCTGGGAAAGGTATGAATCCAACTATTCTCCCTCAAGCTGTGGGTAAATAGTATGGCAGACTGTGCACTTTTAACTTGGTATGACAACTTGTCTTGGAGAAGGAGAACTCTGAATTCAAACCTGTAAAACTTAAGTCACTTCCTGTTCGAGCCTCGAGGTTGGCAAGGAGGTGCTCGTGGTGTAATGGTCACCACAGGAAATGTGGCAATGGACATGGCGACCTGAGTTTAAATCCTAGACGAGACTTTTTGGATTTTACATTGCGCTAATGGTATGAATCAAACTAGTCTCCTTCCATTTACGAGTAAATAGTAGGACAGACTGAATTTTTTACCATTGTATGGTAACAGGTATAGAAGAAGAAAAACTCTGAATTCAAACCTGCTAAACTCCGTTTAAAATCAACCTTTTGTCTCATTCTGGTCGAGCAGAAGGGTCACTATATATATATATATATATATATATAAACAAATGTGCATAGATATACAGGATATTTCAGCAAAAATTGATATCATTTCGTAATCTACTAACTTGAACAATATACGCTGAAATGATCTCAAATCTTAACTGCAGAAACAACTCAAAATTATGTATAAAATGGTTTATGCCCTTTCTTTTTCAGGTATAGCAGAGCCGTTCACTAGAAAAGAAATGGCGGTTAAACATTAAACATCGAATTTTGAGTTGTTCATGTTAAAATGTAGATCATTTGAACGAGATTAGGAAATGATATCAATTAAAAAAAAAAAAGACTGTACATCTCAAAAGATATTGAATTTTTTGAAAAACATTAATGTGAGAGAGATTTGTATTTCGACAGATTCATAACCTGTTTTAAATAGTACTTCATAGGAAGAAAGAAACGCCTACAGACCAACGATAGCAAAAAAAAAAAAAAAAAAAAAAAAAAAAAGGGAGAATAACGTAGAATGTGAGTCGATAGAATCTTACGTTGCTTTACATAAAAGACCAAACGGACTTTTCGGGCAACTTAAAAGTTTCAACGAATACTCATACACACTCACACACTAATACATATGCACCAACGCGCACACACACATATACATATCCGCACACAGTTATACTCACACACATTTATATACATGCACATAGATACTGGCACATACACGCATTCAAAGATAAATATGTATTTATTTGTAATTTCATCACGAAAGCACAGGCACACACACATACATCATCATCATCATCATCATCAAGTCACGTCAATTGCTCGGCATTCCCTGGCTCTCTCTTGCCATTCGTCCATCACGCATAATAGGTCTTCTAGACTGCATTCAGTGTCCGCACAGAGCTGATATATGCAAGTCTTTGCTGGTCGGCAAATACTGGCATGTCCATATATATCAGTCCATATGAGAACGTTGCTTATAAGTTCGTCTTTGTTTCCACCAACAGTGCTTAGCATGTCTTGTTTCTATTGCTTAGATGGTTTGTGAGATGGAAGGTAAGTGGTCATACAGCAGCTGTTTTGTAGGATGTTGCTTCCAGGATTCGTTTGAAGCAGCATTCTCGTGTATTTCCCATCTAGTTGTACCTCCAAGTGTTTTATTTGCGTCCAAGTGGTGTAGCCATAGAGTAGTACCGACAAAACCATAGCTTGGAAGAAATCCCATTTAATTTTAACAAAGAGATCATATTTTCATAAAACCTGTCAATTGCAGTTAACGCTTTAACCGTGCGTCGGCTGACATCGCTACGTAGATAGATAGATAGATAAGGCGTTCATGGTGTAATGATTATTATCGTATAAAATGGATACAGTGGCCCGAGTTCAATCTCTGGACAAGGCTGTTTGCATTTTACATAGGGTTAATGCCTTGGGAAATGTAATAATCCCACTGCTATGGAGCAGTTTGGTCTCTTTAACTTTGGTATGGCAACCAGTCTAGGAGAAGGAAAACTTTGACTTCAAACCTGTTCAACTCCGCTTAAAACGATCAGTTAGGATATATATATATATATATATATATATATATATATATATATATCATCAAATCGAGCTGATAGCATGGATTTTCCCAATTCGCTCTCTCTCTCTCTCTCTCTCTCTCTCTCTCACTATCCGTTTCTATCATCCATTGCTCCCGGTAGGTTTTCTTAGCTGCATCTTGTGTCCTCTCATGTATCTCCTTGTAAAATTCAAGCAATAATTTCGAAGAAGTCAGTGTCTCCATCATTTGAATGATTCGTTGCTTTCGCGTTTTTGTAATGAATCATTATAACGGTAATACTTTCTTTGGGAAAACCATTTGCGAGTAGTAATTAGTCTATCTTTCCTCTGTGTATGGAATCGAATGTGTTTGAAGAATCTTTGAACAGAAGCGTTGCCCTGAGATTCTTTGCTTGCACTACTTCAATCATTTGAGGTATAGTCAGAATCTGTGAAATTGTGGAGTGATTCCTTTAAAACCCGTTCTGATTTTTTAAAAGTATTTTCCCGATTTCGGTCTGAATACGATTGAGAAGCTGAGCATAATAAATCTTATCACCCATAGCACTTAGAGTTATACATCTGTAGTTCTTGGCGATTCCGAAGTCACCGTTCATGGAAACATGCAACCTTTCGTCCATTTCTCCATTATCTTTTGTTTACAGACTGCGTTGCATAAGCGAAGATATATTGTAATATATAAAATAGAATAATTAACCTAATACGATTAATTATTATCTTTAATAACGATGATCATTAATTATATGAGGTTATTATTATTATTATTTTTTGTATTAGTAGATTGTCAGTAGACTAAGAACTCTGAATGGAAGTATAAGTCACGAAGGTCTTTTGTATGCACGTCTCACGATATCAAGTTGACAGGTTGTTTAGTAAATTACTTGGAACATCATGTAAGAGACTTGTTTTGAAATCAGGACTGAAGGATGGATCTTGCGGAAGTAAACATTTTGTTGCTTGACTTAATATAAGATTAATTCAAATTAGATAAAAGTTAATAACAATGTGTTCTTATATGATTAGTGAATGGAATAATTGAGAGATATTATATAAGCAAGAATTTTTTGGAAGTGGAGAGAGATGGACAGTCGAGTTCAAATTTCAGAGGCAGAGACAGTCGGTTGAGTTCAGAGCGCACTGGGCAGAGAGAACGAGCGGGATGAAGGAATCGAAATCAGGTGTTTTTGTTTGTCTACCACCCTCGAATTTCACAGTTTTTCAATGTAACAACAGTATATCTTCCATTCTGTCTTCCTCTCGTTTCATATCTGATTTCTAAAAAGATTGTAATGGTAATAAACTTATCCTACAGGAAGCAAAAGGGTCAGTATTGTATTTTAGAAATGTAACGCTATTGATGTTCGAGACGGTGCCGTGTGGGTGGAGCAACATTAAACACGTCTTTTTAGAACTGTGGTGTTAAAGTATGTGGTCTGAAGCTTTTTTGTTTTCAATTTTTTTCAATACTGTGTTCAGTTCTTCCTTCGTAAACAGTCTTAGTTTGACGTCTAGTTGGCCAGTAATACTTTTTTTGCATAGGTTTGTCGGTGATTTCAGGAGTATTTCCGAGCAGATTCTTGGAATGCTCTTTTCACTTTAAAAGTTTCTGTGCATTGACATTTGTTGGATTTCTTTTTTTTTTTTTTCAGGAAAGGATGCTTTTTTTTAGTAATCTCGTTTTTCCCGATCTTCTCTTGACTCCCATGGAGCTCTAGATTTGACTGTTGGTTTGGTTGGTATGCACTCTGTTGGAAATGTAGAAATATGAAAACAAACAAGGTATTCAGGGGATGATTTTTTTTTATAGTTGAATCATTTGTCAACGTTAAACGTATTAGTTCTTATATTAAATTGTCTTCAGGAAATTTAGATTTATATCTTTTCTTCTGAATTATATTTAATTTTTTTATTCTTTAAAGTGACACAAAAAATGAGAAAGTTTTAAAATTCTATTTTCGTTCGTGGGGTTCTGTTTTAAAACTGTGTGATTTAATTAGTGTTCGTAATTTATTCAAAAACGTAACGAATACCTTGAATATATATATATATATATATATATATATATATATATATATACGTGGTGCCTGCGATAAGTTTCCAGACTTTTTTGTATAAGCATCTAAAATTGTTGTAGACTCTTGCAAATTCACTATGTTATTGCTATACATCTTATGAGATGACTGACCAATTTTTATGATTTCAGGTCCAAATGAACAGCTACAGCAGCAATTGAAATACACCCTACTAAAGCCTGATTGTCACAGTTGGTGATTTTCAAAAATGCAATCTGGACGTGAGGACACTTTAGAAGAACGATATACAATAAAATTGTTTTAAACTTGGAAAAAATACCACAGAAACGTATGGAATGCTTCAGACTACTTTTGGAGCGACCATCTTGCATGAATCGAACATCAGTTTTTGAGTGACATAAGAGATTCAAGGAAGCCAGGGAGTCTGTGAGGGATGATCAGAGGTGTGGGAGGAGTAAGGAAGTCAATACACCACAGTTGATAGGCCAAAGGGTTAGGGTTAGGGTTACTATGTTGAGGTTTTAAGGGAGTTCAGGAAGAGATTCTATTGGAAGAGGCCAGCACTCTTCAAATCTGGTCAGTGGCATTTTCACCAGGACAATGCACCAGTCCACAAATCCATCCTTGTCACAGACTATTTGATCAAGATGGGCATCAAGACAGTTCCTTACTATCCCTATAGTCCAGACCTTGCTCCCTGTGACTTTTGGTTATTCTCTAAGCTCAGAGGCTGTCGTTATGAGACAATTGAGGAGATGAAAGAGGCTGTGGCGAAGGTCATTGACACGCTCGCTCAAGAGGACTTCGATGGGGCCTTCCAGAAGTTGTTGGAACGGTACAACAAGAGCGTTGCAGTCGAAGGAGATTACTTCGAAGGGGACTAGAGTTTCATGTGTGTACTATCAATAAAAGTGCCCATACGAAAAAAGTCTGGATACTTATTTAATGATCCTCGTATATATATATATCATCATCATCATGTTGTGCCGCTTGCACGGATATCCTTGACCCTCTCTCGCCACTTCTCCCGATCCTTCATCGCCTCCGGTAGGACTTCAGGGCTACATCCCGTATCCTCACATAATTGCTGTATGTATGTTCGAGCTGGTCGTCCTGCTTTTGCCCGGCCATATGTAGGGATCCATTGGAGTACATCACTTATGAGCTCGTCCCTGCTCCTCCAACAGTGTCCTGCGTGTCTGGTTCGTCTAACTTGGATAATTTTCGTGATGGGAGGCAGGTGGCCGTATAGTTGGGGCTTTGTGGGGTGTTGCCGCCAGGACTTATTCTATATTGCTCGCAACATTCTTGTGTAATTGCCGTCTAGCTTCTTCTCGAGCCGTTTTGTTAGCGTCCAACTGATGCATCCATACAGCTGTATCGACACGACCGCTGCCTGGAAGAAACTGCGTTTCATTTTATCGGTCAGGTTTGATTTCCATATGATCGATAGCTTATCGATAGCTGTCCATGCCTTCGTTTGCCGCGTGTCGATGTCTTTTTCTGTTGATGAGACACTGCTTCCTAGGTCGGTGAATTTATCCACCAGTTTCAGAGTGGTTCCCTCAAGTGTGGAGGTGTCGCCTGCTTGATTAAAGCACATATATTCCATTTTGTGTGCATTGACATGGAGGCCAATGCCTGTGGCGGCTCGTTCCAAACTATGCAGTAGTGTTTCGGCTTGGTTGGGCATCCCTACTTTTTTCTTCCTTTTTTCTTTTCTTTTCCTTCAACACTTTTATTTTTTCCCTAATTTATTGCGTAGCAATTTGTAATTTTAGAAGAATTATGTGTCGAAGTGTTATTGAGAAAATACTTTAAGTTAGAATATATAAAAAAGTCAAAAAACAAACAAATAAACAAACCATGTATACCGGCCCAATTGCTAATGCGTAGAATGTTCGCCAAATTTGGGGAGACCGTGGTTCAATCCCAAGTCAGGTCATAGCAAAGACTCAAAAATAGTAGTTGATGCTTCCATGCATGGCACGCAGCATTATAAGGTACTGATCATAGTTAAAGTGGAGAAATCCAAGGAATGGAGTAGCGCCCTCCCTTACACCTCGGTGTTGGAGCTTTTAAAAAGTTAGCCTTCGGCTAACCCTCGACTAAGCTCGCCAACTTTACTTATATATATATATATAAAATTTATATATATATATATATATATACTTATGTAATCGTCGATGAAACCAAACTATTCTAAATAAGGGATTTTGTAACTTTTTACAACTGATTGTAATAATAATGAGATGAATTGATAAAACCCGAGTCTTCGTTTCGTTTACTTCGAAATTTTGCTAGGTTCTACAATCTTCCGGCAATTTTTTAATGTAAATTAACTAACATTTTTGAATCTTTAAATTTGTTATTTGTTTCTTAATTATGTCGGACCATTGATTTTTAGGTCACCTTTTCTCATGTCACTCTTATGTTCATAAATTCATTCTTGAATTGATCTTGATTACACACCCACGTATTTTTTATTACAATCCTGAAATTAGATAGCCTACCCACATTAAATATGATGCTAGCATTCATATCATTTAGCATTTATACATATATATGAGCAAAAAGACACACTCAGGCACACACATATATACATATATGTGTGCTTTTTTATTCACATACACACATACATATATTTGTAGAAAAGGCAGCCGTGAGCTAGTAATCAAGTGAAACGGGTGTAAAGTGTAAATTTCTTTATATAGGCGTGGGTGTGGGAATGGACTCTTCCCATTGGCTAGCGCTGACGATAAAAGGTACTAGTTTGGCCGGTGGAAAAAGAAGAAAGTAATTTGGCACAAAGCTTTCAAGTAGACGGCCTGGTAATTCCAGACCCAGGTCGGGGTTCCTGTCAGAGCCGATATGACATGCAAAAACCCGAAATCGGCAATGAAGATAATATATCTCTGAATATCATCCTTGAAGCATCAGGAAATGAATTATATATATATATATATATATATATATATATATATATATATATTCCTATATATCTATCTCTCTCTCTCTATATATATATATATATATATATATGCTTTTCGTGATAAAATTAAAAAAGCAAACAAACAATTCAAAACAATTTTATATATCAATTGTTTTATTCTTTATAAATTACATATATATAGCCATCTTGGTAAAATAATAAATAAAAATGATGTTGAATAAATCCTTCCTTTTATGAAAATATTTTAATATTGAAGGGCACAAGTATTGCATAATTTCAAGCTTTAATGTATACATATGAGTGAAAGAGAGAGAGAGAGAGAGAGAGAGGAAGATAAGAGGAGAGAAAGATAGGAAGAGATAAAGTGGGAGAGAGAATGAGAGGCAGATACAGAGGGAGATGGTAAGAGAGGGAAAGCAGAAGAAGTAAGAAGAGGAAGAAGTAAGAAGAGGAAGAGGAAGAGAGAGGGAGAGCAAGAGAGTTGTTGGGAGAAGAAAGACGAAGAGGGAGAGATTAGTAGTAATTGAGTGAGGGAGAGGGAGAAAGAGAAATAGACAGGTGGAAAGACGGAGTTTGAGGGGAAGAGAGAGGGAGTGGAGGAGTGAGGTAGAGTGACGGTGAAGGAGGGTGAGATAGAGAAACTGATATTGAGAGAGAGAGAGAGAAAAGGATATGGAGAGAGAGAGAGAGAGAGAGAGAGAGATAAGTAGATCATTCCGTAAATTTGATATACATTGTAAACCGAACAAGCGATTTGGCCAACGGTATACAAACCACGAGTATTTACTGACACACACGCTAGACATACCTGCACGTGTACACACACTCGCACACACACACAAGCGCGCGCATACACTCACATACACGCACACACACACAGAGAAACACGCATGCATACACGTACGTACATGTGTGTGTGTGTGTGTGGGTGGATATAATCATAATAATTCATTTTATTTTTATCCTCTTTATTTAGTCGAGTTACGACGTATAATACGCTCCCTCCCTAGATCTAAGAATGACAATTGTCACCAAAAATAGTAACGCTTCTCACACTTTCATCCCGTTGACACAGGGGACACAGGTCCCACACCATTCTCAGATAACAAGTGCTGTCAAAAGAAAGTCAGCTTTTCTTTAAAAACAAAAACACAATCTTTCGTCTAAGTGTGAGACTTTTTTTAAAAAAAAAAAAAGCTTTCCTTATTTTCATTCAGGTAAATCTAATTTTCTGTTTTGTTCTTATTCCAAAAAAAAAAAAAAGACAAAACAACAAAAAAAAGCACGTCAATGCAATTCAGGCATAAAATCTTAGTTGTTTGTTCCTTCTCTCGAACAAGAGTCGTTATTAATGGATTAAATTTGGTAGACGAAGTGAATACCTGTCTAGAATCTTAAATAAGAAAAAAAGATTACATTTCCATTTTTAAACACATGAAACCAATTAATTTTTCAACCAAGAAAAAGCGATTCTGATCACTATACCGTTGTTTGTTTGCTTTTGTAGTATGTAAAGTTGGCGACCTTAGTCGAGGGCGACCCAAAAGCTCCCTTTTCAATAGCTACAACACCGAGGTGTAGGGAAGGGTGCTACTTCTTTCCCTGGTTTGCTCCACTTTACCCTTGATCAATACCTTATAACGCTGAGTGTTAAGCAAGGTGGCATCGAGTAGGATTTTTTGAATCTTTGGTATGACTAAACCTGGGATTGAACCCCATTCTCCCGGACCATTGGCCAACACTCTGCTCATTAGACCATATCAGCCAATATTGAGCTATTTTTTGCTGAAGTCACTTTAATAATTATATACTGTACAAAAATCAATCTTCTCTATTATGTTAAACTGACACGCATTTCATTCTTAGTTGCAATATGAATGCTTTAAGAGCTAATGTATTTACGTATGTATGCATCCGACACGTCCGCACAAGTAGAATGCAACCAAGGGTCAACCTTTTAAAGCGGAGTTTTGCATTTATTAATTCCGAGTTTTCCTTCTCCCAGGCCCGTTGTCATAGCAAAATTTAAAAGCCCAGTCTGCCAAACTATTCCCCCATAGCTGGAGGGAAAACAGATTTTAACCATTCCCAAGGGCATTAGCTCTACGTGAAATGCAAACAGCCTCGTCCAGGTTTGAACTCAGTTCGTTGTGTCCACTTCCAACAAAAACCGTTGTGCCACGAACGCCTCATTAAAAAGAAAATCATTTCATATCTATCTATCTATCTATCTATCTATGTCGTTGAGAAACACTTCATACGTATCTGCAATATAAATGCTTTAAATTCATTCATGCAATTAAAAATCCTCAAGAAACTTATCTCAAACAAATATATCTCATCCATAGCAGGTACTATTTACCAACCCCTCCACTCGGGCAGGATATTACACAAGGTCAATTTTTAAGCGGAGTTTAACAGGTTTGAATTCAGAGTTTTCCTTCTCCTAGACTAGTTGCCTCAACAAGGCTGAAGAACCTAGTCCGTCCTACTATTTACCCATAGCTGGAGGGAGAATAAGGGGGTTCATACCTTTCCCAAGGGTATTTGCCCGAAAGTGAACATAATAGCGCGACTGGAGTACGAACTCGCGTACTACGATTCCGCAGTTCATCGCTTTAACCATTACACCACGCGGACACCCCCATAGCAGGTACTATCATTGTGGGTTACAGTGGACCTGGGAGTAATGGCAACAAAAGGTTACTCAAAGCACAAGAACTGGAGCCTCACCACTGGATGAAGTTAAGCGTCATACCCGGAAGATGATTATTCTAAAATGATTATTCTAAAATGAGATGATTATATTCTAAAGATTATTATTGTGTTTAGATATTGCATGTTCTACTGAGTGATTGATAGGCTGTCTTAGATATAAATTAAAAGCACATATTACGGCTAATCAAGAGGTGGCGTAGTGGCTAATGGCTTGTGGCTAACGTCTTAGTCTGCAACATCGCAGTAGACGCTAATACGTTCGCTTTCAGGCTATAACCATTTAGAAAGGTGAAAATGTTCGAACTTTTACCAATGAAAAAGGTATGAACTCCCTTATCATATTTACCAACCCCTCCGCTCGGGCAGGATATGACACAAGGTCAATTTTTAAGCGGTGTTTAACAGGTTTGAATTCAGAGTTGTCCTTCTCTTAGACTAGTTGTCTCACCAAGGCTGAAGAACCCTTATACCCATCAGCTATGGGCTGAATAGTACTACAACTGTTCTTCCATAAGGATTGGTATGGCATTAAATAACCCACGAAGGGTGATATGCCACTGATCAAAGAAACTAACCCTAAGCAGTATCCCTAATGTTCTTTTAAAATGATGTCTGTGGCTTTAAATAACCGTAACCAAAGAAAATTTTACAATCTGAAAAATTTTTAAAGTGGTATCAGAGAAGAATATATTGAAAGCAACGAATGTTAAACGGCGTATAATTATCATTAGAATAATTCCGAAAAAAGACATCGTCGAAAATAATTCCGTATGTATTGTAATTTATTGAAATATTTAGATTTCTTTACATTACGAACCTATTTTTGTTTTTTGGAGTATCTCCGTGGCATTGTTGGTAGCGTGTTAAACTGCGCCATCATGTTATCTTTCTATCAAAATCTCTCTCGCTCTCTCTCTCCCTCTCTCAGTCTCTCTCTGTCTTTCTCACACTCCAAAACACACACACAAATATCAGTCTCACATCTATCTATCTATCTATCTATCTATCTATCACGATCTTTTCATATCTGCTGGTCTCAGATTCTTCACACACACACACACACACACACACACACACATATATATATATATATATCAGTCTCACACCTATCAAAATATTTTTATATCTGCCCGTTTTAGTTTCCCTTCTCTCTTTCTTTCTCTCTCTCTCTCTCTCTCTCTCACACACACACACACACACACACGCACACATATATATCAGTTGCACATCTATCTATCTATCTATCTATCTATCTATCAAAATCTTTTCATATCTGCCTCTTTCAGATTTCTGTCTGTCTCTCTCTCTCTCTCTCTCTCTCTCTCTCTCTCTCTCTCACACACACATACACACACAAACTCATATACATACATATATATTAGTCTGACATCTATCTATCTATCAAAATGTTTTTATATCTGCCTATTTCCCTCTCTCTCTCTCTCTCTCACACACACACACACCTATATATATATATATATATCATTCTCACATCTATCGATCTATCAAATTAGCTGCTTAAATCTTTGCACATCTATTGTTCGATATATCTATCCCATTATTATGCTCACCTTCGGATCATTACCCTTAGGAAAGGCATGAACCCTCGTATTCCCCAAAATAATGGTTAAATATTACCAATACTATCCTTCCACAGGGATGCCTTTAGCATTAAATAACACAGGAAGGTTGATATATCATTAAACTAAAAAAACAAAACAAAAAAAACTATTTTTATACATCACCGTTTCGTTTCGTTATTTATTTACATAAAGGACAATTTTTCATATACCGTTTAATTCGAGAATGCCTAAAACAAAATCGAATAAAATAATCAAATCTAAAAATATCAAATTGTTGGATATTCTAAATTAATAGATTCTAATCATTTGAGACATGATGGTTTGACAAATAGCGAAGTAAAAATTTATTCGCATGTCACCATTTAGATTCTAATTCAAGTCAGTTTTTAAAAGTTTGCATAGATTTAGAAATGGGATAATAAACATTTTTTTCTTCGAAAACAAGGATATGTCACTTTTGTATGTGATTATATTCTGGTGAAGTTTTTCTTAATTTTCCAGGATATTTTTGCGGCGTTTGTATTTTTGCTTTTCAAATTCTGAACACATTTAGTGGTTTGGTTTGGTTTGGTTTCGCTTCGTTTTATGGCATATTAACCATTGCGGGTTATTTAATGCCATTGTAGGTTATTTAATAACATTTATAGACGAGCATATGTTCCTATTTTTTGCCCACGGTTAAATGGTGTCAAACATTGCTATGTAACAGTAGCAATTTAACATCGGTCATTTGCACACATTTAGATAGATATACATGGTATATAAGAGATTAGTCTGTCGGTAATTCTATCTTTAAATGAGTTAGAACTAATTTGTTTGCACTCTAGTATTGCTATTATTTCAACACAGTTAAATGGTTTTAGTTATTACTATCTCTAAGAATTCTATTCAATGTTATTCATTTGTTTTCACACAGTGAAGTGGTTACAAGTTTTGCTATTTAACACTAATTGTTCTATTCAATATTACTCATTCATTTTTACACAGATAAACGTTCTCAAGCATTGCTATGTATCCACAACAATTCAATTAAACATCAGTCATTTGTTTGCAAACAGTTTAAATGGTCAAACAGTTCTATTTGACCCATAGAGAGTACCCTATCAGGTGCTATCCCTCTGGGTCAGAGTAGACCTTGGAGTAATCGTAATGAGGGGTACTCCGCATTCTCCAAAGCTCGAGCATTACTGGAGCCTCACAATCAGATTGTTTAATGTCATAGACAGGACACTTGTTGGTGGGGTTCTTACCCCTCTACAGAGATGCAATCGGCCTATTCTACAGCCCCGGCCGACTGGGCTAAGATGGTCTAATGTCATATTCAGGTCACTCGTTGAAAGAGTCTTACCCCTCTGCAGAGATGAAATCGGTATATTCTAGAGTTCCAACCGACTTTGCTGTGAATACATTTAATTAGTCACATAGTGCGAATAGGTTGAATAAAAAAACTCTTTTATTTCTAATATTATTTCCTAACTCTGAAGTAGACTTTTTCCTGATCCTTCTAAAATTTGATAGTTTGCCGATTACTCTTGGTTGAAGGCAGTTTCCATTAAGAGGGCATTGAATTTTTGTTTTGTTGGCGTATTTGAAGTGCTAGTGATTTGTTATGGTTTTTGTATAGTTTTGTATTAAATAGGTTTCTGTTCGGTTTGTCATAATATTACTATGACAAAAGAAAACTAAAATAAATATTTGACCTCAGGAATTTAGGGAATTTAAAACTTTTCAGTTAATTAGAGCAAATATTGACATTTTCCAAGAAATATTTATTCAGTCTATTGTCCGAGAAACTTCTTTTCAATTATTTGATAATAGGAATCTAATTTGATTTTATAATAGGGATCTACTTCGACAATGCTAAATCTTGTACCACTTGTATGATTTTTCCAGTCGCAAAAGTGCCAGATGATTGTGAAAATGTGAACCAACGACTGAGATATGTAGATACGATTAGACATAGATAGATAGATATATAGATAGATAAGAAGGATATCGTATAGGCAAATAGAAAAAGATTTGATGATCTATTGGCAGATAGAAAATATTTGATGATAGATAGATAGATAGAGACAGACAGACAGACAGACAAAGAAAAGGCTGACTTAGATATATAGATTTGATGAGACTGAGATAGGAAGATAGATTAATAGAGATATTTGAAAAGACTTAGATAGATAGATAGATTGATAGATAGAAAAATTTACTGAATCAAACCCGGAATCGTTCTCTTTTATAGGGATATTTGAAAAGACTTAAATAGATAGATAGATAGATAGATTGATAGATAGAAAAATTTACTGAATCAAACCCGGAATCGTTCTCTTATGACAGAATACATAATTTAGCTGAATAGTGGTGTAAGTTCATAAAAAAACGAGAGAAAATATTCGATACCAAAATAATGAAGACTTAAATTCAAATAAAAGAGTATGTTGAAAATTTCGGCCGACTTTCCAACAATCTGATATTTGACTTACTTCATGTGATATCTCATTACACATTTCCGTAAATTTGCTGAGGGCAATGTTATCATGTGTTAACTTTGATTTTGAATCGGAGGAACCTTATATCTCTTGCAACGTTTTAGTGACAGAATTATCACTTGTAGACTCTTGTAAGACGTTAGTGATTCGTCCATCGTCGAGTAACGATCAAATTCCCTAATAGCAAACGATCATGTTTAAAATTTACAAAACGAGAACTCTGAAAAATATACTTTAAGGTAATCAATATTCGCTTAATAAAGTCAAGTAATTACACTTGTTAATACGGATGTCGTCTCTCGGTATTCGAAGCAGATTGGCTCCATGAACAACCCTCTACCTCTGCAGATGCCACAATCTACGGATTGGCCCCTTGCTTTATGTAAAATAGTGCAGGATATGCATACAATTTAAGCTGTCCTCGTGCATACTTTAAATCACCTTTAGATAGTTAGATAGATATAAGCAGAGATGGAAATATATCTCAGTCTTATAAAATCTATCAATTTACAAAGCCTATCACTTATAGTTTGTTCGTTTTTGGCAATCTATCTATCTATCTATCTTTTCGCATCTCTCTCTCTCTCTCTCTCTCTATATATATATATATATATATATATATATACTAAGTCTAATTATCTCAGTCTTTTCGTCTTTCGCAATATCTATCTATCTATCTATCTATCTATCTATCTATCTATCTAAATTATTCATATCTATCTATCTATCTATCTATCTAAATCCCTTTGCATCTCTCTCTCTCTATATATATATATATATGTGCATATATCTATATATATATATGCATATATATATATATATATATATATATATATATATATATACTAAGTCTAACTACCTCAGTCTTTTCGTCTTTCGAAATATCTATCTATCTATCTATCTATCTATCTATCTATCTATCTATCACAGTCTCCTAAAATGTTTTGTGTGTTCATTGTTGACAGGTCTACATTCGATATGTGCAGCGTAAAATAATAAAATAAATAATCTTGGATATATTTATTTTAACGGCCAAAACACAAGCTAGTGTCTGAGAAGTGAACTTAGCAGGTGTCATAAAAAAAAACTGCGTCAGCAACCAATCTACCGAACACTGGGTGTCCGCTCGTCTCAACCAGGTAACATTCCAACGGCCGGCAAGCCAATCCTGGGTATCAAGTCAATTGAGTGGCTGCGGGACAATTGTTGTTCGTGGAGGGGACGTTACAAGAGACAAAGAATGTAGGATTGGCTGAAATGCAAAACAGATGCCAGCCACTAGGTGGCGCGACGGATTTGATGGTCTCTCAGTACACACAATAGCAAGGACAATGGTATAAGAGAGAGAGAGAGAGAGTGAGTGAGAGAGAGAGAAAGAGAGAGAGGGTTGAAGGAAGGGGGAAAGAAAGAATACATCTAGAGCCGTGGGAAATTGGTTACCATTCCTTCCGTAGTGAAGAGTTCGATTCTCACTTGGAGCCCTACATTTATGAACTTGGGCCATAATCATTAAAACTTAGTAAATATCAATCAAGGCTCCACACCGCGGAGCAGTGGAAAGCAGAATAATATCGGTGATAATTCCTACTCTAGTGAGTTCGAATCTCACCGGGTGCCTCAATTTTGTGAAATCCTTTGGCTTAGTTGAATGGATATAAATAGTGCACATCGCCGTGGAGCAATAGAGAGCAAATTTTCGTGTTCGATTCTTAATGAGATAACTGATTTTGTTGGTTGGTTGGTCGGTTGTTTTTTTTTAAGTCGAAGTGAGTCTTTTTTGCGATCAATTATATGGTTTCAAGTAATTATTCCTATTTGATGATAATCCTTGGTAAACAATTATAATTTCAAGTAACTATTCTTTATAAAAATAATTTGCATACAGTTATATGGTTTCAAGTATTCCTAATACTTATATGTTGTACAAAATTGTAAGGTTTCAAGTATTAACCTCAGTTAAACTATAAAAATTTTGGTTTGGTTTCTTTGTTTAATGGCATTTCAAACTTCATGGGTTATCAAATGACAAAGCCATCATCGTAGAATATTAATACTATTTAACCCATAGAGGTGGAGAAAAGGGAGATCTTACCTTTCCCAAGGATATTTGTCTGAAACTGATCGTATAGCGCAACTGGAGTTTGAACTCACTTACTATGGTGCCGCAGTACAGCACGTTAGCCACTACGCCTCGAAGACTCTCCCATCAATGTTTTTATAGACAATGTGTTAATGGAGTTCAAAATCATTTTAAACATTATCCCAAATAGATCTAAAGTGTACTACCACTCCGCTTCAAAGTGGGCATGGGAGTAATGGCAACGATTAGGTGACTCCACACTCTCTAGAGGACACTCTCCAGAGCAACAGAACTGAAACCTCTATTGAATGCTGTCAAACCCACGACTCTCATTGTTGCAAAGGACGCCTCTGTGTATTCTAAACGCCACGGACGGGGCTTTCTTAACGAGGAATTCCTCCCAGACTCACCCAGTCCGAATAAGTAATAATCAGGGCACCTCGCTATGGAACATTACTATTGTAATGAATTTGATTCTCCCTGAGTGCTTTACTTTTGCAGTCTTGTGCCATTCTAAGTTAAGTTAAACGAATATCTACACGGTCGACACAAAACAGTTTTTGAAAATAGTTGCAATAGAAATGAATTTGATATTTAATTGATGTTCTACACTTGTAACGCCTTCTCTGCCGAATCTAAATGAAGCATTAGTATACTAGTTTCGATTCTAGTCGATTGTTTCACTTTTGTAACCACCTCCTATCATAATAAGACGAACAAGATTTGAAGGACACAGTTGGAGAAACTAGGACGATCTCATAAATGACGCTCTCCTGTGGACGCCCTCACATAGACGTACCAGTGTTGGCCAAGCAACTAGAACTTCTCAACAATGGATCTTTGCGGTACCGGCATTAAATGCCCCCTTGTGATTGATATGCCGTAAAACAAAACAAAAACAAAAACAAAAGATCTTTGCGGATATAGGATATAGTCTGGAAGACCTGCCGGGAGCGATGGTTGATAAAAACGGATGGGGAGAGTCAGTAAAATCCATGCTAGCAGCATGACTTGATTATGATGAGTCTATGATTATTCAACTTTGTAAAGCATTCTATTAGTAGGGCTGTGATTTTGATTCTAACCTGGTGCTTCACTTTTGTGATCATGTACTCTATAATGGTTTAATTTAGTTAATGAGTATCTAAAATTGGATCCACAATACTTACACGAAAGAAAATTCAAATCTAACACAGAGTGGGCCTGGGAGTAATTTCTACACTCCGAGAGATTCAGAAACGGAGCTTCAAGAGAATATGCATTTTAGTGTTATACCCAGGACATCTCTTTCGTGTGTGTTGGGAGAGGAGCCCTCCACTGCCAAAAGCTAAAAAATTGGAACTTCAGTACCATATGCGCTTTATTGCCATATCCAGTTTAACTAAGGGACTGCAATTCAGAATTATTACTCTTATTTTATTTGCGAATTCATTTACTTTAATGACATCCTACAAAGTATCTTATATCAATGAGCCTTATTCTTTTTAGATCTATCTATCTATCTATCTATCTATCTCATTCTGTTCCTATCTATTTATCTATCTATTTATCTATGTCTGTCTGTACTTATCGACTCTGAAACAAACGTTTCCAAGAAAAAAACGTAATATCTACTTTTAGAAACTACTGCCAAGCCCAGACGTCCGTCTGCCTTTATACTTACTATCAATCGTTTGGGTTGAATTAAATTCAATGCATAAGTTTATCTATTTTTCTCATAAGAGAAGCTGTTTTTGTCAATGGCACTTATGTATTGTACATAATTTGTTTTTCCCTTCACACACGCAAACACATATACATATATATGTATGTGAGCCATATATATATATATATATATATATATATATATATGTATGTGTGTGTGTGTGTGTGTGTGTGTGTGTGAGTGTGTGCAAGCTATCTCTCTCTTTCTTTCTCTCTCTCTCTCTCTCTCTATATATATATATATATATATATGACTAGTTGGAAACGGGTATCATATTAACCCTTTCTGTCACATATTCTCTCACCACCTCTCTCTCTCTCTCTCTCTCTCTCTCTATATATATATATATATATATATATATATATATATATATATATATATATATATATTATGATGAACGAAAAAAATAGACACATAAATACTGAGAAAAAAAATTGCTAATCCCGACCGCTTTTGATCTTCAGCAATTAGAGTATCTTTATTTTGGGTAGAGTGTTCGTCAGTAGCCTGGGAGACTGGATTTCAATCCCAGGTCGAGTCATACCAAAGACTCAAAAAATGGTATTGGTGCCCCTTTGCTTAACACTCAACATTATAAAGTACGAATGAAGGGTAAGTGGAGCAATACAGAGAAAGAAGTGTCGCTTTACCCTACGCCTCTGTGTAGTATCGATTAAAAAGGATGCTTTCGGGTCACCCTCGACTACGGTCGGTCAACTTAACTTATAAAACTGCGAGGCTTGTGATTTTCTTAAGATTGTCTTCACTTGTCACCGAAAGTCGTACTTTAAAACTTAATAACTAAATCATCCGATTTTACCAATAGTCTTCAATGTTGGCTTGTTTTTTTTGGGGGGGGGTTGCTTTTTTCTCTCACGAGGATATCGTTAATCCGAAGGATTTTTAAAAAATGAAAAATTTTGGAAGAATGCTTTTTTAAAAAACATTTTAATAGATACTTTTGGGTGAAAATGTAATGTTGTTCGAGTGATTTAGTTCGTTGTTGCGAACATTTGGTGCAACGGTTTCAAGACAAAATATCAACTTACTTTCATTTCAAGAATTTTTCACCTTTTAGAGTTTTCGGACTATTGACTTCATTGTTATATTCACAACATTTCGGCTGATACATCCTTCGACTTTCTTTATATCGAACTCCTGGGTACACACAGAACTTCGAACTGAACCCGTTATTTAATACACGTGGGTAAATCCAGTTAACCGTAACAGGGTATAAGTATTAAGCAATAGTAAATATTCATTATGGTCAGAATTGAACCCACAACTTCTTGGTGATTTCACTTCGAAGCAGTCATAACTAAACGCCTATATCCGTCGGGTTATCTATCCTGCTAGACGCTTCAGAAGAAATCTTTTGGACCCTAATGAGTTGAGTGTTCGCTAATGGCCCGGAATACCGAGAGATGTCCTTGTGGTGTAATGGTTAAAGTGATGGACTACGGAATCGTAGTAAGCGAGTTCGTACTCCAGTCGCACTATTACGATCACTTTCGGGCAAATACCCTTGGGAAAGGTATGAATCTCCGTATCCTCCCAGCTATGGGTTAAATAGTACCGCTACTGTTCTTCTAGGAGAATACCTTTGGCATTAAATAAACTGCAAAGGTTGATATGCCATTAAACAAAGAAACCAAACCAAACCGGAAGGCCGGGGTTCAGTCCCAGGTCGAGTCATATCAAAGACTCAAAAATGGTACTTGATGCCGCCTTGCTTAACACTCAGTATTATAAGGTAAAGGATCAAGGGTAAAGTGGAGAATCAAGAGGATGGAGTAGCGCTCGCTTTCGGGTCACTCTTGTCTAAGGTCACCAGCTTTACTTTTACAATTTTTATCTTGGCTTATATTGCATTTTTTTTATCTTGCCTTTTTGTGTATTGGTTCCTATATCGTATTCGCTTCAATACTTATCAAGAAAATGAAACAAATAATGAACGCCATGTTTAGCATTTTTGTATTATTTCCAATGCGGAATTAAAAAATTACCAACTTCTATTTTAACATGAATGGTGTATCTCTGTAAGTGTTATGATCTGTAAAGCAGAAATGTTGTTCTATGGCGAGAAATTTGCTATGATTCAGAGATTTAATCGTGTATCTATGATTATTTATTCTAAAGCTGTAAAGCTATTTTATACCTATATATTGCAACGAGTGTACTACAAAAATAAATAATGCTTTTAACAAAATATACAAGTATTAAAGTTGGTGACCTTAGTCGAGGATGACCTGAAGGCTCCTTTTTCAATATCTACTACACCGAGGTGTAGAGTAGGGCGATACTCCATTCCCTGGACTGCTCCACTTTACCCTTGATCCTTTACCTTATAATACTGAGTATTAAGCAAGGCGGCCTCAAGTACCATTTTTTGAGTCTTTGGTATGACTCAACCTGGGATTGGACCCCAGTCTCCCGGACCATTGGTGAACATTCTACTCATTAGGCCAATGACCCGGTATAATGCAAAATATGTTAACTTGAGTCAAATTACTCTTCTTGGCAGCTCCCACATGTGACCCTTTCAACTTTCCAAAGTTGTCTGCAAATTTAACTTTCCTGATCGCTATCAATTCCTGCAATGTCTTCTCCCTAATCTCATCCGCCAGCTTTTCAGAGGTGATAGCCATGAGTTGTAGGCAACGAAATCTGGATCGCAGTGGAACTCACAGTTCTGAGTGATGCCACTAGTTAATTCCAACGGATCGAGCAAATCAAAACACACCCACCACACACACACACACACACACACACACACAGATAAGTGTGTGTGCGTGTATGTATGTGCATATGTATGCTGCTCACATCTGACGATCGTGTATGTGTGTGTGTGTGTGTGTTTCTGCTGCCCACATATAATGACTGTAGCTTTCATAGGTATATGAATTGAAGTAATGAGGGAGTCGAGGAGGGGGTAGGTCAACCTCGATCATTTTGTTTTTTTCCCAACCCTGCCGGCTGCGTTGAGCACTTTTTCTAGATTTTTTGGATCATTTAAAAATGTTCACTATTCAACTTTATATATATATATATATAAGCACACCCAAAGTTTTCATTTTAAAAAATTCTGATGAGGATTTTTCCGTATGTTCAAAGCGGATGTGCATAGAAAACATACCGTTGCAAAAAACAAAAAACAAAAAATGAATTTAAATTACCAAAGATCTTAAAAGAATCTTGTAAAATGATTGTCTTAAGACTGCGACAAAAAATCATAGTGAGTTAAAATTAACAAAAAGATACAAAATTGCTTAAGTTATTTTTTCCTATAGCCGTCTTGGTTTGGTTTGATTTCTTTGTAGAAGAACAGTTGTCGTTCTTTTAAATCATCGGTGAAGCGATAAGGGAGTTCATGCCTTTACCAAAAGTATTAGTCCGAAACTGGGATTTGAACTCGCTTACTAAGATGTAGCAGTCCTACGTGTTTCCACAACATTACGTAGATTCTTCTTTTCTCTCTTTCTTTCTTTCTTTCTCTCTCTCTCTCTCTCTCTCTCTCTCTCTCTGTACATTATAAATACATATATATATATATGAATATGTATACATATATCAGTTTTATGTTTATATCATTTTTCACTAATATGTATATATATATATATATATATATTTATGAAATCGTACACTCAACATTTTATATATATATATATATATATATATATATATATATATATATATATATATATATATGACAGTGCACACACCGTTCGTCGACGTTCTATAAGTTCAGAGCAAAAAATACATTTTGAATTCTCCCAGGGTTAAAAACATTTTCTCCCATGAAAGAAGCTTAGTTTGAGAAAGTGACACCAATAAAGGCCGAGGGTCACTTCAAAAATACTAGTTAGATTTATCTAAAATTGTGCAAAATATACCACTGGTCGTTTTTACACCAACCTAATAGGGAACATCTTTTATTCCCAATTGCTTTAAGAACCTCTGATTGCAAACAAGCTAAGGCGTGTGATAAAGACATGCGTTTAACTATTAACACAGTTTCTGTACAACATGTGCAATTACCGGTTGATTGTGCTGTCTTATGACTTATTTCTATTATTTATTGTTACCTGTGATCTGGCATTATTAAAAGACGTGCTACATAACCTCAGAAGTGTCAGAATATGGACGTGTCGGTCGATGTTACCAGATACTGCTTTTTTGTTCTTTAATGATAATTCAGAGTACAAAAAATACTATTGAATGGGTCTTAGTGCGAAGCCCTGTTATTAAAAAGGTAATAGGTACAAATAGCTGTCCCGTGTATTTAGTATTCTGTAGATACCTATGAGGTCGTAATTACGCTTATAAAAATTTCCCATCGTGCACTTCTGGTTATTTGATATAAAATTGAGCATAAGTTGTCATGCTGTCAGGAAAAATAACTTTAGTTCTAACAATGATATTCTATATATTATTCTGGTTTGGTTGGGTTGTTTGGGTTTTATGGCATATCAACCTTTGTAAATTATTAAATTAATATATATATATATATATATATATATATATATATATATATATATATATATATAACCCAAGGTTTCTAAAGTAAAACTGTTGATAACATTTTAGATAAGTTGGATGTCATTTGTTTGCACACGATTAAATGGTTTCAGTTCTTCTGGTTTGGTTTGGCTTTATGGCATATCAACCGTTGTTAGTTATTTAATGCCAAATCCATCTTTATACGTATAAACAATTCTATTTCAAACAATTTAATGTAGCATAAGTACAGTTTCAATGACAAAACAGTTCTATTTCAAACAATTCAGTTTAGCATTCAAAAACAGTTCCATTTCAAACAATTCAGTTAAGCATAAGTACAAAGTTTAAATTTCCAAACAGTCCCATTTCAATCAATTTAGTTTAGCATAAGTACACAGTTTAGTTCTATTTGGCCCATAGATAGGACCCTGTTAGATGATACCAAAGTGGACCAGGGAGCGATGGCAAGAAGGTTTACTCCGCATTCCCCAAAGCTCTATCACTATTGGAATCTCACCATGAGAATGTTTAGTGTCTTATACTGGACATTCGTTGGTGGAGTTTTACTCCCCTGCAAAAAAGCAGTCGGTGTGTTCTATGGATTACCCCTTCATTGCAATATTTCCCAGGTCTTCTCTGGGCCGGAGTGGTAGCACTTAATAGGGTCCTATCTTTGGGTCAAATAGAACTGAACTGCGTACTTGTGCTAAACTGATTTGTTTAAATAGAACTGTTCTGACAGTTAACTGTGTGTAAACAAAAACTGGATTTTTTTATAAGAATTGTTTGACTAAACTGAATAGCTTGAAATAGAAATGTTTTTGATTATTAAACTGCACTTATGCTAAACTAAACTGTTTCTTTGTATAAAAATGGAATTGGCACTAAATAACATACAAAGGTTGATATGCCATAAAACCCAAACCAACAAACAAACTGACCCTAAGAGGATAACAGTGCCAGTTGTTCTTTGCTGGTTACTCATCTAATTACTGCACAGACCCATCGTGGCTTTCCGTCAATGATGAATCAGGAATCATTGCCGTCCGCTTGACTGGACTGCAAGCCACTCAATAGCTTGGAGCACTCAGTGAGAGACAAACTCAATACTTACTCTAAATGCATATGCAAAAGTAGCTTAATCATTACACTAGAAGGCTCTCCTTAATGTAGATTAGATTTGGCACAAGGTCAAAAGAATAGAGCACCTAGCGAGAATCGGACTCACGATAAACTGAACTGTGACGAAGTAACTTAAAATGTAAACATTGCTTAGATTTGGTATATGGCTAGGAATCGAACTCACTACTCCCTAACTATTTTATGTACCGAACAGACTTATCGGGGAAGAGGTCCCTGTGGCATCGAGGCTAATCTGCTGCTCTAAAACATCATAGTTGAATAACCCACGAAGGTTGATATGCCATTAAAAAAAGAAAACAAACTTATATTAACACAACGCATTAAGTATGAAACACCCAGTGAGAAACAAACTCACAGTGATTTGCTGGCTTCTCTAATTGTACCATAGTCATTTATTGAGATTAACTTAGTTTAGCACAATGCCAATAAGTATGAGACACCCAGTGAGAAACGAACTCACGAGCTGTGATTTACTAGCCCCTCTTATTGTATCATAGTCATTTACTAAGATTAACTTAGTTTATCACAACGCCTTAAATATGGGACACCCCGTGAGAAAGAAACTCACTAATCCGAGACTTGTTTTATAGTTATTATACATCGTGATATATATGTTATTTGAAAGTATTTATTGTGTGGGTATTTGATATGCCATTAAAAAATACAAAGAAGAAAAAAAAGAAGAGCCTTGAGTTGATCAAATTCTGTGCTTGTAAGCGTTCTACTGACAGTAAGTCATTCCCATAAACATGCTTATGAATTTGCATATTCCCGCCAAGTTGTCATCGCTGGAGGTTAATTGATAGCGTGTCTTCTCAAATGTCCCAACACTAGAGGGAACTGAACAGTTTTAATTTTCTGCAAATCGTTATTTGCCTCTGTTTTCTTGCTTCTTTTTTTTTTTTTTTTTGTTTTTTTTGTACGGTTCCTAGGACACCAATTATCACAATTCCCCAATTTCACGAGCGAGACCCGTGTGGAAGTAATCAAAATTAAGGGTTAACTTCACACTCACTAAAACAGCAGAACTGGAGCCTTATTATTGGATGCAGTTTGCCCAGGGGGCTGGGGCTGTAGAATACACTGATTTCTTCTCTGCAGAGGGGTAAGACACTATCCAACGATTGTCCTGTATATGACACTAAACAATCTGATGGTGAGGTTCCAGTAATGCCGGATATTTGGGGAATGCAAAATATCTCTTCATTGCCATCGCTCCTAGGTCCACTCGGGTCCGGAGTGGTGGCACCTGATAGGGTCGTATCTATGGGTCAAATAGAACTAAACTGTGTACTTATACTAAACTGAATTGTTTGAAATAGAATTGTTTTTGACATTGATAGTGAGAGCTTATACTAAACTGAACTGTTTGAAATAGAATTTTAAAAAATAGAACTAAACTGCGTACTTATACTAAACTGAATTGTTTGAATAAAACAGTTTTGACATTTAACTGTTTGTAAACAGAAACTATACTTATACTAAACTGAATTGTTGGAAATAAAATTCGGCGTTAAATGACTCGAAAAGGGTTGATATGCAAAACAAGCCAAATAACCAATCAACCAATCAGATGCAGTTTAGCGTCATACCTGGACATATCTATTTTTGGAGGGGATGGATCTCATCCCGTCGTGGAAGATGCAGTTGGCATATTCAAATTTTCATTGACAAAACGGACTGTCAAGACTCATTTTCAAACCACTGACAATCCGCCTTTTTATTTCTAAGCTTTAACACAAAACTCTGAGTGCTAAAAAAAAATTCGGTACTTAGTGGGTGTCAGTCATAAAATAGTTCGCTAATGACCAAAAATGTTTAGCTACTTAATGAATGAAAAAGCTAAAACGACGAAATGTACAATGGTTAATTACTTAGCCTAGCTAATAAGTGGCACAAGGCCAGACGTGTGGTCCTATGCAAGTCACCCTACCGAATTGTGGCCTTAGTTCCGTGACAATCACATGCATTTTTCAGCTAGTTGGTTCATCAACTCCCTCTGTGCCCACGTTGTGTTTCGAAGATTCACAGAAGAGGGATGACACATTCTATCCGGAACTTCTTTTGACGACCAACAAGAATAGGACTTAAAATAATGGACTGTAAGCTCGACTTACAAATCGTTATACCATACGAGTAGTCTATGCTTATTTACTTAGCTTAGATTTGTTGCACTATTTATGGGACATTCAGTGAGAACGGAACTCACTTTTAATGATCAGTTAATCTAGCTCCTTAACCATTGCATCAGATGAGGTGCCCTGTGATGTGGCGAAATACGGATAATGTTAAGAGACAACATACAAATTAGGAGTACCTCATGTCATGGGTAAGTGAGTTAGAAGACTATTTTTTGCTGAGATCGATTTTCACTGAGTGCACTGTACTTCAGGTTTCTACCAATTTAATTTTACCTTATTTAAATTTTTTTTTTTTTTGCTACTCACAGAATTTGATGTGTTCCGATGAATGTCGCCATTAGCGTACATGAAAATGCCGATCTATTTAACTAAAAACTTGAATATGTAATTTTCTTTAATTTCTTCTTGAAATACTATTCACCATTTCTGAGACCTGTTCAACACACCTTTTTCATTTTTACAATTTCCTATACAACAATGTGGGATTTATTAAATCTGTTTCTGTAAATCTATTAATATTTACATAGCATTGTGCTGTTGTAATAGCAGTTCTTGTAACAACATTTTTTATGGTTGTAAAATCTCTGGTTTGCTTTGGTTTGGTTTATGTCATATCAACCATTGTTGGTTATTTAATGCCAAATCATCTTTATACACATACATTTAATATATTGAATTTGGTTTGGTTTGGTTTGGTCTATGTCATATCAACCATTGTTGGTTATTTAATGCCAAATCATCTTTATACACATACATTTAATATATTGAATTTGGTTTGGTTTGGTTTGGTTTTATGTCATATCAACCATTGTTGGTTATTTAATGCCAAATCATCTTTATACACATACATTTAATATATTGAATTTGGTTTGGTTTGGTTTGGTTTTATGGCATATCAACCATTGTTGGTTATTTAATGCCAAATCATCTTTATACACATACATTTAATATATTGAATTTGGTTTGGTTTGGTTTGGTTTTATGGCATATCAACCATTGTTGGTTATTTAATGCCAAAGCCACTTAATACATGTATATTAAATATATAACTTGTTGACGCCTTTTGTTGATTACGTTTTTAAACGAGCCTGAGCTCATTTTTTCATATAGTTAAATGGGTCTATCGAACACAAATTATTCTATTTACTATTAATCATTTGGTTGCACACAGTTAAATGGTTTCAAGTATTGCTATGTAACAGTAACAATTTAATATCAGTCATTAGTTTGCACAGGTTTAAATGAATATACATGTGACTTGTACGTGAATAGTTTGTACGTGATTTCATTTTAAAAATAAGAACAAATTTATTTGAAAACTAGTATTGATATTGTTCCTACATAGTTAGATACCTTCAACTATTACTATCTAACACTAATAATTCAATTCAATTTTTATCTTGTTTGAAGACAGTGAAGTGGTTACAAGCTTTGCTATTAAACACTAATTGTTCTATTTCCACACTATTCATTCATTTGCAGAGTTAATGGTTTGCCCAGTCGGCTGTAGAATACACTGACTGTACCTCTGTAGAAGGGTAAGATCCCCTCAACGAGTGTCATGGATATGACACAAAACAATCTGATGGTGAGGTTCCAGTAATGTTGGAACTTTGGGAATGCGGAGTACCTCTTGATTGCTAGGTCCTCTCTGACCCAGGATGGTAGCACCTGATAGGGTCCTATCTATGGGTCAAATAAAAATAAACTGCGTATCTATGCTAAACTGAATTACTTAAAAAAAGAACTGCTCTGACATTTAAACTGCGTACTTCTGCTAAACTGAATTGTTTGAAATAGAACTGTTTTGACATTTAACAGTGTGTGGACAAAAATTATACTGATACTAAACTGAATTGTTTGAATTAGAACAGTTTGACTAAACTGAATAGCTTGAAAAAGATATGTTCTTTAAACTGGGTACTCATGCTAAACTAAGTTGTTTGAACTCATTATTTGTATAAAAATGGATTTGGTGTTAAATAACCTACAAAGGTTGATATGCCATAAAACCCAACCAACCAACCAATCAACAATACTTAATGGTTCCAAATATCGAACAGTCCTATTTCTAACAATTCAATTTAGAGTAGGTCATTTATTTGCAGTTGAAATAGTCTAACAGTCCTATTTGACACATTGGTAGGATTCTATCGGATACTAATCACTCTAGGTCAGAGTAGACCTTAGAATAATGCCAATAAAGGGGTTCTAACCAATGTAGGTCATTTAATAACGTTTTAAACGAGCATGAGCTCATGCCTTTTGCATACAGTTAAATGGTTTCAAGTATTGCTACGTGACAGTCGCAATTTAACATCAGTCATTTGTTTGCGCATATCTAAATAGATATACATGGTATATATATTTCGGTAATTTTATCATTAAATGAGTTAGAACTAATTTATTTGTACACTAGTATTGCTATTGTTTCTACACTGCAAAAATGGTTTCAATTCTTACTTTCTAACACTAAGAATTCTATTCAAGATTAAGTATTTGTTTTAACACAGTGAAGTGGTTACAATTTTTATCTTGTTTGGAGATAGTGAAGTCGTTACAATTTTGCTATTTAAGACTATTCAATATCAATCATTCGTTTTCACACAGTTAAACGTTTACAAGCATTGCTGTGCATCCATAACAAATCAATTAAACATCAGTCATTTGTTTACTCACAGTTTAAATGGTCTAACAGTTCTATTTGACCCATAGAGAGGACCCTATCAGATGCTATCATTCTGGGCCAGAGTGAACCTGGGAGCGATGGCAATGAAGGAGTACTCCACATTTCTTAAAGCTCCAGCATTACTGGAGCCTCACAATCAGATTGTTTAATGTCATAGACAGGACACTCTTTGGTGGGGGTCCAACTCCAACAGAGATGCAGTCGGTGTATTCTAAAGCACCAGCCGACTGGGCTGATGTGTCCTGTATATGACACAAAACCATTTGACGATCAGATAAAGTTTGGGGAATGTGGAGTACCTCCTCATTATTCCCAAATTCACTTCGACTTGGAGTGGTCGAACATGTTAGGATTCCATTAAACGGTCAAATAGATCTATTCAGTCTTTTATTTGGAATTTTCATCTATATTGAATAGAATTATTAGTGTTACAAAGCAATACGTAAAACCATTTAACTAAGTGCAAACGAATGATTGATTTTGAATAGAATAATTAGTGTTATATAGCAATATTTGAAACCATTTAGCAGTGTACTGACAGATGAGCTCTGTGTCATTTAAAGATTATGTTGCTTGCAGACTATTCTTTTACGAATTATATTTATAACTCTAAACAATCTGTTGGTGAGGCTCCAGTAATTCTGGAACTTTGGGGAATGTGGAGAACCCTTTGATTGTTATTGCTCCCAAGTCCACTCAGGCCCGGAATGGTGGCACTTGATAGGGTCCTATCTATGGGCCAAAGAGGACTAAATTGTGTACTTATTCTCAACTGAATTGTTTGAAATTAAACTGTTTTTGACATTTAAACTGCGTACTTATGCTAAACTAAAGTGTTTTTACATTTTACTGTGAGTAAATAAATGACTGATGTTAAGTTGAATTGTAAGTGATACATTGCAATACTTGGAATCATTTAACTTTGTTGCCTAAACTGCATAGTTTGAAATATAAATATTTTTTATATTTAAACTGCGTACTTATGCTCAACTGGCTTGTTTGAAATAAAACTATTTATATGTATAAAATGGATTTGACATTAAATAACCTACAATGGTTGATATGCCATAAAACCAAACCAAAATGAAACAAAGTTTTATTAAAATGATTTGATTCGGCATTAAATGACTCGAAAAGGGTTGATATGCCGTAAAACAAAACAACCAACTAACTATTTAATGATAACGAACTTTTTGCTTATAGTTCTACAGTATCAAGTATTCCTGTGTAGTATAAATAATTGACAGATAGTTTTATGGTTTCAAGTAAGGATTTATATTAAATAATCATCATCATTTGGTCGCATACAATTATATGGTTCAAGTATTCCTATCTAATACGAATAATTCTAAAACTGCTCTAATTGATCTATTGTAGCTCTTTGAGCAAAGCAGTACTTATGTTTTACTTGAAATCACGTGGAAAAGCTAAGAAGCTACAGTTTTCTTGGTATATCTTTCTAAAAGATTGTCAAGAAAGATTATCGAGAGAGATTATCGAGAGAGATTATCAAGAAAGAAAGGAAAATGGGAAAAGCATAACAGAGTCTCCTCTATTATGATTATTATTATTATTAGAGGTTTTCACATCAGCATTCGCTGATGGTCTTTCAATGGAGTTTGAGTGACAGCAAGTCTTCTCAAGTCTCCTGGACTCTTCTCAGTATTATGGCCGTTCTCAATAGTGTTGTAGTTTGGATAGTCTCCACTCGTCAGCCAACTTCCAAATCCTCCAGCCCCTTTAGTAATCCTTTAGTTACTGTTCCAAACTCACCAATTACAATTGGTATAATTGTCATCTGCATGTTCCATAGTTTTTTCAATTCCCTAGCAAGGTACTTATCCTTCTTTTCACATTCTTTGAATTTTATTATGTGGTCAGCCAGGGGAGCAAAATCGACATTTTTGCAAGTTCTCTTTTTTGTTTATTATTATTATTATCATTATTATTATTATTATTATATCTAAGAGCATGATGCATTATCACTATGTCAAGGATCTTTTAAAAAAATAGCCTTTAATCATAGAAGATTCCTTCCTCTTTAGGTTGATGTTATAAGAATTTTTGTTTGTTCGTTTGTTTTGTTTTACGGCATATCAACACTTTTTGATGCTGAATCAAGTCATTTTGATAAAAAATTTGTTTAAAGTTTTTAAGTTTTTAAGTTGTTAATATTTTCGGATACTTATTAGTGGTGTATATTTCTTTACATTTCGTTTAATTCAATAGTTTTCAAGATAAAAAGAAAAAGATCCGTATAGACCCATTGCTTTTAGGAAGGAAAATATGGCGTCTACTTCAGCCTTTTTAAACAGTTCATACCTATTACTTGCACTATAAAATATTTCCCTTGAAGGAGCCAAATCGATGCATTCAATGAGAACATGTTTTATTGTGTATGCCATCAGTCATGCATGACACACTGATTGCACTTTTTTAATCAAGTAAAAATGTGTGATCTATACGAATCCTGAATAGTACTAAGTCTTCTTTTCGGGTTTTTCTGAAGTTTTCTTTCCATTTTCTAACAGTCGGTTTAATTGTTAGGAGTTTATTATGTTTATTGCTGCTCCAGCGATGTTGCCATTATTGTATATATTTGTTTGTGTTCATTTTTAAGTCTATGTACGGAATCTTGAAATTTTTTTCTGGAGCTATTCTTAAGACAGAACCGGCCACTTTATCAGTTTGGCAATTTCCACTGATTCCGACATGACTTGGAATCCAGCATAATAATATTTGATTATCATTTGACATCTTTTCTAATTTGAATAAAAGTTTTATTGTTAATGGATTGTCAAATGTCTTTCTTTGTAGTGATGTTAACACCGACAGCGAATCAGAAAAAAATTATTAACTTTCATTTTTTTTAGTTTTGAGATGAGATCACGGTCCATGCTTCTGCATTGAAAATAGAGGTATCGTTTGGGAGACGTTTTTTAGTTATTTTTTCTTTATATATGGCAGCACATCCTGTTGTTTTCTCCTGCTTATATTCCTCTGTGAAGACGTGTGAACATCAGGGATATCTATTTTTAACTTTCTCTAGTTCCTCTTGGGAAATTAATGGTTGCGTTTTTGTTTTATGGAGTTTACAGAGGGTTAAAATTTCTTTTGGAGTCCTTATGGTCCAAGGTGGGATACTTGCTATGATAGTGTTGTGTATTTTTGTTAAGTCAACTCTTCTCTCTTCCTTGATTGTTTTCATCCAAAGGCCAAAAGATTTTAAACCCTTTTCACTTCTTCGAAATAATTCCTTAAATTTTGGGTGGAATGTACTATCATATGCAGGATTAAATCGGCCTGACTTTAATTTGACATGAAACTGGAGAGCTAATTTATTAGCTTTAATACCTGCGGGTGATTCTGCATATAAACTCTCGACTGGAGATGTTCTAAGGCTCCAAGTACTAATCTTAGGCCTCCATGGTAAATCGGGCTAAGTGTTTTAGGTAGGTCTTTCTAGCTGATTCGTATATAAAATTACCATAATCTAATTTCGATCTAATCAGTGCCTCATATATTCTATGTAGTGTTTCGATCTGCTCCTCATTCTGTGTGGGCTATCACACGTAGGAGTTATAATGTTCTATTACATTTGGCTTTTAGATATTTCAGGTGGGTAATAAAGGTCAACTTTCTATCGAATATTACCCTAAGAAATTTATATTCATCTTCAACTGGAATTTCTGTCCTTTCAAATTTCAGGCTTGGGATATTGTGTAATTTTCACTTTTGACAATTTTTACTTTAGAAAATCTGAAAACATTTCCTGTCGCCCATTTGTTGATTTTCTCAAACACTGTTGACATTTGTGCTTAATGGTGTGTATATATTTTGACCTGTAATTTTTAGGAAGTAATCCACATATAGAGATCTGTCCACTCTGGATGATAAGTTCTTGGTTTATTGTTCATTTTTACACTAAACAGCGTCACAAACAATTTACTGGTTTGTGGGACTCCTTCTTCCTGATTTTTCATATCAGAAAGAGTAGATCCAACGCGAACTTTAAATTTTCTGTCTGATCAGAAACCATCTTATAAAATGTGGTTGTCTACCTTTTAGGCCGAGATCGCGCAGATCTCTTATTATTCTATACTTGATACCTACTTGATATTACCTTGCTTAGCACTCAGCATTATAAGGTAAGGGTAAACTGGAGCAGTCCAGGGAAAGGAGTAGCGCCCCCTACGCCTTGGTGTAGTAGCTATCGAAAAGGGAGCCTTCGGGTCATCCTCGACTACGGTCACCAACTTTACTTTACTTACTTAGTTATCTAAATATAAATAGACTATTGTATTCTTCCAGATTTTAAAAATTTAATTTATATTTTTCTGCGTTTTGTTTGACGGTTGTGAATTTTTATTTGTCATTTTGACTTGATGAGTTTTGTGAAAATGTTTCGGCTGTAGCCTTTTTATCAGTTATTGTGTCTTTATTTTTGGTTTAGACGAGGAATTTAATTTGCGAACATATTTTTGCCAGCCTTTTTTTCGCGGATTTTATCACCTGGTCTGTTTAACTTATAGTCTATCAAATTAATAGTTCTTGGTTCTTTATTAAACCTTCTTAGAGCTGCTCTTCGCAGTCTAATTGCTTTTCGGCATTTTTTTTATCGAACCAGGGTCTGTTACGCCTGATTGGTGTGGAATGTTTTGGAACGCAGATCTTTGCTATTGAAATTAATCTTTTTACAAAATGTTCTACTGTGTCATAATTTGTCTCCATATAAGTCAGTTTTTCTATATGGTTTTCTTTAAACATTTCTCGATGCGTTATAAAAACATTCAGGAAAACTGAAAATCAGCGAGATTAGAATTTTTAAAGAGACATATTAAATTTCATTTATTTGAAAGGTCGGTTAAACATGGCCATCATGTTCTCTTTGTCTGGAATCTCAGTATAAAACGAAGATTTTGGCTGATTCAGTGCAGTCACGTTCAGTGAAGTCGGCAGCGCTCCTTCGGACCGACTACACGGCATTCGTGCCTGGGTGTTATATTTGTCCGTCTAAACTTGCCTGCTTTGTTGGGTTGAGTTGATTTTTTTGGCGTGTGAAGAACCTCAAAAGGGGAATATCGACAAGATAATGTATTTTTTTGTACCTGCAGCACATGAGTCACGATTCGTGCCGGGCCTCCATTACGAAATGACATTTTGGCTCGGTGGGAAGTCAGTAAAATGGACAGTCGCAATCCGCTTGTTGTTAGAGCATTGTTTCGATCGCCTTCATCCAAGACATTGGACATTAAAGTCGTGTTTCTGACCACACTGTTTAACCAGCCGCCATCCTGGACGTCGGATATTAAAGTCGTGTTTCTGACCACACTGTTTCGGCTGCCTTCATTCAGGACATCGGACATGTTTCTGGCCACATTCTGCATTTAACTCACCCATCTATTGAACTGGAAAAAAAAAAAAAACAAGAAAAAATAAAAAATAACAGTTTTTGTCTTGTTAATTCACTGTAATTGATTGTGATTCCTCTCCACAAAATCATCGTTTGACTTCCCTATCCACAACAAATTGCCCAATTCCGATCATCTGGCTGATAAAGTAAATCGAAAGAAGATCGAAAGTCGATCAAAAAGGAAATGTAAGACCGAAAGGACATAGTAAGTTTCTGATATCATCAGGCTTGAAGTAAACAAGAGATTAACTTCTACGCGCCCTCAGGTGAAAATAGTAATTGAGATTTACTTGTGTTTCATGGTAACAAATGTGACAAGAAAGAAAATCATTTAAAGAAAAAACAAATCGTCAATGGTACATGAACGACTAAACAGAAAGGGTCTCTTGGCAATTGAAAGTCATGTTCTCAACAACTTAGAGGTTTAGGTGTCTGAGACGAAGCTCGATGATTTTTGTCATTAAGGGTTTTCGGACTATTGTCTTCATCTTTATTGTTATTTCCATAACGTTTCGGCCTTCTTCAGGTGTTTCTCGAACTCGGGAACCTTCCCGGAACTTCGAACTACATCCTTTATTGAATCCACAGAGGTCGCCTGTTCTAATTCCGTTAGCCATAACAGGATACAAGTGTTAAGTATTCCTGTATTGTTACTCGCTTGCAGTCAGGATTGAACCTGCAACTTCCAAATGATTATCTCCTTACAAGCTTAGGGAACCAACTTCTATAACCATTACGCTATGTATCCTAAGACAAACACCTGAAGAAGGCCAGAGGACATATCGACCGAAACGTTGTGGAAATAACAATAAAGATGAAGACAATAGTTGTCTTTTAGTACCACTTGACTTCAAGCAGTGACAGTATTTGTTTAAAGCCACCAGCAAAATCTGATTTGAACTGTTAAAGTTAATTTTTTTTTTTACCTCAAAGGAAAGTGGGCGATGAAAAAAAATCACTTCTTTTCGCCTCCCCACTTTCTCTCTCCTCCCTCCTGCCGTGATATTTCGTCGCATTTTGATGGGCTCGACTTTGTACTTAGCATTCTTTAATGACGTTTGCTGTTGTTGTTGTGGTTGTTGTTATTTCCATACCCCCAGGATTCGTTCCATCATTTTCTTGTTAATGACACTCCTGTTTTGTTTTTTTTTGTTGTTGTTTGTTTGTTTTTTTTATTGCGTTAAGAATTTTTTTTCGAATATTTTGACGTTATGAAAAGCGATATCATTATCATGTGATGTCTGTATTATTTCTTTTTTTTAAATTTCTTCCTCCTCTTCTTTCCATCATCTTTTTTTTTTCATATTTTGTTTTCTTTATATTTCCTTTCTTTCTCTCTTTTTTCTTTCCTTTTTTATCTCTTTTTCTTTTTCTGGCTTTTCTCCTTCGTTTATTCGTTCATTTGTTCTTTTTATTCTTGGTATCAACACTTTCTTTCTTTCTTTCTTTCTTTCTTTCTTTCTTTCTTTCTTTCTTTCTGTACCTTCTTTTCTCTTTCGTTTATTCATTCTCTTGTTCGTTCCCTTCCTTTCTCGTTCCTTCTTTTTCTTTCCTTTCTTCCCTTTTATTCCTGGCATTTATACTTTTTATTCTTTCTTTTTCTTGTTCATTTTAATTTTCTTTATTTTTCTTCTTTCTGTTCGCTTTCATTTTATATTTTTGTTCTTTCTTTCTTTCTTTCTTTCTTTCTTTCTTTCTTTCAGATTTTATTTCCTTGCTTCTCTTCTGACTTGTGCTTTTTTCCCTCTTATTTTCGATTCTTTCACGTTTTTGTTTCCACTGGCGCTTTATTCTTCTTATTTCTTTAAAGAAAATGTTGATCTTTATTGCATTTCTCTCTCTTTTTCTTATCAATTTCAATTAGAAAAATTGAATTTGAGAAGAAAAAAAGAGAGAAATGCAAGTAAAATCAAAATTTTACCTTTTTTTAAAAACGTCTTTCTCCTTTATTACTTCTTCCCGTCTATGGGACAAATAGAACTATTTCAACATTTAACTTAGTGCAGACAAATGTTAGATGTTAAATTGAATAATGTTGAATAGAATTATTAGTGTTGAATAGCAATACTTGGAACCATTTAGCTGCGTGAAAACAAAACTATTAGTGTGGAATACTTTAAACCGTTTAACTATATGAAAAAAATGAATTCTTGGTATTATATAGCAATATTTGAAACAATTCAAATGTGTGTAAATGAATGAATAGTTTTGAATAAAATTCTTAGTGTTAAATAGGGATTCTTGTAACCACTTTACTATGCGCAAAGAAATGATTAATATTAAATAGAATTATTAGTGTTAGCAATACTTGGAACCATTTAACTTTATGTAAACAATAGCAATACTTAACTGTGTACAAATAAATTAGCTCTGACTTTTAAAAAATAATTCACGTCCGAATAATTACCTTAAAATCATATATGTATATCCATTTAATTATATGCAGACTGATGACTGATGTTAAATTGAATTTTTAACTGTGCGTAAGCGAACGAGAATATTGAATTATCAGAGCTAAATAGCAATACTTGAAAACCTTTAATTGTGTGCAAAAATTGAATTATGAGTCTTATATAGCAATATTTGCAACCACTTCACTCGGTGCAAACAAATGATTAATATTAAATAGAATTATTAGTATTAGATAGGAATACTTGAAATTATTTAACTGTTGACAAACAAATTACTCTTCAGTTTTTAAAAAGGAAATTACCGATAAATTATTCACCGATAAATCATATGTATAACCATTTAACTGTGGGCAAAGAAATACCTATTAAATTAAATTGTTAATATCAAATAGCAATACTTTAAACCCTGAGCTCTGGCTCGTTTAAAATGTTACCCCATAACTATTTTTGGAAATCAGATATATTTATATAGGATTCTGCATTAAATAACCCGCAAATGTTGATATGTCATAAAACACAGCTTTAACTAACAATATATTACCGCTGTGACACTGGTTTCATTATAACCCGGCGGACCTTCTTTTCAATGGTATAGACACAACACCTTCACTTTGATGATAAAGACAGAACACTCTCTCTTCAATGTATTGCCCAGTCGGCTGAGGCTGTAGAATATGCCGACTGCACCTCTTCAGAGGGATAAGACCCCACCAATGAGTGTCACTAAACAATTTGATGGTGAGGTTCCAGTGATGCTGGGGCTTTGGGGAATGCGGAACACCCCTTCATTACCATTGCTCCCAGGTCTACTCTGGCCCGGCGTGGTAGCACCTGATAGGGTCCTATCTATGGGTTAAATAGAAGTTACGGCATACTTATGCTAAACGGAATTGTTTGACATAAAATTGTTTTTGACGATTAAACCGTACTTACATTTAAACTGCGTGCTTATTCTAAACCAAATTATTTGAAATGGAACTGTTTTTTTTTACATCGAAACTGTACTTACACTTAACTGATATGTTTAATATAGAACTGTTTTGACATTTGATTGTGTGTAAACAAAATCTGTACTTATACAAAACTGAATTGGCTGAATTAAAACTGCTTGACTAAACTGAATAGCTTAAAATAAAAATGTTTTTCACAATCAAACTGTAATTAGATTTAAATTGCGTACTTATCCTAAACTGAACTGTTTGAAATAGAACTATTTTCATAAACTGTACTTATCGACAATTAAACTGTGCGCATACTAAACTGGATTGTTTGAAATAAAACTGACTATTTGCATTAAAATGGATTTAGCGTTAAATAGCCTACAAAGGTTGATATGCCATAAAACCAAACCAACCAACCAACTAATCTTCAATGTAGCCCAGTCGGTTGGAATTGTAGAATACTCCGATTGCGTCTGTTTGGAGAAAGAACCCTTTCCTAACACGTGTCCTGATGACAATAAAGCATCTGATGGTCAAGCTTCATTCAAAAGTACTGAGGAATGTGGAGTACCCTTTCATTGCCATATTTCACAGGTTCACTCTGACCCAGAGAAGTAGTACCTGTTAGAGTCAAATCTATGGTCAAATAAAACCTTTTTAACCATTGAACTGTGCTCAAACAAAAGATTCGTTAAATTGAATAATAAGTGTCAGATAGTAATACTTGAAACCATTTAACTGTGTGCTAACACATTATTTATACTAAAGAGAATTATTCGTGTTAGATAGGAATACTTAAAAGCGTTTTACTGTGTGCAAGCAAATTAGCTATGGCTTGTTTAAAATGTTACCTACAAACCATTCATTGATTTTAATCATATATATATATATAAAGGATTTAGCACTGAATAACCGGCTAGTGTGGTTATGCAATAAAACCCAACCAACCAGCCAACCTTGATAAATTGAATTACTCATGTTGACTAGCAACCATTTAACCGTGTGCAAACAAATGAACTCTGACTAATTTTAAAGAAATGTTACTAACAAACTATTAGCTTTTAAATCATATATATGTATTTAACATTCAATAACCTACAAGGGTTGATGTCCTTTAAAACACAACGAAACCCATTCTCTTGATGGTATAGACTCAACACCAACTTTTCGATAATATTGACGCAAGCACAGAAGTAAAAAGATTCTTGACAGAAATTTGTTAACAATTTTAACTAAAATATTTCTTTACTTCAATTATCGTATCAAATCAACGACTACCAATGCAAAGGGTATGTTAATCTTTTATTCTCATTAAGGCAGATTTAATTTCAGTACTGCCTCGTCTCATGATGCAAACACATGAAGTTTTCGATTTCAAAAATGTACGGATATCCTCAGCCTGAGATAAGATATTTCGAAATCTCAGTTACGAACGAGTGATTAAGCTCATGAATAACTAAGAAGCCCCCAGGTGTCGTGATCACTTCTCAGGTATAGCACAATGACACCGTACCTCTCCCAAATCTTCTCATCATTTCTTGCTTGGAAATTGTACACTCAAAAGAACCTTCGAAATAGCTGGCTGGCAGATTTTAGCACCCTCAGAGAACTGGGTCTTCGTTTTTTACTTTTTTTTTTTTTTTAAATATCTAATGTATTACTTTTTTGACTTCGTCATTTTGCCCATCTTAATTTCACTACAGGCCAATGATCGTTACTCGTGTTATGACATCGGATGCATGAATGAAGGTTTATATTGCTGGACAGGTTATTCTCCTTACCAGAGAGAACGTTGATCTGTCAGCTTTTTTTTCATTGTCTACTTTCGATGAAAATTATCTAATTTCAGTCATCATTATTTTAAAATTTTTACTCGTATCATCGATCAACTCTCAATTTCGGTTTCTTTGTTTAAAAACATATCAACATTCACGGATTATTTAATGCCAACGCTACCCTTGAAGAAGAATTGGAGTGATACTTCTTAACCCATAGCTTAGGAAATAAGTGGGCTCATGCCTTTTCCAAGAGTACTAGTCCGAAAGTGAATATAATAGCAAGACTAAAATTCGAACTCTCTTACAAAGAAATCGCAGTCTAGTACTTTAACCATTAAGCTACAGAAACTTCCCCTTCATCTTCTCAATTTCAGTTGCTTTTTATTGTAACTCATTCTCAAGCTTGCAGAAGAAGGCTCCAAAACGAAATATCAGATTATTATTCTTATTAACTTAGTTTAATGCCTGTCTCTAGCTTTGGTGGCCCAGTCGACTGGGACGGTAGAATGCGCCGACTGCATTTCTGTAGAGAGGTAAGACCCCCTCAACAACTGTCCTGATTATGGCATAAAACAACCTCATGGTAAAGTTCCAGTAGTGCTGGAGCTTTGGGGAATGAGGAGTACCCCTTCATTGCCATCGTTCCCATGTCCACACTGGCTCGGAATAGTAGCACCTGATAGGATCCTACCTATAGAACAAATAGAACCTCTTGACATTTAAACTGTGTACTTATTATAAACTGAATAGTTTGTGTTAGGTAACAATGCTTGAAACCATTCAATCGTGTGCAAAAAGATAAATGAGCTCAGTCTCGTTTAAAAATGTTACCGACAAAATGTGTTTATATTTAATATATATGCATAGAAATGATTTGGCATTGAATAACCTACAATGGTTGATATGCCATAAAACTAACCACAAACTAAAATTAGGTTTGGATGCGTGCTTAGTGTCACTGGGATCTTTGCAGGGCATCGGAATCGGCGACTTGTGTTCAAATTCTGGAAGAGGATATTTGTGTTTGACTTAGCTCTATTGTCCTTGAGAAAAGCGCGAATTCATATGTTCTCCTCCGCCCCACTTGATAGGAGTAAATACCAGAGTCGACTGGATTCTTTGGCCTTCCTCTGGTAACTAGTCAAGGAGAAAAAAACTCTGAATTCTGAATAGCTTTACTCTACTTAAAAATTGACCTTGAGTTACACCTTTTTCTTGGTAGAGATTTGGGTGAATGCCCGGTAAGAATCAACTTCATTAATTTCCAAGATTAGTTTGCTACAACTTATCCAATCATACAGTAGTTTGGTTAGCGAACAAGTCGATTGCATCCCCTGAAGAGAGGTAAGACTACCCAACCCGCCCAAAGGGTTAGGGTAGGACATTAAACTAGAGCAGAATGGAGCTCCAGCTGTGGAACTATGGAGAGGGTAAAGTACGCATTCATTGCCATTACTACTAGGTCCACTGATTCGGAGTGGGGTTGTACCTATGAGGGTCTCACCTATGGTTCGAATAGAACTATTTTAAAATTATTTGTATTAAATAAGAATTCTTGATATGATATAACCGTGTGCAAGCAAATAATTACAGACAAATAAAAAAAGTGACATTTTTTAAAAATGAAACATTGAAAGTATAGTTATGATTTAGAAATGTCGGCATTAAATAACCCGTAAGGAGTTATATATCGTTAAACAAATAAACCAATCTAAAAAAGAAAATCCAAGACGTAGAGAAAGATAAGTATGTATATCTAATGGCACAAGGATACAAACTTGGGACGATCACAAAAGCAGGAACTTTCAAAACTAGTAAAAATATCATACAATAAATAATTTGAACTGTTTTCGTTTTTTTTTTTTTTTCGTATATCGATACGTAAAATGTGATATAAAACTGGAAACTTATTGCTTGGACATTTGACGAATGAGAAGTAAATTGGCACTCTAGTATATCCCAAAGTATCTCAAAAAAATTAATAGCCCAACACCGAATAATTTTTGTAAAGGGAAAGTTAATTTACTTACACGAACAAAGGTATCCGGATTTTATTATTTCGGGAAGAAAAGTATGCACTAAAAAATGATATTATTGCGTACACAAAGGGAAGATGGGGCAAATACTTCTAGCGTATGGTCTGCCCCCCCCCCAAAAAAAAACTGTTAACGCTATAATGATGCTTTATAAAAAGACGAAAGGAATAGTTCGCTTATCTGATAGAGACAAAGACTTCTTTGACATTGTCGATGGAGATTTGCAAGGCGACATATAAGGATCATATTTGTTTATTAACTGGCAGCTGAGGGTATTTGCTTCTACGTGAACGCAAATAATACACAGTACATGTGTTTTAAATGAAAAGGAGCCATCTCCATTTTAAGTGGCGAGCATTTGAAATAAGTTTACAAGTTCACGTAGCTCAGCAGCAGTGTCTTGTCTACTGAAAGTGATGTTGATATACTCCCAGTGAAGGCATGGACTGCTATCGATAGGTTATCTATCATATGGAAGTCTGATCAATCTGAAAAAATAAAAGAGGATTTCTTCTAAGCTGTGATTGTGTCAGTTTAGATGCACCCCATGGACACTAACAAATGCATGTAGTAAAAGCTTGGTAGGAACTACACAAAATTCTACAAGCAATTTTGAATAAATCCCACAAAACAAAAGCTGTACGGCCACTTACCTCCCATCTCAAAAACCATCCAAGACATGCACGACAATGCTAGAGAAGCAAGGTTGAACTTATTACTTACGTTCTCCTATGGACCTCTACATGGCCACTTATCTCCTTATCTAAAAAATCATCCAAGTAAGACGAACTGCTGAACCCAAACATATGAACGTGCCAAGGAACTTATTTACATTAGCTTTTTTCGGACACTGGATGTGGTTTGGAAGACTCTTAGGGGGATGGATGGAAAGAAAGAGTCAGGAAAAATCGCTCTGAAAGCGAGACTTGAAGATGATGATGATCTGTGAATAAACTCTACAAAATTGATTTGGTTTGGTTTGTTCGGGTTTTGTGGCATATCAACCATTGTTGGTTACTTAAAGCAAATCCTGTTTTAAAACACACACACACACACACACACACACACACACACACACACACACACACACACACACACACACACACACACACACATATATATATATATATATATATATATATATATATATATTAAATATAGGATTTGTAAATACATCATGTAGATAAATTTTTAAACGAGCCTGAGTATATTTGTTTACACACAGTTAAACGTTTCAAGTATTGGTACGTAAAAGTTACAATGTAACATTAGTTATTTGTTTGCCCACATTTGAATAGATATACATATGATTTGTAAGTGAATAGTCTGCAGATAATTTCATTTTTAAATGAGTTAAAACTAATTTTTTTGCACACTGGTATTGTCATTGTTTCTACTCAGCTAAATAGTTTCCATTATTACTACCTAACACGAATAATTCTATTCAATATTAATCATTTGTTTGCTGAAAGTGAAGTGGTTACAAGTACTGTTATTTAACACCATTTATTCAATTGAACAGCATTCATTTGCACACAGTTAAATTGTTCCAAGTATTGCTATGTATCACTAACAATACGATTAAACAGTCATTTGTTTGCACACAGTCAAATGGCCAAATAGTTCTATTTCGAACAATTCAACTTAGCATAAGCCATTTGTTTACAAACAGTTTAAATGTCAAACAATTCTATTTGACCCATAGATAGCACCCTCTCCAGTACTACCACTCCGGGTCAAAGTTGATCTGGGAACAATGATAATGAAGTGGTACTCCATATTCCTCAAAGCTCCCAGACTGGAGTATCATCATCCGAATGTTTAATGTCATAAACAGGACATTCTGTGGGGAGTATTACCTCTCTGCAGAGATGCGGTTGGTGTAGTCTACAGTCCCAGCCGATTGGACTTACAAAATTGAAACTCTATATCTACAAATGAAATCACACACACACACACACACACACACACACACACACACACACATATATATATATATATATATATATATATATATATATATATATATATATATATAAAGATAGTTGTTGTTGGTCCAAAGAAAGAATAAGGATATATTCAAAATAAGATGGTCCACGGAGAGATTTGTATTTTTTTAATTTATTTATTTTGTTTTTACATACGTGTTATATACATGTATTACATACGTGTTATATATATGTATGTTTCCAGCTTGTTGTTTTCGTCAGAGAACATGTATGGCACAAGGCCTTTTAAATGGGGTACTCAATGAGACTTGAACTCACTCTTGTTTCCAGTGTATGTAATACATGTATATAACACGTATGTAAGAACAAAATAAATAAATTCAAAAAATACAAATCTCTGTAGGCCATCTTATTTTATATATATATATATATATATATATATATATATATATATATATATATATATATATATATATATATATATGCCTGGGATATACTTTCAAATGTAATAGCTTAATGCATAATAATATCCGTTTCGATTGAAACATAAAGTAATGTTCCATCGTTCGCTATTTTACGTCTTTTATTAGTAAATTGCTTATAAGAACAATCTATTCCCGTTGATTCAATAAAGGGTTTGGTTTAAAGTTCCGTGTGGGCTCTCGATTTCGATAAGAAACAGCCGAAAATTTTGAAAGTATAGTAAAGAACATGTTCTGAATATTCTTAGAGATAAAGTCTGGCTTTGTTTTACACTTTAAATTCTGTCAGCGTTTGGATTATGAAAAAAAAAAAAAGAAAGATTTTTCCCTCTCATTTGTGATTTTTATTCCTACAAATAAATCCGACACTATTTTTTTTTAAACTGTGGTGAATAGAATCTTTTGATGGAATCTTCCTACCCATGACCTTTAATCAATCATGTACACCTGTACATAACCAGCCTCGTCGGCTGGGACGTTGAATACGCTGACTGCATCTCTGCAGAGAGATAATACTCCCCACAGAATGTCCTGTTTATGACATTAAACATTCTGATGATGATACTCCAGTCTGGGAGCTAATGAGTGTCCTGTTATAACTCCAAACCAACTGGTGGTGAGGCTCTACTCCTCAAGCTCTGGGGAATGTGGAGTACACCTACCTTTCTATTACTCCTTGGTCCACATTGACCCTGAGCTGTAATACCTGTTAGCGTCCCATGAATGGGTCAAATGAAAATATCTAATAATTTTCTATACTTGAAACCTTTTAACTTCGTTCAAACAACTGACATATGTTAAATCGAGCTATTAGTATTACATAGCAATACTTGAAATCATTTAACTGTGTGTAAACAAATAAGTACTGGCTTGTTTTAAAAAAATTCACTTACAAACGATTCGTTTACAAATCATATATACTTTAATATATATGAATAAATAGGATTTGACATTGAATAACCTATAAGAGTTGATATACCATAAACCCAACCAGACCAAGTCATATATATTTAATGTATATGTATAAACAGGATTTGGCGTTGAATAAACTACAAGGTTAGATATGTCATAAAACCCAACGAAACCAAGTCATATACGTTTAATATATATGTATAAATAGGATTTGGCATTAAATAACCTACTAGGATTGATATGCCATAAAACACTACCAACCAATCAGCTGTATACAGTATTGTATAGAAGTAGCAATTAGACAAACTTAAAAATACAAACGGAACATTATGAATGTCAAGATAAACTTTGTTTTTGTACATAAATTGTACAAATCTTATGTATTTATGAATATGTTTATTGCAATATTTTCAGAACAACATTTTTTTAAAAAAGCTGATTCGATACGATCAATAATTTGAATGATTTATATGCAAACAAGAAATTTTATAATTTTTCACAGGTACTTTTCTAATGGCGTGTAATGAATATCATCGAAAGAAATGGTTAGGCTTCTTTCTTTAGTGGCATATCAAACTTTATTCTTTTAGAAAAATACTTGTGGCACTGTTTAACTCATAGCTGAGGGGATGAGAGGGTTCATGCCTTTCTCAAGGCTATTATCCGAAAGTGAACGTAATAGAGCGACTGGAGTTCGAACTTGCTTACTAAGATGGCGCTTTTCAGCACGTCAGCTCCTACGACATGGGTACCCCTCTCCGCATTGGAAATAGACTGATGAACCGTGTTCAAATCCTGGTCTACGTTTCACTTTATCCTATCACCCTAGAGAAAGACATGAACCCTTCCTCCCAGTAATGGGTAAGTAATCAGGTAAACTGTTATCTTTAGCTATGGTAAGACAATCAGCCCAGAAGAAAGAAAGATTTTGTATTACAAGCCTATTCAAGTGTTCAAGAAAACGAAGAGGAAGACTACAGATTGCATACACCAGTAGTAGTTAAAAGAGGTGCGCTAAGCGTAATTGTTGTTGCTATCGGGAAATGGAATCGGGGACCCGAGTTCAAATCCTGAACGAGGCTATTTGTGTTACACTTCAAAAATAATGCCCTCGGAGAAAATAAAACATGGATCCTTCTCTTCTCCCGCGAGATTGATAGATACTAAGGCAACTAGTTTGGGAGAAGGAAAATTCTTAATTCAAACCGACTGTACTACACATTAAAATTGACCTTGTGTCGCATCCTGTTCTTGGTGCTGGGTTTGGGTAAATACAAACAATCTTATAAAACGCTATTCACGTATCCTGATTTTCAAATAGGCTTTATTGAATTATTTTCCTTTTGGGATTTAAAGGTCTTTCGTACTAATCCCCATTTATTCTACTTGGCCAGCTCGTGTGGTTAAATAGTTAATGAGTTATAGTTGTAGGCGATTATAAGCAAGTTCTTTTTTTCTCTCTGAGTACCGCATACTTTTAGCCTTGAGCCAAACTAAGCTAAGCTTAGAAAATGTCAACTTCATTTTTTTATTCTGCTTGACTGGTTTCCCGTATTTAACCGGCTGGAGAAGTGGCCACATAATTCGTGATTTTTCATCTTATTGTCATTAGCTCACCTGAATTTCTGGTCCAACACTGACATGAGAGTCGTGACAAAACGAGAGCAAGTTTTTTTTTCTCCATGAGAGATTTAAGAGACAACACTTAAACTTATTATTTGATTTAACTTCCTCCTACAAAACAATCAATTAAAAAATGAACAGATAGAACGTTCGAAGTTTTGAAGATGATTCAAAGAAAGAATAATGGAAAGAATTTACGGTTGTTTGGCACATTAAAAGCTAGATTTCTGAAGTTAAGCAGCGATCAGCTAGTTCAATACTTGAATGGGTGATCCCTTAAGCAATATAAAATTTCAAAATATGATAATAAACTATGTCATAGGACTTTAGGGAATGTTGACTATCCCTTGATCCATTGCCATTACTGTCAGACCCCGATTGGTAGTATCTGTAAGAGCCCAATCTATTTGTCAAATATAAATATTTAACCATCCTCCATACTAGAAACCACTTAACTGTGTACAAAAAAATGGCTGATGTCAAATTTAATTATTAGTATTACATAGTAATACTTAAGTGTGTGCAAACGAATGAATATTATTTAATAGAATTATCAGTGCTAAATAGCAATACTTGAAGCCATTTAACTGTGTGCAAATAACTAAGCCTTAACTCATTTAAAAATATGTTGACCGACAAACTCTTCACTAAAAATCATATATAAATGTATAAACAAGATGTGGCACTGAATAACCATCAAGGGTTGATATGCCATTAAGCATAACCTAACCAATCATCGCTGTAAGTTACTATTCTTAAGGCTAATGATTTTCAGTTATTTGGTATCAAACAGTACAATCTAATACAAATAATTTGCACGCAGTTATATGGTTTTAAGTGTTTCTTTTTAATACTAGTAATTTCCAAACAGACATATTTCACGTAAAATAAGAACAGGTGCTATCACTCCGTGAACCTGGAAATAATGGACATAAATGGGTGTCCGCAGACTCTCAACACACACACACACACACACACACACACACACACACACACACACACACACACATATGTGACGGTCCAGGAAAAAGTTCAGATGTTTAACAAAGAGACTCACATGGAATGCGACCAAATGATATTTTCAACATACATTACCTTGAGATCCAGACATTTCTCTCAGAGATATTGTAGTGCTTGGATCTCATTGATTATAAAAGTCAGCAGCAGATATTACGTCATCATATGATCTTTTCAACCTCTGAACTTTTTATCCCACGTTTGTATATATATATATATATATATATATATATATACATGAACACACACACACACACACACACACACACACACACACACACACACATACACATACACATATTGGATTGTCAACCTTAAAAAAAGGCTTGGTTTGGTTTGGTTTGGTTTTATGGCATATCAAACATTGTAGGTTATTTAATGCCAAATTATATATATATATATATATATATATATATATATAAAGTAAAGTTGGCGACCATAGTCGAGGGTAACCCGAAGGCTCCCTTTTCGATAGCTACTACACCAAGGTGTAGGGGAGGGCGATACTCCTTCCCTGGATTGCTCTACTTTACCCTTGATCCGTACCTTATAATGCTGAGTGTTAAGCAAGGAGGCATCAAGTACCATTTTTTGAGTCTTTGGTATGACTCGACCTGGGATTGAACCCAGGTCTCCCGGGCCATTGGCGAACACTCTAACCCCTAGGCCAATGTCCGGTATATATATATATATATATATATTAAATAGACGATTTCTAAATACATTTTGTTGATAACATTTTAAGGTCATTTTTTTCACTCAGTTAAAGGGTTTCACTTATTTTCATCTAATTCGAATAGTTATATTTACTATAAATCATTTGTTTGCGGACTGTTAAACGGTTTCAAATACTGCTATGTCTCACAAACAGTCCAATTAAACATCAGTTAAATGGTCAAACAGTTCTAATATCAAACAATTCAGTTTAGCATACGTACAGTTTTATTTGACTCATTGATAGGACTCTTTCAGGTGCAACCACTCCGGCCAAAATGGACCTGGGAATGATGACAATGACGGGTTACCTCACATTTCCAAAATCTCCAGTATTCCTGGAGCCTCAGCATCAGATTTTTAAGTGTCATATCTAGGACACTCATTGGGGATGGATCTTACCCCCCATCCCACCCTGCAAAAATGCTGTCGGTATATTCTGCAGCGCCTAACAACTAGGCCTCAACTTTATATACCGCTCATGACTTTCACGTGTGACGTGCTCACACGTCTGTCGGGTGGATCCAGGTGCAATTGATTCTCATTTCCAGGATTTACCAAATTTTTAGTGGGGATGTTTTACCTTTCTGTTGAATGTACACTCGAGGTATTTTAAGATCCGTAGACAGGGAGGTGAAGTACAAAAAATAGTAAATTGTAAATTGTATATATGTATATATGTGTGTGTGTGTGTGTGTGTGTGTGTGTGTGTGTGTGTGTGTGTGTTCACTTGAATTGTCTTATGATAAATGAAAATGAAGGTCATTGAAAAAAATTAAATGGTTGAGAGAAAGAAACAAACGAAAAGAACAAAAGAAATTGTTGAAGGCAGGAAGTAACTTCATTGGGACAAACTATAATTAGCCAGTGCCAGCTCACGTGAGTTACCTCGAGTATCCTCTCGCGGGATGTCCGACCAAGCAGGAAACGGAGACGCATCTGTCAGAGCCAGCTAGATTACCAGACCATTACTAGTGTGTTCTATTCTCGTAGGGTGCCTAATACCACTGACCTTGTACCAAACTACGCTTCGCAATGCCAAATGAATCACTACTACAAAATAGTGAGTTGTATCCTCACTAATGGCGAAATGATTCATAAGCATGACTGTTGCAAGTGAGTTTGATTCTCACTGAGTTCCCCGTTTCATTGAAACGTAAAGGAATTTTTTTTACAGATGTATTTTCCTATTTCATAATTATATTTATTTGAATTATGAGATTGAAGCAAATATTTTATGAATTATTTTGATAATCATAACAAATCAAGTCGCAGTTTGTTTTTTGTTTTTTTGTGGTGGAGTATTTCCTGTAAAACCCTCGGGTCCCCATTTTTTACAACAGCGCCTTTCTGAAACGAGAATAAATAATAAATTCTTGGTTTGATTCGAACCCGATATAGAATACCTGCTGCTGTACCTACTATTCTACAAAAACATGCAAGATGAAATAACATTTATCAATCTGCTCACGAGACCTTTCTTATATTAGTTGTCGCCATATTTGAGTTGATTGATTTTACACGCACGTAGTGTTAAGAGTGTAACACTACGTGCGTGTAAAAACAATCAAATCAGATATGGCGACAACTATATATATATATATATATATATTCAAATTTAAGATGAAGCTCTATCAATCAAGACTATTAATAATTTTAACTGGTAATATCCTTGTGCGTGTATGTGTGTGAGTTACGCATTTATGTTAGATGCGTTTGAATACTCGCGTACATATGTTTGTTATTTGATTTGGTTTATATATATATATATATATATATATATAGAGAGAGAGAGAGAGAGAGAGACTAAATAGGATTTCATATGACTGGTGTCTGATAATTGTGTCACTCTGCTCATGAAACTTAGTCTCTGTAATAATAAGAGAGATCTTTTTTAGGTTTTATACTCTTCAGCTTGCGAGCGTCTGAGCACTTTAGTTTTATCACTAATGTATTGCTTTTTCTTAGTGTTATATATAAATATATATTGTTTTAGAGAGGTTTATTTGCTTAACGACATACCAACTTCTTATGAGCTATTTAAAGACGAAATTTGGCATGTATTGCTTTTCATTTGTGTAATCCTGCACACACACACACACACACACACACACACACACACACACACACACACACACACATATATATATATATATATATATATATATATATATATATATATATATATATATATCAAGTAAATGAAAACTGTGAATATCCAAAGAATAAGTGTTCAATGTATGGCTATTTAATACAAAATATTTGAAATCCATCCGATGAGCTTTAATAAGCGAAATAAATTAATTATGGGATACAATTTCTAAATTTCTTATTTTTAAAACAAAAATTATATATCTATTAATATATACCTATCATGGCGGTGTCTGTGACCTTGGGTTTTATGTTTTATGCATTCATCAGTATTTCTTATATATATATATATATATTGTCAACGAGTTTGGTTACAATCAAGAGGGAGTTCTTTTGATGATTCTCAGTTTTTCTCCAGCTTTCTCGTTTGTTTCTTTGTACCAGGGTCCAGTTGATATCGAAGTTGTTTAAGGTTCATCACATAAGCGCTTTTAATCATATCCATATTTACCAACCCCTCCACTCGGGCAGGATATGATACAAGGTCAATTTTTAAGCGGATTTTAACAGGTTTGAATTCAAAGTTTTCCTTCTCTTAGACTAGTTGCCTCACCAATGCTGAAGAACCCAGTCTGACCTACTATTTACCCATAGCTGGAGGGAGAATAATTGGATGCATACCTTTCCCAAGGGTGTTAGTGCTATGTGAAATGCAATTAGCCTGATCCTGGATTTGAACTCGTGGTGCCATGTCCATTTCCTACGACGATAACCATTACACCACGGGTACCTTTTAATCATATCGATTGATTTTCTTCAGGAGTATTCTTTGTTTTGTTTTCTTTGTTTGTTTGTTTTTTTGTTGGTTTTTTTTATTAGTTATTGTTAGTTTTTGTTTAGTTTGGGTGCGTTATTTTTTTTTTTTGTTGGCGGATATTTACTATTGATGGAGGTGCTTTGGTGAGCGTATTAATTGTTGAAAATATTTAGTATGTTAGTATCGCTATTTAATACACTTTAATTCATGTTTGAATCTGTAGCTTTTAGGATGGCTTCGAGAATTCGTAGACATTTTTTATTGTTATTTTTATTTGGGATTTTGGTGTTATGGTGAGGATTTTTCGTATTTCAACAGATGTTAATTTATCGTGCACTATGTGTTGAAGTATATGTTGTTTGATGGCACTAGTATCAGAGGGGCAGTGTTTAAGACGACGAGCGAGGGGGGTTGTAGTTGAGCCAATATAAGTATTAAGATTCTTAAGCTGTTCTTCGGAATACGCTACTAAAGTGGACATTTGAATTTGTAAAGTATAATTGTTTCATTTTGGTAGGATTAAGGAAAGTTTGTATTATTTTTAACTATATATATATATATATATATATATATGTTGGTTGTTCGGGTTTCATGGCATATCAACCTTTGTAGGTTATTCAATGCCAAATCCATTTTTATACAAATAATCAGTTGTATTCTAAACAATTCAGTTTAGCATAACTATACAGTTTTATCGGCAAAAACATTTCTATTTCACGCTATTCAGTTTAGTCAAACAGTTTTTTAATTCAAACAATTCAGTTTAGTATAAGTATTGTCTTTGTCCTCATACAGTTAAAGGTCAAAAACAGTTCTACTTCAAACAACTCAATTTAGCATAAGTACGCAGTTTTATTTCAAACAATTCAGTTTAGCAAAAGAACACATTTTAATTCTATCTGACCAATAGATAGGACCCTATCAGGTGCTACCACTCTGGGCGAGGGTGGACCTGGGAGAGATGGCAATGAAGGGGTACTCTGCATTCCCCCAAAAGCTCCAGCATTACTGGAACGTCACCATCAGATTGTTTAGTGTCATATCTAAGATTAACAGAGGCCTTACCCCTCTCCATTCGGTGTATTCTACAGCTCCAACCGACTGGGCAATATATATATATATATATATATATATATATATATATATATATATATATATATATATATGTACTCCTTTGTATGTATTTTACGAATGGGGTCGTGATAATGAAACTCGTACTTGCATATAATTTAATTACATGTATTTCAGTAACAATACGAAAAAAAAAACTTCAAAAGATTTCATTTATTTAATCATGAAACTCGAGGTTCGTTCCAGACAGGAAATCTCATGTTGTCTACAATATACATGAGTTCGTCTTTAAATACGCAAACGTGTGAATCTATTGGAAAGTACATACGTATGCATAAGTAAGGAACAAAAGCTACGTGTAAACGTTTTCTACAAATGTTTCTCTACATCTTGATCACTGCCCACATCGCAATGGCCTTAAATGTCTGCACTTCTGTCTATTGATTTAATCGTTCTCAATCTAGTCATGTATCTCTGTACATTTACTCATTACGTATGAGTGCCGAGTGCGATGAAAAATATAAATGAACTTGTCTTCAAGAGGGGTGGTGGTGAATGGAGGGTCTCCCTGCACCCAGGAAGCGCCAACCTTTTATCTAAAAGGATTAGGTTCAAGTTCATAGCCTGATAGATGAGGTAGTAATTTACTTAGCTTTTTTGCTTAGATGTGGCACAAGACCGAATGAATGGGGCGCCCAATGAAACTAGAACTCAATCTTACAGAGATGAGGTACCCACCAAAAAGCTGTTTGTGGCACCACCCTCAGCCGTGAATTCATCGTTGTTGTTGGTTGGGTTTTATGGCAATTCAACCTTTGTAGGTTATTTAATGTAAAATCCTTTTCTTGTAAATCAATTCTATTTCAAACGATTCAGTTTAGCTTGAGTACACAGTTTAATTGTCAAAAACATTTCTATTTCAAGCTATTCAGTTTATTCAAACAGTTCTAATTCAGCTAATTCAGTTTAGCGTAAGTACAGATTTTGTTTACTCAGTAAAATGTCAAAACAGTTCTATATTAAACAACTCAGTTTTGAGTAAATACAGCTTCAATGTCAAAAAACAGTTCCATTTCAAATAATTCGATTTAGCATGAGCATGCTGTTTTAATGTAAGTAGGGTTTGTCAAAAACATTTCTATTTCAAGTTTAGCATAAGTATGCCGTAAGTTCTATTTAACCCACAGATAGGGCCCTTATCAAGTGCTACCACGCCGGGCCAGAGTGGACCCGAGAGCAATGGCAATGAAGGGGTGCTCCGCATTCCCTAAAGCCCAAGCATCACTGGAACCTCACCATCAGATTGTTTAGTGTCATATTCAGGACACTCATGGGGGTGGGTCTTACCCCTCTGCAGAGGTGCAGTCGGTGCATTCTACAGCCCCAGCCGATTGGGCAACGTGAATTGATGCGCGCAAGAAACGTCTTTAAAAAGCCAAACTTGAGTTAAATCTGGTATTTTGCACAGTTGGATAGATAACATGGAGGGGGTCTCCGTGGTGTAGTGGCTAACGTGCTGGACTGTGGTATCATAGTAAGTGTGTTTAAACTCAAGACACTATTATATTTGCTTTCAGACTAATACTCTTGGGAAAGGCATGAACTTCCTTTCCCCTTCAGCTATGAGTTAAATAGTACCCCTACTCTTCTATTACGAGGATGACTTTGGTATTAAATTGCCCACGAATGTTGATATACCATAAAGAAAAAAAGGAAAAAACAAAAAGAAAGCTCAGTGAATAATAAGTAGTTATTTACATATCTATCTATCTATCTATCACAATGAGTCCATTGTTATCTATCACAATAAATTCTTATTCATCTATATATCCTTGCTATCTCTCTCTCTCTCTCTATATATATATATATATATATATATGTGTGTGTGTGTGTGTGTGCACGCGCGTTTGTGTGTGTGTGTTTTCGAGTGTACATTTATTTAACTCATTTTCTTTTCTTTCATTACCCACACAGCCAACCTCAGGGCTAACACAAATACAACACACTGACAAATGTAAATGTATGCTTGTCCGTTTTCTTTATTCATGTATTCCCAACTCAACTTATTAACTGCCCTTACCTTTTTATTTCTTATTTTTATTACACACATGTCAAGTTAAGGTTTATTTATCTAAATGACAAAGATAAAAGTTTTCATGTCCCTCACCTAAAAAAAAGAATGGCTGGACACGCCATGTATGTACTTTGTCCCCATCCCCTTTAAAGGGTCTCGATTGGTGTTTCAGATTTTAATCTTTTATTAACCAATGTTTGAAAAAAAAAAGAGCAGCTAAAATTATTTTAAATTCCTTCCTGGTTGAATTCACCGAATTCACTCTGAATTCGAAATTTGATTTTTTTCGAGCCACAAAGCTAGATTGCCTACGTCTATTTATAATTTTAAAAAACTTTTCAGTCAGAAATCATCTACTTGCAGTCAGTCTAGAACATTCCATATACCTGACATCCACCTCGTGAGAAAATTGTTGTACCGTAGACGGTCAAGTTCTGTGTTTTATTTGGTTTGGTTTTATGGCATTGTAGGTTATTTATTTGTAGGTTGTTTTATTTGGTTTGGTTTTATGGCATTGTAGGTTATTTAAAACCAATTTCTTTTTATCATCATCATCATCATCATATCGTGCTGGCAGCACGGATATCCCTGACCCTCTCTCGCCACTCCTCCCTATCGTTCATCGCCCTAGGTAGGTCTTCAGGACAACAACCTGTATCCTCACATAGCTGCTGAATGTACGTTCGTGCTGGTCGTCCTGCTTTTGCGCGTCCGTGTGTGGGGATCCATAAGAGTACATCTCTTATGAGTTCATCTCTGCTTCTCCAGCAATGTCCTGCATGTCTGGTTCGCCTAACTTGAATAGTTTTCGTGATAGGGGGCAGGTGGCCGTACAGTTGGTGTCTTGTGGGGTGTTGCTGCCAGGACTTGTTCAGGATTGCACGCAGCATTCTTGTGTAATTGCCATCTAGTTTCTTCTCCAGCCGTTTTGTTAGCGTCCATGTAGTGCATCCATATAGCAGTATCGATGTGACCGCTGCCTGGAAGAAACTGCGTTTTATTTTATCGGTTAGGTCTGATTTCCATATAGTCGATAGCCTATTGATAGCTGTCCATGCTTTCGTTAACCTCGTTTCGATGTCCTTTTCGGTTGATTCGACGCTGCTTCCTAGGTACGTGAATTTGTCTACTAGTTTAAGTGGGGTTCCTTCTAGAGTGGAGATGTCCCCCGTTTGGTTATAGCACATATATTCCGTTTTGTGTGCATTAACATGGAGGCCTATGCTTGCTGCTGCTCGTTCCAAACTATGCAGAAGTGTTTCGGCTTGGTCAGGTGTATTTGCCAGTATCGCTATGTCATCGGCGTAGTCGGCGTCGGTAATTGTTGTTGCGGGGTATCTTCTGCTTCTTTTCTTCGTCAGTTCGAAGCCATTCTCTTTGATTTTGTCAATCGATGTTCTAAGTACGTAGTCTAGACAAATGATAAAGAGATACGGGGCCAGCGTGTCCCCTTGTAGTACTCCTGCTACAATGTCGAAGTATTCTGTGTCTCCATCTGGTGATCGTACTTTTACTTTAGTGTTTCTATAGAGAATCGTTATTGCCGCTACGGTTTCTTTAGGTATGCCGTACGCTAGTAGGATTTGTTCCATCTTTCCTCTGTGAATGGAGTCGAAAGCCTTGGTAAAGTCGACAAATATTAATGTCGCTTGTAGGTTCTTTGCCCGTACACCTTCAAGGATTCTGCAGATGGTTAATATTTGTGAGGTCGTAGATCTATTTCTTCGGAAGCCATTTTGGTTTTTTCTAAGTATGTTGTCGATTTTGGGTTCTATTCGGTTTCGTAGTAGGGCATTGTAGATTTTGGCAGCTATGGATGTAAGTGTTATGCCTCGGTAGTTTTTGGCTAATCCGAGGTCCCCCTTTTTAGGGAAGGGGAGTATGCATCCCTTCGTCCATCTATCTATCGGATTTTAATTGTATACTGCGTTGCAGTGTCGGAGCAGTATGTCGTCGAATTGTCTGGTCTTCCATACTTCCGGGGGAATTTCGTCCAGTCCTGCAGCTTTCCTATTTTTAATTTTTCTGAGAACCGAGTCGAGTTCTCCTTGTGTGAACGGTCCAAGTTTAATGTCTAATTGTTTGCTAATTATTCTGGTGATTGGTTCATGCGTTATTTTTGGTGGGTTTCCAAGTAAGTTTTCGAAGTGCTGTTTCCACAGTTTTATTCTTTCTTGTTGGTTTGCTGCTTTAAGTTTTGCTTTGGCTGTGTTCTTTCTTCTGCTCACTTCGTTTATTGTTTGCCAGGCAATTCTAGATTGTCTATCTTCCACCGAGTCTCTAATCTTATCTATCTGATTTTGAATGTATTCTGTCTGTTCCTTTATATATATGCCTGCTAATTGATATTGTGCCGTTTTTAGTTTTAAGGCATTTGTGTTTGTTGGGTTTTTACGATAGTTTTTGGAGGCTGTTTTCACTAGTGCACGTTTTTCTCTCACCGCTAAAAAAAAAAAAAAAAAAAAAAAAAAAAATTAAAACTAAATTTCTTTTTATACATATATATTAAATACATGATTTCTGAATCCATTTTGTTGATAAGATTTTTTAACGAGCCTGAGCTCATTTTTTGCACAAGTTTCACTTTTTTTAAAAATCTAATGCGAATAATTCTGTTTTTTTATCAATTATTTGTTTGCACACAGTTAAATGCTTTCAAGTATTGCTATGTATCACCAACAATTCAATTAAACATCAATCATTTGTTTACAAACAGTTAAATGCTCTAACAGTTCTATTTCAAACAATTCTGTTCAGCATAAGTACACAGCTTAAATATCAAACAGGTTTTTTTTCTATAGATAGAACTCTATCAGGTGCTACCATTCCGGGCCAGACTGGACCTGGGAACAATGGCAATGAAGGGTAACTCGGCATTCCCCAAAGCTCCAGTATTACCAAAGCCTCACCATGAGATTGTTTAGTGTCATATCTAGGACACTCAGCTGAGATGTTGTCGGTGTATTCTGCAGCCCCAACCGATTTGGCCAGCTAGTTCTGTCTTGTTGGGAAGAGTACGTGAAGTAGTTTAACAATCCACTCTTTTGATGACCTCTCCGGCCAGTCTTTGTTGGAAAAGCTCGCGTATGGATCGAAGGCATAAGTTTTCTCTCCGTGGGTTGTCTTCTATCCTTCAATTATTATTTTCGTTTTCCTGCATCCGACGAACAGTGTATCGTTAGCTGCTACAGGTGTCAATATCCAATTTTCTGCTCTTCAGATGAGTTCCAGTAAGTTTCATATCACATGGCTGACCTACTTGCAAAGTAAAAGGCTGCATGCTCACGCGTCTGGTGGTCATTTTGCTTATTTGATATACAATGTACAGATTTCTTAATGACGAGGAAAAGAGAATCGGAGACCAAGGTTCCAGTTCAAGCCGCTAGTATAAGAAAAAACATCTCTCTCTCCTGCTCTCTCTCTCTCTCCTAGTAAACATATTATAGGTGACTTGCTTTAGTTGGCAACCAGTCTAGATGAACGACAAACATGAATACAGAAGGAACTTCTGTCTCTTAGGTAGTCTGGCGTTGTCTTCAACCTTGTTCTGGCAATTCTATCGGCATAATGTGTATAAGTGTTAAGGACTAAAATATTGTGATTTTGGTGGAGTCATTATTTCGGGGTCAGGGTTTCTCCATAGAATACCATCTATTTTCATAAGTTTTTAATCTGAGGTTTGATTTTTCACGTATCCTTAATAAGATGATGCCATCTCCTCATTAAAAAACCAGCCACTGAAATTAGTAGACCATTTCACATACTTCGGAAGCAATATCTCATCTAATGAAAGTGATGTCAACATGCACATAGAGAGGATGGACTGCTATCAACAGGATATGGACCATATTGAAATCTAATCCCTCTGATAAAATAAAACGGGAATTCTTTCGAACTATAGCCGTGTTAATACAACAGTATGGTGGCACTAATTGGACTTTAACGAAGCGCTCGGAGAAAAAATTGATGGGAACTGCACAAGAACACGGTGTGTTGTTTTGAAGAGATCCTGAACGTAGCATCCCACAAAACTGCAGCTGTACGATCACTTACTAGTTCTCATGTGGACTCCTACACATGAACACACCAACGTGGGCAAATTAGCAAGGACTTATATTCATCAGCTCTCTGTGGACATAGATTTTATCTAGAGGACGATAGATGATCAGAATGGAGAGTCAAAGGGATATGTGCACGACTTGATGATGATGACGTTCTAGAAATAAATAATGCTTCCGAAATTACAATTTGAATCATGATAGATATCAAATGTCTTATTGTTTATAGATCAAATAAATGATTCGATGTGTTTACTGCGGAAGGTTTTTCTACTAATACATGGTTGGCAAAACTTTTTTTCATCACATATATATATATATATATATATATATATATATAAAGGCTACCCGGGTTCACCTGAGTGTAGAAATAACAGAAGATAGTGATGTATAATAAGAAATGTATTATACATATTTCTTTTAAATTAATGGATTCATTCATTCGTTATATTTCTCTATCATTACAGAGTTGTGGATCTTGGTAAAACCCTTATCAAAATAGAATTTCATCTCGTTGCTAAATAAATAAATTGTAAATGAGAAGTATAAATATTTTTCCACGTAGAATTTATTTTCGTTGAAGACATTTCAAAAAGTAAATAACTGATTTTAAAAACGATATATTTCAATAAAGTGTTTTTTAATCAAAAATTAAAAAAAAAAGATTGTTTTCATTATAATGCCTTTTTTATATTATAATTCAGATCAGATTTTCTGCAAGTAGACATGTTGATTTTCAAAATCCTTTTAACGATTTAAATTCTCTGAGGACTTATGTTTATGAGAAATATTAACATGTCCCAATATAGAAATGTTTTCGGTCTAGATTCATTTCATTTTCATCAGATGCAGTTAAGTGTTATAAGCAGGACCCATCCACCTTTTTGAGTGGTGTTAACCCTCTATTGTGAATACAGTCGGTGAATTATTAACTCCACCGACAGAGTCGTTGATTATTTCGTTGATGTGGAAGCTACAGATTGTACTGCTAAAAATTGTTCAGGGTTTCGAATAAATATAAATCAATAAAGATGCACACCTTAAAGGACTGGTGACTAATTGAGGACTAAGGGGATGATCTCACCCATTTCAACCACATGAGATGGTTGCAGTAAGAGTATGTATAGCAATGAAACTAGGTAGATCTATTTGATAAATATATATATATATATATATAAGTTATGATCGCTGCTCATTTTCTTCATTTCCTATTCACTGGATCATACTGCTGGTTGAACACTACACCGCGGGGCACCTGTTATGACTATAACAGGTACACTGTGGCGTAGTAGTTAACGTGATGGATTGTGGCATCGTAATAAGCGAGTTCGAATTTCAGTCATGCTACATTGATTACTTTCGGATTAATACTCATGTGAAAGGTATGGACCCCCTTATCCCTCCAGCTATGGATTAAACAGTTCCACTACTCTACAAGGATGATTTGGGCGTTAAATAACCCCCAAAAGTTGATATGCGATTAAATAAAGAAACCAAACCATAACAAATGTTACCATTCCGTATCAGTGTTGATCAGGGGGTAATGGAGCCTCACCAGCGGATACAGTTTAGTGCTGACAAAATTGGGCTGTTATGTGTATAATGCAAAATACTGGTTTGTTTATACTATTTTAACATTCGGATCAGTTTTTCAATCAGGAAAAAATTGGCAAGTTTAGATTATTTATTTCTCTCCGAAGTTTCTGGGAAAATTCGGAGCGTATTTAGCATAAAAGTGTAGATGGCGGAGATATAAGTACATTGGACGCCATGACAATTTACAGTACCCGGCGAATTATTTCCCCGCTTCAAAAACGGAATGGATAGTCCTGTGGTTTATAATTCATTAACATGGAGTGTGGGTCAGGTGCAAATCAAAATGTATTTCATGCTGTCTTTCAACTTTATAAGTCGTTCTTTACCGCCATCACAGTTGGGGTTTGAATTCAAAGCATAAATCAGTGAGGGTTGGCGCCCTCTACCGGCCCGAATGGGACTCCGTCAGGGGAAGGAAATAAAAAAAGAAAAGAAAAGAAAAAAACAGAAAGAAAGTATACGTCAAATTTCGGGAAGTAGTGCCTGGAATTAAAAGAGAATTCTGGCCTTTGTATCAGTAATTCCTTTGCTGTTTGGGGTCTAAATTTGATACCAGCCGATTCTTTACTTCAACGCCGAGTAAAAAATATTGCCTAGAGCATAGTACACATAGAAAAAATATATAGCTGAACCACTCCATGGAACTCAAAGTGTTTGTCGCGTACTTTGAAAATACAGCATTTTTCGCCTTTTAAGATGTACAATGTGTAAGATCATATCTTAATACTCACTGCGTCTAATAAGAACAATATTGTTGTACTGCTCAAGCCTGAAAAAAAAAAAAAGATGGAAAGATTGGAGAAAACAAGAAAAGATATTATTAGAGAATAGGTATAAAAACTAGGATATCAAATCAACCTCCTGTGTAACTTTTTCCGTTGCTTCAGGTCTGACGTATCGGCACAATCATCAGACAGAAAATGAAGAGTAGGTACTCTCTCTCTCTCTCTCTCTCTCTCTCTCTCTCTCTCTCTCTCACACACACACACACACACACACACATATATATATATATATATATATATATATATTCTTAACGCATAAGAGTGAAGTCACTATTCGAGTTTTATGATCTTGAGCGAACCTGATAGAATTAAATATGGTTGAACGCGATCCGTCAGTTACGCTTTTATCTATGCGATTATTCATAGTCTCTCCCAATATCCGGGTACATATCTGAATTTTATTTCTGGTCTGCTTTCCTTTCTTTGTTTGTTTCTTACTTTTATTTTTCTTTCTTAATAAGCTTCGATTTGTATGGCACACATGTATGTTGCTTATAATACCAGTTGTTTCAAAGAGGTCACCCATCTGTGTATTGAACAGGATCATCATTGCCATACTTCTTCCTTTCTCTTTTTTTTTTCTTTTTTTTTTTTATTAAGCTTTACTTGGTTAGGAACTCTAACCTCAGGTGTCAACCGCACTTGGAACGAAACGAAATTTGTCCCATAATGACCAGTACCGAGCCTGTTTACGATTTTCCTAGTTCCCATATGTAAAAAACCAGTGTCCCATTCTTCTGGCCTTGAGCCAAATTAAGTTAACTTTAGTAAAATGACTTCTTATTGAGATAGTAAAAAAAAATAACCGTTTACGTTTAAAACGGTTATTATCTTTTTTTCTCTGTACATTTGAGTCGAGGAACGTATCTACGTTCAGACTTGAGTACCACAATATTTTCATATTCCTTTTAGATGACACATGTCGCAACGGTTATCGTTGTAGGATATGGACTGAGTGATTGGAGTTCAGATCCTTGACAAGGGTTCTTTCTTTTTATTATTATTTATTATTCGTAATTATTTTTTCCCTACGCCCTGGGAAAAGGCCGCTTCAGCTATGCGTAATTTGTAGGGCAGCGTGTTCTACCTTGGCACGGTAACCGTTTGTGAAGAAGATTACTAAATTCAAACCGGCTTAAATCTGCTTAAAAGTTGGCCTTGTGTCGCATCGTGTCCGTAGCGAAGCGTTTAAGTTAACCCAGGAGACTGGGGTTTTATCCAAGGTCTAGTCATACCAAAGACTCAAAAAATAGTACTTTATGTAGCAGCTATTAAAAAGGGAGTCTTCGAATTGTCCGCAACTACGATCGGCCAACTTACTTTAGGTATATATATATATATATATATAAGCCCATTGGCATATTAGAGGTTTCACCAATGGTCCAAGAGACCGGGGTTTAATTCCAGGTCAAGTCATTCCGAAGACTCAAAAAATGGTATTTGATACCTCCTTGCTTAATACTCAGCATTATAATGTATGGATCAAGGGAAGTAATCCAAGGAAAGGAGTAGCGCTCTTCCCTTCCCCTGTCTTCGAGTTGCCCTCGACTACGGTCGACCAACTTACAATAGATGCGGTTAACTTTATTCCTCAACAAAAACATCAAGAGCTGCCGAATTGTGTCTCATGTTAACAAAATATTGCAAACCTTTTGACTCAACCTAATATTTGCCTTTATCAAGTTATATGTTCATACCTATTTATTTCAGTCTGTGGTTTCTAATCAAATCATCATTCCTTTATATAACAAAAGAGCGTTACCTAATTTTGTAGATTACAACTTTTTTACGGACTTGTTAAAACAAGAAAAAAAAACAAACCTGTATGATTGTAAGAAAAGTATTTATTAAATACTTAATTAGGTATCTAAAATCTCGTGTCATTGCGAGCTGGAAAGTACACCAACCTCACCCAAAACTCGTGACACATTCTTTAAAAAGAGATTAAAATAAATGAAAGAATTCAGTAAGAACTTTTTTTTAATACGTAGTAATGAATATTTATTTTAATAACAGAACCTAAGATAAAATCTATCAAACTACAAAATCTATAAACACTTACCCAGTTCTTATTTGTTTGTTTGTTTGTTTGGGTTTTATGGCATATCAACCTTTGTAGGTTATTTAATGCCAAATCCATTTTTACTCAAATAGACTTTTATTTCAATTTAAAGTAAGTACAATTTTAATGCCCAAAACAGTTCTATTTCAAACAATTCTATTTAGCATAAGTCATCATCATCATCATCATGTCGTGCCACTAGCACGGATATCCCTGACCCCCTCCCGCCACTTTTCCCTATCGATCATCGCCTCTGGCAGGTCTTCGGGGCTACATTCCGTATCCTCACATAGCTGCTGAATGTAGGTTCGTGCTGGTCGTCCTGCTTTTGCCCGACCATATGTGGGGGTCCATAAGAGTACATCACTTATGAGCTCGTCCCTGCTTGTTTGGTTCGTCTAACTTGGATAGTTTTCGTGATGGAAGGCAGGTGGCCGTATAGTTGGTGTCTTGTGGGGTGTTGCCGCCAGGACTTATTCGAGAGTGCTCGCAGTATTCTTGCGTAATTGCCGTCTAGCTTCTTCTCCAGCCGTTTTGTTAGCGTCTATGTAGTGCATCCATACAGCAGTATCGATACGACCGCTGTCTGGAAGAAACTGCGTTTCATTTTATCGGTTAGGTCTGATTTCCATATGATCGATAGCCTATTAATAGTTGTCCATGCCTTCGTTAAACGCGTGCCGATGTCCTTTTCGGTTGATGAGACGCTGCTTCCTAGGTAAGTGAATTTGTCTACAAGTTTAAGAGGAGTTCCGTCTAGTGTGGAGATATCACCGGTTTGATTATAGCACATAGTTTTATTTCAAGTAATTCAATTTAGCGTGAGTAGGCAGTTTAGTTCTACTTGATAGGACCATCTCAGGTGCTACCACTCCAGGCAAGAGTGGACCTTGGAACGGTAACAATGAAGAGGTACTCCGCATTCCCCAAAGCTCCAGCATTACAGATTGTCTATCTATCTATCTATCTATCTATCCCAACCCCTCCGCTCGACCAGGATATGACACAAGGTCAATTTTTAAGCGGAGTTTAACAGGTTTGAATTCAGAGTTTTCCTTCTCCTAGACTAGTTGCCTCACCAAGGCTGAAAAACCTAGTCTGCCCTACTATTTACCCATAGCTGGAGGGAGAATAATTGGATTCATACCTTTCCCATATTAGTGCTATGTGAAATGCAATCAGTCTCGTCCAGGATTTGAACTCGTGTCGCCGTGTCCATTTCCTACGACGATAACCATTACATCACGGGCACCTCACCATCAGATTGTCTAGTGTGATATCCATGACACTCGTTGGTGGGGGGAGTCTTCCCCATCTGCAGAGATGCAGTCGGCGTATTCTACCGAACTAGCCGACTGAACAAATCAGTTTTTAATCAAAACAACTGTTTTATTTTGCAATTATTGAATAAAACCAAGTTTGATAGAATTTGGTTACGTCTGTCTTTATGGCCTATAAATCATTGTAGGTTATTTTATGCCAATCCTATTTATACGTATATATTACATATATATATGATTTGTAAACACGTTTTGTAGATAACATTCTTAGACAAACATGAGCTCATTTTTCTAGCAGCCTGTTAAATGGTTTCAAGTATCGCTATATAACACTAACAATTTAACATCAGTCATTTGTTTGCTCAAATTTGAATAGATATATACGATATGTAAAAGATTATTTTGTAAGTAAATTCATTTTTAAATGAGTTAAAACTAATGTTTGCACACTAGTATTGCTCTTGCAATGATATCAATTATTGCAATCTAACACTTTTAATTCCATTCAATATTATTCATTTGTTTGCACACAGTGGAATGGTTCCATGTGGTGCTATGTATCACTAACAATTCAATTAAACATCAATCATTTGTTTACACACAGTTAAATGATCAAACTGTTCTATGTCAAAATATTCAATTTAGCAAAAGTCATTGGTTTTCACAGATTAGATATCAAACAGTTCTTTTTAACCCATCGATTGGACCCTGTCAGGTGCTACCACTCCGGAACAGAGTGGACTTGGGAGCACTGGCAGTAAAGGGGTACTCCGCATTTCCCAAAGCTCCAGCATTACTGGAGCCTCGTCATTCGACAGTTTAATGTCATATCAGGACACTCGTTGAGAAGTCTTACCCTTCCGTAGAAATGCAGCCGGTGTATTCTACAGTCCCACCCCCCGCCGCCTGGACTAAACTTGATAGAATTTCAAATTTCTTAATTGAGATTCAAACTCAATTTTTCTACAAGAACGGTGATAAAAAAAAATAGCTAGACGGCATCTTTAATTTTCAAATTTCAAAATTTAAATGAAAACATTTAAGTTGCGGAGGAACTTATAAAGGATATCTAGTTTGCTTTGGTTTCTTTATTTAATGGCATATCAATCTTCTTGCATTATCTAATGCCAAAACTATCCTTGTGGAAGGGCAGCATGTATCTACGTTCATCTCTGTCCGTCAGTATTCATCTATGGCCTTTTCACTGTTCACATCTACCTCAATCTGTCCCTCCCCCCTCTCTCTCTGTTCATATCTACCTCAGCCTGTTCGCATATCTCTGTCTCAATATATTCAAATCTACTTTAGTTCAAATCTGTCCCTTCCCCCTCTCTCTCTGTTCACATATCTATCTCAGTATATTCACATCTACGACAGTTCAATCTCAATCTATCGGTCTGTCTGTCTTTTGATCTTTGTTCGTACGTGCCTGTATATTTGATCATATATAACCATTTCAGTCTCATCATATCAATTTCAGTCTGTATAAATCTTCTTAACTCTGTTCCTATTTACATATCTGTTTACGTCGCAAACTTTTCATATTTGTTTGTAACATTCTGTTCACATCTAACTTGGTCTCTTCATATTTCATTCAGTCAGTTCATCTCTATCGGTTTCAGTCCCTTTTTACCTGCCTATCTCAGTCCGTTAAGATTTTCTTCAATCTGTTTTTATCTATTTGTTTTTCTTTGATATTTCTACTTTTTACTCTTCTTATCTATCAGCCTTAACTTTGATTTTTATTTCTGTATTTCTACATATATCTCGATCCTTTATCATCTTCACCGGTCTTTTCACGTCTATATTTCCAATTGGGTCTATCCATTCTACTAGCATATCGTTTTATTTTTGATGTCGTTGGTATTTGTTTATAGCGTTCAAATAACTATACGCATAAAAATTATACCAAATAAAAATAATAAATAAAAACGTTTTCGGTATAAGATAACCCGATGGGTTGGCATGCCGTAAAATCCAACCAACCAACCAACCAACCAACCAACCAACCAACCATTCTACTAAATTCGTGTCTATCTCTGTCAACATATGCCCGTGGTGTAATGGTTATCGTCCAAGGAAATGGACACTGCGACACGAGTTCAAATCCTGGACGAGACTGCATTTCACATAGCGCTAATACCCTTGGGAAAGGTATGAATCCAATTATTCTCACTCCAGCTATAGGTAAATAGTAGGGCAAACTAGCTTCAGATGAGGCAACTAGTCTATAAGAAGGAAAACTCTGAATTCAAACCTGTTAAACTTCGCTTAAAAAATTGACCTTGTGTCATATCCTGCCCGAGTGGACGGGTTGGTAAATATGTATACCTGTGTGTTCTCTTTGGAACACTCCTTGTATAATAGTTACCGTCGAAGGAAATGGATCCGCGGACCTGCGTTCAAATCCGGGACGTGTCTGTTTGCAATTCACAAAGCCTGGGAAAAGGTATCAATCCAATAATCTTCCTTCTATCTATGAGTAAATATTTGGGCAGACTTAGTTCTTTAACCATAGTATGGCAACCAGCTTAGGAGAAGAAAAACTCTAAATTTGAACCTGCTAAACGCCACTTAAAAATTGACCTTGTGTTTCATCCCGTTCGCTGGGGAGGGGTTGGGTAAATCAATACCTGTGTGTTCCTATCTCTCCAAGACTCGTTATATCTACAGATATATGATTATTTGCATTTTCACCCACCCCGCCCTAATATCTCGTCTTGTACCTTGTAATATTACCCTTCGCTTCATTTTAATCACCTACACCATCCTTAATTTCAACGAGCAAAAGGAAAGTTAGTCTTGATTTCAAAAATCCATTGAAATAACGCCGATAGGACAGAAAGTAAGATTGGGAATGCATACACCCTATCTCAGATTTATTTAATCTACCTCAGGCTGTTTATATCCAAATGTCTACCTTTCTTAATGTCCTTTACTTACTCACCAGTTATCTCCTTTTCTTTCTATTTTTTTTTCTCTCTAACGTTTCAGTAAACGTCACGTGTTGCTAATATGCCTAGCAAGGACGACGATCGTGAGAGAAGGCAAGAGATGGAAATAATGTCCCTTTTGCTAGACAAGATAAAGATTTATATTTAAAATTCTCTCGAGGCTAACCGATGGGATCTAAGACAAGTTGACGAATCTACCGGTCAAAACACAGATATTCTCTCGTCAGAAATTAATGCTATCATTACTGATAGAATCGAAATACTTGATATATAATGTAAATGCAATGCTAGTTATTTTACTACAGAAATTCACAAGAAACAATATCGTTAAAAAAATTCATTGAAAATTAGAAAAAGAACTCGTGTGTAGTCAGAAGTTTATGCAATCCTTACAAACCGAATAAGAGTATTGTATGTATATGTAAAAGCATTGTTAATAGGTGGGTATCATACAATAACTGATGTTTATATAACAGCATTGCTTCTAACAAAGACTCCATCAGATGATGACTCTGGATTCAGGCATGGTTTCGGGGCCGAAGCATCATGACCACTTGCCCAGAGCGCCCTAGCAGTATCTGACGATACCACCTGACTTTGTTTGATTGTTGCCACTCTATGGGATTGCCAGATCCACGCTGATGCAGTTAGAGCCTTATCTTGGATCTTTTCCATGTATTTTCTCTTGTCTGATGGAGGACTTCCAAGATGAGTCAAGAAAACCGAGGTTGAGTTGGCAATAAAACCTCCGCATCCGAATTCGATAGGAAATACATTTGTTATCCAGCCATTTCTGACACATTGTTCTCGCAAATCCGCATATGTTTCCAACTAAGGCTTATATGCCCAGTCGAAATTTTCTTCAAAAGGGACTGTTAACTCAATAACGAAAACTTTTTTTGCTTTAACGGACCAAATGACAATATCTGGACGCTTTGTCGTTAACGCTATTTCAGTTAGAAATATGAAGTTATGTTTTAAATTTGGTGAATTATTGCTCATCGTAAAAGAATTAGGATTTTACTAGCAAAATGTGAATATATAATGATATATACTAAAGAGAATGAGACTTTATAATGATATGTAAAGAGACTGTGACTATATTATCATTATCATGAACTAGTCGTGCAGATAGCACAGATTTCCCTGACTCTTTCTCTCTCTCTCTCTTTCTCTCTCTCTCTCTCTGTCCCTATCATCCATTGATCTTGGAAGGTCTCTCAAATTACACCCTATGATGTCTGGTCGGCCATTGCTGACACGTCCATGTGTAGGGGTCCATAGAGGAACATCACTTATGAGCTCGTCCTTCTTTCTCCAGCAGTGTCCCGAATATCTTGTTCGTCTTAGTCGGGTGTTTTTTGAGATGAGAGGTTAGTGGCCGTACAGCTAATGTATCGTGGGGTGTTGCTTCCAGGATTTGTTCAAGATAGCGAGGAGCATTTTTGTGTAGTTTCAATCTAGTTTTTTCTCTATGCGTTTTGTCAGTATCCATGTGTTGCATCTATACAGTAGTACTGATACAGCGACGGCTTGGAAGAAACCTTGTTTTATTTTATCGGATAGATCAGATCGATAACTTGTCGATATCAGTCCATGCTTTCGCTAAGCGGATATTAACATCACTTCCGGTGGATGATACACTGCTGTCGACGTACAGGAACTCATCAGTTAATTTCAGATGCTCGCTACCTGTTTGGCCAGGTGTATTTTCTTCTTGCTTTATTAACGTAAAGCCATTTTCTTTTATTAGATCTACCGATGTTCCAAGTACTTTGTGTCGGCTGATAATAAATATATATGGTGCTGATGTATCTCCTTGCAAAACTCCAGTGACATGTTGAAGAAGTCTGTGTCTCCATCATAGCTAACAATTGACTTGGTGTTGTTTTTTTTTATAAAGAATCATTATAGCGCTAACAAGTTTCTTTGGGGAGACTATATGCTAGAAGTATTTGCTCCATCTTCCCTCTGTGTAAGGAATCAAATGGCTTGGAGTAATCTACAAACATTGTCTTGCCTCGAGATTTTTTGCACGATCTCCTTCGATGATTCGTCGGGTTGTCAGCATCTGTGATCTATTTATCCGAAAACCGTTTTGATTTTTCCAAAGAATTTTCAAGATGTCAGGTTTGATACGGTTAAGGAACTGGGCATTTTATACCCAAGCAGTTATAGATGTAAAAGTTGTGCCTTTGTAGTTCTTGATGATTCCGAGGTTACCTTTTGGAGGAAAGGGAAGGATGCCGCCTTTGGTCTATGTCTCTGTTGTATTTTGTTTACATATGACATTGCAAAATCGAAGAAGTAAGTCATCGAACTTCCTTGTTTTCTATATTTCTGAGGGTATTTCGTCAAAGCCTGCAGTTTTTCTGCTTATAATTTTTCTAAGTGCTACGTTAAGTTCTTCCAGTGTAAACTGTTCTAGTTTGATGTTTAGTTTGCGATCAATAATTTTTGTTATTGTTTATCAGTGACTTTAGGGAAGTTTCTATGCAGATTCTTGAAATGCTCTTTCCACATCTGTATTCGTTCTTCTGGATCGGCAGCTTTTAGTTTTGCTCTTAAGGTGCTCTTCCTTTTGTTCACTTCATTTATTGTCTGCTATGCTATTCATGATTGTCTATCTTCTACCAAGTTTCTTATTTTATTGATCTGGCCTTGAATGTATTTTATGTGTTTTTTTTTTGTGTGTGTTAATTCAGTTTGGGCTTTCTTAAGTTTCTGCTCGTTGACATTTGTTGGGTTCCTTTTATTAAGTAACGAAACTATTTTAATGTTATCTCAATTTTTTCTAACTACTTTCCATTCTTATGGACCTCCACGTTTTTTTTTTGGGGGGAAGCACTCTGCTGTTGCTTCTATGTGTGCAGTGACGAAATTTTCATATTCGTCATTCGAGGTTTGTGCTACGGATATCTCTTGAAGAGATTTGTTTCATACAGTTACCGTATATATATATATATATATATATATATATATATATATATATATATATATTGATAATATCTCCATTGTTAAGCGAGGACCAATCATAATGTGTGGTTTTGTCTGTTTGTTTCTTATTTCTGCAAAGAATCAGGTGTATCTTTGCTGTGACGATTCTGCGTTCGGAAGATATTCCTTCAAATTGATTTTTAGTTGGCAATCAGTATTTGGGTAGGCGTAGGTCCATAATTTTGCCTCCCTTTTTGGGAATTTAGTATTAAGGTATTTAGTCTGTTTCCGAGTGAAAAGTCTGTTAGTTATTCTGCATTTCTGTCTGACGAGTTGTATTAACAAAATTTTTTATATTCCTCTTTGTCTGTTTGAGCGTTCATATCTCTACCGACGATAAGAAAGTTGTGTTTGCGAATGTGTTGGACAAGGAAAAATAGCTCATTGTAGAAGGTGATGATGTCCGTTTCATCACTGGCATTGGTGATACTGTAGCAAGAGATAATTGTTGTGCTGGGGTTGACATTATTTGACGCACACATTATTCTCGGTTGAATTTTCTCTATGATATGAAGTGATGTTAAGGCACGAGGACAAGAACCATTTATACACCTCATATGACTACATTAAGGGAATTTTTTCATGAATGACTATATAATGATATATATATATATATATATATATATATATATATATATATATATAATAGAAAATGTGACTATATAAGGATAAATAAAGAGACTGTGACAATATAATGATATATAAAATAATGTGAATATATAATAATATATACTAAAGAGAATCTGACTATATAATGATATATATATATTGGAGTGAATGTGATTATAAAATGATATAAAGAGAATATTACAACATAATAATATATTGAGAGAATTTGACAATAATATAAACTTTGCCCAGTCGGCAGGGGATTAGGTAAAATACACTGACTCCTTCTCTGTAGAGGGGCAAGACAGCCCAACGAGTATCCTGATATAACACGAAACAATCTGATTGTGAGGCCCCAGTAATCCTGGAGCTTTGCGGAATACGAAGTACCCTTCATGGCCATCACTCCCAAGTCAACTCGGCCCGGAGTGGTAGCACCTGATAGCGTCTTATCTATGGGTCAAACAGAACTAAACAGTGTACTTATGTTAAAGTGAATTGTTTGAAGTAGACCTGTTTTTGAAATTGGCACTGTGTATTTAGGCTAAACTGAATTGTTTGAAATAGAGCTGTTTTGACAATTAACTGTTAGTAAACAAAAACTATACTTATACTAAACTGAATTGTTTGAAATTTAATTCGGCGTTAAAGGACCAAAAAAGGGTTGTTACGCCGTGAAACAAATCAACCAAACAACCATATAATATAAGCTATTGAGAATGTGACTATATAATAAAATATAGTAGAGAAAACGAGATTATATAATATGTATTGTAAAGAATCTGGCCATATAATGGTATAAATTGCTAAAAATGTGAGTACTCAGTTAAATATACGAGAAAGAATATGATTATATGATGTGTCTTAGAGATAATGTGACTATATAATGCTTAATACTAACGTGAATGTGGCTATATAACGATATATACTAGAGATGATGTGACATAAGGATTATATATACGAGTGTGAAAGTAACAATACAATGATAGATACAAGGCATGGAAAATTCGCTGCATGGTCAACTGTTGGTATTCCATACTCACCTGCCTAAACAAATTAAAGTAAATGTCGATTTCTTTATTTCCAGAACAATGCTGTTAGCTAACACTCTTAAAATATAAAGCAATCACTCACAAACACACACATGTATATATACATATATACATATATATTCATAAAATAGGGACTTGATTTTATGTCATCCATCTATATATATATATATATATATATATATATATATATATATATATATATATATGTGTGTGTGTGTGTGTGTGTGTGTGTGTGTGTGTGTGTGTGTATGCAGGGGGTGTATTGATTTATTTGAATTTCATTTGTTGATGTCCTATCAACCTGTGTTAGTTATTTAATAACAAAGCCATCCTTTTGGAAGAAGAGTAGTGTTACCATTCGGTCTATCGCTGGTGCGTGGATAAGGTTATTTCCTTTAATAAGAGTATTAGAGCGAAAATGAACGTAATGGCGTGACTAGAAATTAATATATATGAAAATCGATATCGATATATATATATATATATATATATATATATGAGATGCTTCTCATAATTTCGCTGATTTGCCCCTGGAAAAATAAATCTGAAAATAAAAATTAATACCTTATTTTACTCAACAAATATTCATTTTCCTACATAATCTTCCTTATCAATACACTTGATAGAATGCTTCTAAAATTATCGCAAACTTAAAGACATTATTATTTCTTTTTCAGAAAAATGATTATAACCTCTTTTAGGCTACACCCATTGATATATATATATATATATATATATATATATATATATATATATTATATATATATATATATATATATATAAGTTAGAGAGAGAGAGAGAGAGACGGAGGATAGGTGTATCCGAGTGCAATGACAGAAATCAATTATTTCAAACCATAATTTTTTAAAAGTTGAACTCGAACAGATACTACACTTTGATTTCTGTAGAAGAAGTGATAAAAAAACATTGGAAAGGAACGAAGTCTCTATTTCTCTTTTTTTTAAGTCCGTAGTTTTAAAACCATAGTCTTGTTTTAATCATTTTTTTTTCATTTTCTATTCTTTTCTCAACCCCACCCCACCCATGATTGAAATGTTGAATGTGGAAGAGGCCAAAGGAAATTAACCAAATCAGTTTTTCCCGCGGTTGGTGTGTGCGTGAAGACTATTTAACGCCGGCAAAGTCAGATGAATTTCCATGAAACCTTTCAACGAACTAACCAGAAACAAAATGGCTCAGTACCACCGAGTGTAAAACTATTAAAAGTCGAGCAAAGGAAATTGAATGAGGATTTATAATCCAGTTGTCCTCGAGGTGAAAGACTTATATTATAGTCCATTACGCATTGCTTATTTAGGCAAATAAAGACTCACGCACACACATGCACACGCATATATACACATACACATATATAAGCTGCTAATTACCTAATAAAAATTCAAAGTATACTAAAGAAAAGAATTTGAAAGCGCCGGCAAGCACGAATATCCACAGTGCACAGAGATGTCTTAACCAAATTCATTAAGCATGTTTTATATACAAAAGAAAATATACATATATATGTAACCCATCTCTCTCTCTCTCTCTCTCTCTCTCTCTATATATATATATATATATATATATATATATATATGTCAGTGGTGACTCTAGGATATCAGAGTTACTCGGCCTCATATTTTAAACATAATTTACTATCCATGCAAGATAAATAGACATACTGAGCATAACTAGTAAAAGACCAACTCTTAAGCAACGTTCTCTAATGGACTCCCACTCTTGGACACACCAGTGTTGGCCGATTAGCAAGAAATTCTATACACTAGCTCTTTCCAGACACTTGATACTGTCCAGAAGACCTACCAAGAGTAATGGACGATACACACACACACACACACACACACACACACACACACACACACACACACACACACACACACAGAGGCAAGGAACTTCATGCTATCAGCATTATTTGATGATGAGGAGGATAATGATGATAATGATGATTTAGAATATTAGAATTTTAGCTTCCAAAAATTCATCAAATCTCTGCGCCTGTGCTGATTCTGAACAACTGACCATTCTACAAAAACCAAAACGAATTCTTCTATTAATCTGTTGATTAAAAAAAACAAGCAAAGAAATGTCTTGAACACAAGTTGAGCGCTTATTTCAGTTTACACTAGAATGTTTGATGTTGACTGCTTAATGTCTAAGTCACCGGAATAGGTCATAACTCCCTTACATAAACTCACACACACAGATTCATGCACACACTCACACACACGCCCTCACACACACAACACTAACACACACACTCACACACACATGCCCTCACACACACAACACTAACACACATACTCACACACACACGCTCACACACACAGATACTCACACACGCCCTCACACTCAGAGACTCAAACACGCCCCCACACACACAAACTCACACACACACCCTCATCAAACACAAACACACTCACTCACACACAGAGACTCACACCCACCCTTACACACACATGCATGAAACACACACACGCACATAGACTCACACACACACACACCTTCGTACTCGTAGCCCCCCCCCATCCACATTCACTCACAAGAAGACACAATACCTCGATGCTGCTCGAATATTTTAGCTTCACTGTCGTATTATTGAATTTAACCTCGTATTACATAAACAGATAAGCAGAAAAAAATGTTTTTTCCGTCAAAATTTTGGAGTTAAATCAAAATGAAATCTATTCTTTGATAAAGACGGAGTTTGAGATTTTTAAAGATTATCGTTAGTGTTTCAGCTAGAAATCGCTTCTCATCCCTTTGGCTTGGGAGTGCAAAATTAATCGCTTGGTTTCAAGGGGCTGGGTTAGCTTTGCAGGGCTGAAGTCATTGGTTGGCGCCTGAGGCGCCACAAAAAAGGAATATCGACTGGATTAATAATTTTTGTGACGGCCGCGCATATGTATTGATTCTTGCATAGTTCCCCATATTAAATGACCTTGTGTCAAATACTACCTGGTGGGAGATTAGATAAATATCTCAACCATAAATCTAATCATCTAACTCGTGTTATCAGAACGATTTAATTCTTTTTTTTTCTTTTTTTTTAACTTGATTTTAATGGGGGCGAAATATCAAGCCACGTTTTTTTTCGTTACTTCGTCTAACACTATTATGAACAATGTCAGCAATACTTATCTAAAGTAAAATTCTAAGGCAGGAAAATAAGATAAAACTATTATAAAAGTTAGTTAAAATAATCATTAATGATGATTATTTGAGTCAGGACGAATTGCTTGTTCCGAGGGAATTTTTATTGCTTCAAGATAGATTGATATGAGAGCATATCGCTTCAGCTGATATCACCAATGATATATATATATATATATATATATAGTCATCCACAGACAGATCTGTTTCGTTCTATCAGAACTCATCAGTGTGGCTAGACATATTAGCTTCCCGTAGTTGGGATCGAAACCCGGTTGACTCGAACGCCAAACCAAAGCCTCTAGCCCTCAGCCACGAGTAGCCAGTAAGCAGCGAAGTAAATTTTAAACGGTTATGACTCACAATTACTATTGTTTACATACATCCGCTTAACGGCTACCGAGACCTCAATTCATATATGAAGAGACTTGCAATAAACGATAATGGCAACACGATTACTTCAATTCGGTAGAGAACTTAACCCTACGGGGATAGGGGAGTATCTTTCTCTCTCTCTCTCTCTCTCTCTATATATATATATATATATATATATATATGTGTGTGTGTGTGTGTGTGTGTGCCTCTGTGTGTGTGTGTGTATGTGTGTGTGTTTATCGACCTCTCTACTCGACCAGGATGCGACACAAGGTCACTTTTTAAAAGGAGGTCTAGCAAGTTTGAATTCAGAGTTTTCCTTCTCTTAGACTGGTTGTCATCAAGTTAAGAAGCACAGTCTACCCTATTATATACCCAAAAATGGATGGAAAATAATTACATGCATACCTTTCCCAATCGGTGTAATATAAAATACAGACAGCTTCTCCTAGGACTTGAATTCGGGTCATTTTCTACGACGATAACATTACACCACAATATATATATATATATATATATATATATATATATATATATATCGTGGTGTAACGTCATATATATATATATCTATATATATCGTGGTATAATGTCATATATATATATATATATATATAAACAAAAACATGCTTTACTTTTTCGCACGGATCCAAATCTGGTCTCCTGAGTGGATTCTAATAGACTAGAGAGATGCAATTTTTTAAACTCTACCACCCAAATAACCTTGCATGAGAAAGGAAAATATGTACTTGCTCGGTTATAGCGAATATGACGGACGCATTTAGTCTTGTCTCACTGTCGACTGAGTAATTTCATGAGAGAACCTCCAGTCAGGCATGCGGAGTAAGGTCCTCTTTGATTTATTGCCAAGTTACACCAAGGCCGCTCTACTGGTTCTTGTGATGTACGTTCCAAACAGAACTTGAGGCTGTTTTCAGTTCTCCAAGCAGAATAAATTCTAATACTTGTTTGCACCTTCTTCCGACAAACTATAAAGATTTCATATACCAATGCTTCTAAAATATTGTCAAAAATTATATTCATGTAAAAAATGAAGTTTATTATGTGCCATGTAGAGAGTTTGATTTATTCATACGAAGATATTTGTCACCAGCAGTCTACATAAGCTTAATATATATATATATATATATATATATATATATAAGAAAGAAACACAGGATGTGACTTGGCTAAGTTTTTTTTCTATTTTCGTAGACTTAGCGCTCAGGCTTCGAATGAAACAATGGCGACTCAGTTTACACAGAAATATCACACTACATCTCTGAATTGTATTGTGATCGTTCCTGGCAAAGGCTACTGTTTTTTTTTTTTTTTCTTTTCTTTTCTTGTTTTTTTTTTTGTTGTTTACTTTTCACTTGCCAAATAAAAATCGCCCGTGAAAGTTTTGAAAAGAAAAATGCGGTCATTTTTTTTTTCTTTTTTTTGTTGTAGATAAGCTGAAACCTTGTGCTTGAAGTTTTCCCTCACATAAAAGTGAATATGTACGAAGTTTTAATTGAAATTTAATTAAATTACTTCCGTAATTCTTAGAGTTGCAATACGTAGTTTTAACTCTGGGAAGCTTATCAGGATATTTTGTAATGAATCCTGTAGCTGTCAAATGTGTCAGTCATCGAATTCCCAATCCTTATTTTAAACGCATTTGGGAATTTATCTGATAAGTTTCTTGGTGTTTTAACTATTTTGCCATATTTATTATTAAGATTGTTGTCCTAAAAAATTCGCACAGGTAACCGATGGATGGATTGAAAGTAACATCTTTTTTTGAAAGACTTTTTTTTTGTTTATGTTATGAAAAATACTGTTCACGAAGCTGCTGACTATAGAAAAATGTGGGGTGCGTGTTGTTCTGAATTACTCCCGGAAGCAGCATCCCACAAAATAGTAGTTGTTCTGTCTTCTATTCCACAGATCATACAAGTAAGACAAACAAGGTATGCTGGACATTACTAAAGAAACAAGGACGTATCCATAAATGACGTTTTCCCGTGGATATGAACAGACTAATGTTGGCCGACACATGAACACACGTATGATGGCCAACCAACAAAGACATACACACATCAGCTCTTTGCGGATACTGAAAGCTGTCAAGAGAAGCTGCCAAAAGCCATGGACAATAGAAATGGATTGTCAAGGAAATTCAAGCAATCAGCTCGGCTGACAATGATATATATATCAGGGTTATTATTTTACTCCTTGTAAGTTTGTTACACTTGTTTTAACAAGTGATTTTCACTAAAGTCTGAATGAATGCCGGTTAATCCTCTCTGTTCTCTAGGACCCTTCTAAGTATCATATCTGATTTAACAGTGCTGTGATTTCGATGTGCTCGACTCTTCCTCTGATCTCCAGTTTCCCTATTCTCTTTTCCTGGTTCTTGGGGTTGTTCTAGAGTCTCAAATTATTATTATTATTATTATCATCATTATTATTATTATTATTATTATTATTATTCCAAGTGAGTTTTTTTTTTTACACCAGCTTTAACTGGCAGTCTTTTATGAGAGTTTGAGTAACACCAGGTCTCCTCATGTCTTCTAGACTTTTGTCAGTATTCTGGCCGATCTTAACAATGTTGAATTTTGAATGATCTCAGCTTGTCCTCCAATTTCCAACTTTTCCAACCCCCTCATCAAGCCCAGCAGTCATAAATAGTATCACTGTTACCTTCATGTTCCGGAGCTTTTTCAGTTCTCTCGCAAGGTCTGGGTACTTGTTTTTTTCCATTTTCTTGATCCACCGAGATAACAGAATCCAATATACAGCTCTCTCTCTCTCTCTCTCTCTCTCTCTCTCTCTCTCTCTCTCTCTCTCTCTCTTTTAAAAAGGTCCGACCTTCTGGACGAGATTAGGTGATCTGTTAGTATTTCAAAACCGCTGAGAATTTTGAGTGTCTCATGCTCTTGGACGGATTCTGGTTTTTGCTTTTACCATTTGGTAGTATAATCAAGTTTAAACTTCTTGCACAATTCCCAGTGGATCACCTCTCTCATCCAGTTGTGTCTAGTCTCAAAGTCCCTTCGCGCTGGTTTGCACCATTCGCTTATTATTTAATTAATAATCTCTATCACTACATAACCAATATTTGGTTTTCGGTCGTGATTTATCCATTTTTGCTTTAAACAAGTTGGTCTTGCTGTATTGTTTTGTGCTGCTATCAAAAGACATCCTTTTTCTCTCTAAAGATTTCCTTTTCTCAGTCATGTCTGGGTCTTCTTGGGTAAGGAGTTGCCAGTTTGACGCTTGAAAATCCCATATTATCATTATTATTATTTCACTTCTTCCGAGTTTTTTCCTCACCAGCGTTTTTACAGGTGTCTGAGCAACAGCAAGTCTCCTCAGTCTCCGGGACTCCTCTGAGCATTTTTTGGAAAAGTCTTTCGTCAAATCTTTTTTTTTTTTTCTAAACTAGTTTTGTCACTTTTTCAACCTTGGAACTGTGTTTTTAAAATAAATGGCCTTTCTTTTTGCTCTGAGGTCGCAACTCCCTCCTTTTGCTCTTTTCCAGTTAGAAATATATAATCAGCGATGTAGCTACTTACAGCGCTAATACCTCCTCAATCCAGCAAATAAAATCTTCTCTTATTGAAGTTGTCAAAGTCATCGGGGTGTAGTAGCTTGTGTGATGGATTACAAGATCGTTGTGAGCGTGTTCGGACTCCAGTTGTGATATTGCGTTCACTTTCGGACTAATACTCTTGAAAAAGATATGAACTTCCTTATCCGTTCAGCTATGGGTTAAATTATCCTTTTACAAAATGTGCTTTTGTAGTAAATTATTCACAAAGGTAGATATGCCTCTAAACAAAGAAAACAAACCAAGTCTTCTCTAAAAGTGAACTACAAGAATATGTAATTTTAGACAAAGTAATTATTCACGATGAGAAATGGTTATATAACAAAAAAAGTGGGTTGATACATGACTTCATTCAAGAAATCAGTAGATCAACCGTAGAAAAAAAAATTCTCTGTGATTTGGTTTGGTTTCTTTTGTTTAATGGCATATTAACTCTTTTTAGGTTATTTAATGCCAAAGCCATTCTCCTAGAAGAACAGTAGTGGTGCTATTTAACCCATAGCTGGGAGGATAAGGGGGTTCATAAAAAACATCAAACGTTTGTTATTTTTTATGTTCTTGAGTTATTATTAATTTTTCTCGTCTTATTTCATTAATATTAAAATTGTTGGTTTTTTTTTTACAGATATCAGAAGAAATTAACCAAAGTTAATCTAAATGGTGGCCCCAGTCAGGTTGGGCTGCAGAATACACGGACTACACTTCTGCAGAGGAGTAAGACTCCCCCAAAGAGTGTTCTGGATATGACACTAAATAATATCATGGTGAGGCTCCAGTAAGGCAGGGGTTTTGAGGAATGCTGAGTACCCCTTTATTGCCATCGCTCCCTGGTCCACTCTGGCCCGGAGTGGTTGCACCTAATAGGGTCTTATTTATGGTTTGAATAGGACTAAACACTGAACTTATGCTAAACTGAATTGTTTGGAATAGAACTTTTTTGCATTTAACTTTGTGTAAGCAAAAAACCGTACTTATGCGAAACTGAACTGTTTGAAATAGAACTGTACTAAAAGTTATTTTTCCAACCCCTGTATCTTCATTGTATCAAAGATTTAAATGATAAATAAAAGAATGAATAAATAAATAAGGTTTAACGTGAACGGAGACCTGAAAAATTATCTTTCACTTGCAAATTATATTGGAAATTGCTTTATCCTTCTGGTTAGAACATTTTAGTAGTATTACTGTAATAATGATCTCGTTATACTATACCATTTTTCCTGGTTTACGGTTACATCTCTCCCTCCATCCATCCGTAGATTACAAACCCATATTTATACGTACACCCTTTCATCCAACCATACATACATACATACATACGTAATGGGGATTTTAGAAATCTATAGATTGATTCGTTTAGAAAAACGTAAATTTGCCGACTGTAATCCAGGGCGATCCGGATGTTCCCTTTTCAATTACTACAACACCGAGGTGTAGGGGGGGACGCTACTCCTTTCCCTTCATTGCTCCACTCACTCTTGGTCCGTACCTTTTAATGCTGAGTGTTAAACAAGGAGTCATCAAGTACCATTATTTGAGTCTTTTGTATGACTCGACCTGGGATTGAACCTCAATTTCCTGAACCGTTGGTGATCACTCTAACCATTATGCCAATGAAATCTTTTTCTGAGGAAAAGGGGTGATAAAAAAGCACTGTTAAAATCTGTTGTACTTGTCTTCACTTTGTAAATTGAAGTTTCTTGTAATTTCTAATGCTTTGGCATAATAAGAGGTCAAAGTCATACAGACAACGATGAGCCAGCTCAGTACTTACACGGTGGGTGAACACTTAGAAGCAACGAGTATTGAAAGCAAAACTTCGTAAATAACAAAAATTTAGCTTCTTTGTTTGAAGGTATATATATATATATATATATATATATATATATATATATAATTTGTGCACTGTATGATGTTAATTTTTGCCATCTATCAGCCTGCCTTGGAGGTCAAAAGTCTCACAATGTCAGGTTAAATGTGGTACCCTACCTGTTGGGCCAAAAGCTTTAAATCCTAAATGCATAGACTGTCATTAGTTTAGTGGGTAGAGTGTTCACCAATCGTCCGGGAGACGAAAGTTCAATCCCAGGTCGAGTGATACCACAGACTTTTAAAATGGTGTTTGATACCTCTTTGCTTAACACTCAGCATTATAAGGTACGTATCAAGGGTAAAATGGAGCAATCCAGGGAAAGAAGTTGCGCCCTCTCCTACACCTCGGTGTAGTAGCTATTGAAAAGGGAGCCTTCAGGTCGCCCTCGACTACGGTCGCCAACTTTACTTACTTTACTTAGATCTCGATATGAATTATCTTCCGTACAAACAAGAAAATTAGAAAAAAAATGAAATAAGTATACTCTTCTTGCCTTCGAAATTTCGAACATGAATTTATATGGATGGGAATCTTAATATCTGAAGTAGTTGTCAATTATTAAGCTTAACATAGTTTAGCACAAGGTCAGAAGTATGGGGCACTCAGTGAGAATCAAATTTACTTTCAATGGTTCGCTTGCCTTGCCTACTAACAATTAAACCATGTAAGGTGCCCTAAGTGTCTAAATTAGTTTTGTTCATATATTCATCGTTGTTACTGAGTAGTCTTCTTCTTCTTCTTCTTCTTCTTCTTCTTCTTCTTCTTCTTCTTCTTCTTCTGCATGATATCTATTCTTCCTACCTTTCTTTCGTTCGGTCTTTTTCAATGAATTATTACGATTTCTTTTCTTTTTTTTTTCTGATATTGGTCTAAATTTTTTACTTTATTTATTTTTTTTGTCAACGCTTACTTTCATTGTTTGTACTTTTCTTTCTTTCATTCACTCTTTCTTTATCTTCATATCTTTCCTCTTTCTTTCTTTCTTTCTTTCTTTTCATATCTTTCTTTTCATATCTTTCTTTCTTTCTTTCTTTCTTCAAATAATCTTTCCTTCCTTTCTACCTTTTATTTCTTGTTTTGTAATAATATGCCTTCCTTCCTTCCTTCCTTCCTTCCTTCCTTCCTTCCTTCTTGCTTTTCTTCCTCTTCCTTTTGTTCATTTCTTCGTTCTTTTTTCTTTCTCATTTCCCGCTACTTATCTATCTATCGTTACACTCCACACCCATAAAGATAACCTGCCTGCCTGTCTCATATCTTTTTTCAGTCCGAATTTTTTAGAAGCAAACCGGTTTTCGTAAGTAACCAAAAGGATGGGCTCCTATTTCTTTTTGAGAAAGAATCTGCAAAAGTTAATGACTCTTAACACACACACACACACACACACACACACACATATATATATATATATATATATAATTACCATAGGAAAGAATTGTCCCACTTTTCTAAAAAATTTACATTTTCGACGGCATTTTTTCAAGATTGCCTAACATAATATTATTCTGTTTTTCTACGTCATATATATATATATATATATATATATATATATATATATATATATATATATATATATATACAAACCTGTCAGTGAATTTGCATGCGTGTGTTTTGTGTCTATATATATGTGTGCAAGCACGCCCACAATTCACATATAATAGTACTCTTTAATCTACTTTTAACATTTGTATTCATTCATGACCATTGACAATCCCTCTTATTCACTTTTCATTGCATTTCTATCAAAAAGCCATCCGCGACGTGTTTAGATAATTACCTTTCTTTTTTATTTTCAATGAATAACTTGATAATTAAACCCTGCAATTGATTTGCTCAGTCGCCTGGGGCTGTAGAATACGCCGACTGCACCTCTGTAGTGGTGTAAGACCCTCCCCCCCAATGTGGCCACCTGTTAACCATGGGTGGTGACCCGGAAAGCACCAGGACGGAATCCTGGTGATTAAACAATCATTGTTGCGGTGACAGAGTGGTCAATGACTTGCAACAAACCACTTTAGGCCTTACTTGGTCAGACAGGAGGTCGAATAGGCCCGATCCGATCAATCGGCTGGTCGTATCAAGCCCTAGCACCTACGTTTTATCCCAACCGTACTTTTAAATCTGTACTTGCAGCAAATTCCCAACCCTTATCTATTAGGTGCTAGAAAGGTGGCTGAGGGTCAATTGCATTGAGAGAATAGGAATTTGACCAGTGCTGAGAACATCAAATTGGCAACAGCTCGGAAACCTACCCCCAGCTCGAGTACATTGGTTGCGTATCCCCCTCTCAACCAAGGCAAATGGGTTTCCCCCTTGGTTCATTCCTAACACAAGTTGGACTCCGTGGTGGGTGGCATCTTCAAATAAAAATCTTAACGAAACCTGTCAGAATCAGACTCGTAAAATGAGGCAGCAGACTTCCGCAGATTCATTGTTATTGAATCTTTGGAGGAGGTCTCCCAAGCCAAATTCTCACCTTTCATAATAGAAAAAGTTATTTTTTCAAGGGTTATTCCGAAAACTGTTAAGAAAACAAAAAAAAAATGGCAACTTGCTAGTAAAAGTGGACAGCTGGAGGCAAGCAGAAAAAATATCAAAAATGAAAATCTTTCATATCACGAAATGCAGAGCCTACCCCGCATGAGAAATTCGACACTTCCAACGGAGTTATCAGGAGTAGGGAGTTAGCATTGGCTACAGAAGAGGAGATAGCTTCAGCCCGGGGAAACGGGGAGTTACTAATATAAGAAGAATCTCCATCAGAAAAGGTGAAGAACAAATCCAGAGCAACACTTACATCCTGACATTTAATCACCCCATACTCCCAAGGAAGTGAAGATCGAATATTGTCTTGAGAGAGTCGATCAGTATGTCCCAACGCCCCTTTGGTGCTTTAAATGCCAAGAATATGGATACCACAGGGAAGTCTGTAGATGATGACAGACATATGCCAAATGCAGTGAAAAGGACCCGGACCACGTGGAAGAAGATTGCTTGAAAGTAATTAGATGTGTAAACTGCCGACAAGATCATCAGGCTTATGCAAGATCTTGTGATGTTTACAAAAAAGAAAAGGAAATACTTAAAGTGAAACACAAGAGGAATGTGTCCTTCCTGGAAGCAAGGAAAATTGTAAGGACCTACATGGGAGAAAACAGCTACGCCTCTGTTGCACAGAGGGCGGATACAATCGAAACAATAAATATAGAACACTCGTGGAGAAATTGATCCAGTTGGAAGCGAATGATTGGCCAAAGTTTCAAGAGCACATGAAAAGACTACACTCGGCCGAACGTTACCAAGCACCAACTCAGCCACAGGTTGGGAATGGGGAGAGATCCAATATTGTAGTCCAAACAGAAATACACGTAGGACCAACTACTCCAAAATGAACTACTCCTAAAAGTGCAAAATCTCCATCAAAACAGCCGTTACATAAGTCACGAATCCGTCCACCAAATAACATTAAAGACTGACTTAAAAACTTGTCTCGGATAAGACCAGAACAACTTAAACAAAAATCACAAGCTCTGTTTATCGCCTGGTGCATGAGGTTCTCCCTTTTAGAGGAATGCCGATAGGGCCAAAGGCATTTTTGGGAATGCTGAGAGTGTCTGGGCTACGGCCCTGCGCCCGGACCCACCTAAAAAGGTCTAGTGCCATACTCATCCAGTCGGTGAGACGAAAGACAAATACCGATCACCTCCAAGCAGAGTGGAGCGTATGCACTACTCTTTAGGAGGTGCTGGGCTGGGATGCACTTCAGTCGGCCGCGGATCTGGTCGGGTGTGTTCTGGTTCCAGTGGCAGTCAGTCGAGGTGTGCCTTGACCAGCATCTTCGAGCCTCAGGCGGCCGTCCTCTCAGGCTCAGATTCTCCTTAGAGGGGCTAGGTTTATCACCTGGGGCCTGAGGCGCCCTTTTTAAGGGAATGCCTACTGGGCCCGAGGCATTTTTGAAGCCGCCGGGCGTGTATGGGCTATATTTGTTCTGTTATTGTAATATATTTGTTTCAATCTATTTCTCTTGTCTGCGTGTCTTCATTTTGAGCCCTAAACACCACAAAATTAACAAAACTGTACATGTGCGAAACTGTGCTGTTTGAAATAGAACTGTTTATATATATAAAATTGATTTGACATTAAATAACATAAAATGGTTGATATGCCATAAAACCGAAAAAAAAAAAAGACAAAAAAAAACAAACCGAAACCAACAATTGCTAGGTAAATTATCAGTTAAACGTTGAATATTTCGTTTTTTGATTATAAGCTTTGTTTTCTGACAGCCATAAGATTACCCAGGGAAAGAAGTACAATGGTAAAGTGGTTGAGTAGTGATAATTTACTAAGCTTTTTGCTTAGATGTGGCACAAGGCCATATGAAAGGGGCACCCAATGAAAGTGGTTGAGTAGTGGTAACGACGGGTGTCCTAATTGAATTAGACTGCTTTGATATCGAATTAGTTCCGAAGAACAGCTTTATGAGGGTCGACTGAAAGGTTCATAGACTGACCAAGATACTTTCATGCCATGTGATCAAATGGGGGTTATTTTTAAACTGAGTCCCCTTTTGCGACCCACACACTTCTTCTGATGAAGAGTCCCCATGGCGTTGAGGCTAAAGTGCTTGCTTAAAACATCGTAGTAAACGAGTTCTAATTCCAGTCGCTCTATTACATTCACTTGATTTAATATCTTTAGGAGAGGCATGAACTCCCTTATTCCCTTCAGCTATGGAATAAAGAGTACCACAGCTGTTCTTCTACAAGGATGATTTTTTGTATTGTATAAACATCGAAGGTTGATTCATCATTGAACATTGTGAGTAACATTTTTACCAAGCCAGAGCCCATTTGTTTGCACACAGTTAAATGGTTTCAAATATTTCCATGAAGCACTAATAATTCAGTTTAACATCATTCATTTGTTTACACACATCTAAACGGTTAAATAGTTCCATTTAACCCATAGATGGGCCCTAACAACTTATATATACATATATATATATATATATATATATATATATATATATATATATATATATGAAGGATTTTGTATTAAATACTCTACACGGGTTGACAAATAAAACCCAGTAAACCAACCAACCAAACTCTCTCTCTCTCTTTCTCTTTCTCTATATCTATCTGTCTATCTATCTATCTATCCCATTGTGTTTCCACCTATCATTACCTATACAAACTATACAGACTTACCCCATATCTGCCGATCTTTCTTTTTTATTAATAATGCGAAGTCGTCACATTAATTTGAGTGTCTAAGGCTCCTATTGCTTTTCACAGTTAACTGATTTTTGTTCCAGTCCAATGACTGACTCGTACATTGTGTCAGTCGTAGATTAAATCCAATTCCATCAGAATGACAACCAATAAGCATTCTGTCTTTAAGTAGCATTTTCAGGTTTTCTTTATTGGGCTGTAAAAGAAACAAACGTTTGTGACTTGATTTGTCGTATTGTCATTCGAAAAAATTATTATCAGTAATTTTCTTTGGACTTTTTTTAGAATGTAAAAACGAATAGTTATACTTATGTGTATGCTGGAATCTATAAATCTTATAAGAGTTCAAAGTCATTTAAATATTGGTTGGTTGTCAGGGTGTTTGTTGTTTATTTTTTACTTTCTTTATCTTTATTTATACATTTTTATCACTAGCTTTGATTTACGGTAAGGATATTTTTATATATAAGGTGTTTCAAAATATATGGGACCCATGTGACTGCTTATAATAATATTTTCTTTTTTGTTTCATATTTGAAAGTAGTATACAATAACAACAATAACAATCCTTGATCACAATGCCTTGGACAAGCGAAGAAAAATATTTTGTGTTACTACATATTTGGAGAAAAAAAATCATTAAAAACTGTCGCAAAATAGATGCAACCCATTAATATGATTTATTACTGAGAAAAGAAACTAAAAAAAAATTGCTTTTCCTAGAAGCTAGAACAATTAAAAAACAACAACATCTCTTATTCAAAGGATGCCTTTTTTACTGGACGTGTTTCAAATGACTGCCAGTGCGCTTTTCTCAGTAATAAATTATCATATTAATGGGTTGCATCTATTTTGAGATACCCTGTATGACTCCTCATTCGGTGAACTGACTGGAGTTGCAACGAGAAGTGTCGCGAATACTGGATTATAATAAGATCTACTAAATAAGGAGGTGGAGATTTTTCGTGTGAGAGAAATTGACTGAGCGAAGTTGAGCATAACTCTGAAGAGGATTGGTTGCTATCTTAATACGAAGTAGATTTGTGCCTCCTTCCTACGAACTCACAGAGAGTGATATTTACAGTGGTTTGGTTTGTTTTGATTTAAATGTCAAAAACAGTTTTCTTTCAAACAATCCAGTTTAGCAAAAGTACACTGTTTATTTCTTTTAATCCATTGATAGGACCCTATCAGGTGCTGCTACTCCGGCCCAGAGTGGACCTGAGAGCGATAGCAATAAAGGGGTATTCAGCATTCCCTAAAGCTCCAGCATTACTGGAGCCTCACCATCAGATTGTTTAGTGTCATATCCAGGATACTCGTTAATGGAGGGAGGTCTTACCCCTCTGCAGAGATGCAGTCGGTGTATTCTAAAGCCCCAACCGACTGGGTCAATATTTGCGGTGGCAAATAAGAACACAACAGATTAATGAAATACGTCAATTAAAAGTTCCATATACCGCAATGATAATATTTATTATAAAATAAGCAGTACTTTTTAGTACGGGGTATCGCGTAACTATATTTTATTTTTAACATTTAAGAATCACTATCTAAATTATTAGATTATGGTTGATTGATTTTATCGACCTGTCAATTTATCCGTCGAAGCTTATTTTATGCATTCATTGTACGCTCGTATATATATTTTTTGTTGTTGTTTCTTAAGTTGTTTTTCTTTTGTTTTTTTCTACTCAGTCCTATCGAATATGAATAATTTTCGAAACAAATCTCTTCGACTCATAGATGAGTGCCTAACATAATGGGGTCCTGGGTATGACATTACATGTCTGGAGATTTGAGGGAATGTGGAGTACCTCATCATTTATATTATTTCTAATTGAATTCTTATCTGATTTCAAGTAATTATTTTTATTTAACAGTAATCATTTGTTTGCGCACAGTCATATGGTTTCACGTATTCTTAGCCAATGCTAATCAATTTTCAAACAGATAGATTTGATCCATAACAAGTACTACCACAGGGAGTTTTAGCAATGAAGGGGTACTCAGCAGATCTTCAGACCTTCAAACACAGTTGAGTGTTACACATACGACATCCTCTACTTTTTTCGGTGGGGGTCTATTCAGCGTATTCTATGTTCCGCTGTTAAGGTAGTCGATAATTAGACATTACTAAGGAAAAATTGAGCTTCTGGTTTGATTTGGATTCTTTATTTAATGACATATCAACATTCGTGGGTTATTTTATAGTAAAGATATTCACGTAGAAGATTAGCAGTGATTCTATTTAACCCATTACTGGAAGGAAATTAGGAAGTTCCTACCTATATTCGAAACTGAACGTAATAGCGAGACTGAAAATCGAACTCGCTTACTTCGAGTCTGCAGACTTGAACTTTTGCCACTTCACCCGGGGAACTTTCCATGAGCATCTGGAATTAGAAAAACAAAAAAGTTGTCTGAATATCTGAGACAAAGCTTGAAGATTTTTATAATTCAGGGTTTTCGGATTATTGTCTTCATCTTTATTGCTATATTCGGCCGATGCTCTCCGGTCTTCTTTAGGTGTTTCTTGTTGAACTCGGGAGCCTTCACGGAACTTGGACACATAGCATAACGGTTATAGGCGTTGGTCCCCTAAGCTTCTAAGTGTCAATCTCCTAGAGGTTGCAGGTTCAATCTTGACTGCAGGAATACTTAAACCTTGTACCCGGTTATGGTTAACGGAATCAGAGCAAGCGACCCCCTTGGATTAAATAAAGGACATGGTTCGAAGTTCCGTATTGGCTCCCGAAGAAACACCTGAAGATGGTCGGAGGACATATCAGTCAAAACACTGTGAATGTAACTATAAAGATGAAGACAATAGTCCGAAAATCCTAAATGATAAAAAACAAAATTGAAATTTTTAAAAGTCTCCAAATCAAACAATCTAAAACTTTCCAGTCCATAGACAATTTAATTGATAATTTTTACACTTTTGTCTGAAGAAGTGCATAGAAAGATCATTTTTTTTTACAAATAAATTAATCCTTAAAAATTGATCCCAGAAAAAAGATTTATATCGGCGTTGGAAATGGACATGGTAAACTGACTTTCATATCCTGGACGAGGCTATTTGCATTTCCCATTGGGCTAAAAGGCATAAATCTCACTATTCTCCTTCTTTGGGTAAAATAGTAGGGCAAATGGGCTCTTTAGCTTTGGTATGGCAATCTGTGTAGGAGAAGGAAAGTTCTAAATTCAACCCTGTTAAACTTAACTCAAGAATTGACCTTGCATCTCACCCAGCTCGCACTATATATATATATATATATATATATATATATAAAGACTCATATACAGTCTTGTACTGTTAGCGTCGAAAATCTTTTATCGACGCAAAAAATTGTTTCCAGGGTCAGTCAATAATCTCAATATATTGAGTATACTTCTAACTTTAAGATTAGTGAGGTGGACAAGATCCTGTATTAAACATCAAAGGGACAGTCATCAACAGTTAACAGAATCCATTTGCTTGCGTCTTTGAATTTATTTTTATTTTAGAAGTAATTCTATCTTAAGTACAAAGCCACTTCACCGTGAAGGCTAGAGAACGCCAGTTTATCTGTAAGTCACGTCACTTCGTAATCAATCAATCAATCCATCAATATATATATATATATATATATATATATATATATATATATATATATATATATATATATATATATTGGTCGTGGTGTAATGGTTACTGTCCAAGGAATTGGACAATTTGAATCCATGACAGGCAGTTTCCGTTTCACATCACACTAATACCCAGGGGAAAGGTATGAATCAAAATATTCTCCCGCCAGCTATGGATAAATAGTAGGGCAGACTGTGCTCTTTAACTTTGGTACTAATTTATGAGGCTCTTTGCTTCCATGTGCCACATGGCCGAAAGAATGGGGCACCCAAATAAGACATGAACTCACTCGTGTAAGTTTGCTAGTCTAGCTCGCTCACAATTACACCACTTTGGTATGGCAACTGTTATAACAAACATTCAGAATTCAAACCTGTTAAACTCCTCTTAAAAATAGGCGTTTGTGTCGCATCCTGCTCCTGCGTAGGGGTTCGATATATATATATATATATATATATATATATATATATATATATATATATGAATATTCTGTAGAACTTATTTGTTCTATTTGTTCATAAAGAAAGATTTCGAATCAGAAGGAGAAAGAGAAAGAAGGAAAAAAGAGGAAGGAGAAGGAAGGAAGGAAGAGAAAAGAAAGAAACGGAAGAATATGAGGGAAGACAATAGAAAAGTAGCGAGGGAATATAAGGGGAAAACGATGGAGAAAGAGAGAAAGGAAAGAAAAAGCGATCATTCGATATCATATGACCCAAAGAGTCCCTGGTCTACCTGACGTGGGGGTAAGCGCTAAGAGCAGATCGTTACTAGGGAATTCGATTCTCACAGAGTCCTCGTTACTGATGACCTTGTGCCACAACTTAACTAAATTTAGTAAATAACTTAAAATTGCTATTCTTGCCAGCGGAATTATTAACAACTTCAGGAAGCCGCCAAGTAGCTCCAACCTTATGACACTAAAATGAGATAGGGTCAGTATCATTTCCAAATGTCTGAGGTCTCCCAAAATGGGGTATGCCGTATAAGTTCCGACTTTAAATTTGACCTTTTTTCAAACCTTTATTTCTGACCTGGTGTTGGGAAGTTAGTTAATACAAACCGCTAGAAGTTGTTTGTCTTTTTTTTAATTTTTATAAAGTGTCTCCATGAGGTATATTTTTTCCGCGGGAATTCACGTAGAAGCGTTTTCCTGGTTATATTTAATCTTATAGCAAGCATCTCGTGTTTGAAACGGATTAGATTACCCACCAAGCCCTTAATTAGTCATCAGTCCTTTAAGGTGTGCAGCTTTGATTGACTCATATTTATTCGAAACCTTGAATACTTTTAAGCAGTACAGTCTATTGCTTCCACATCTTCTAAATAATCTGCAACTCTGTCGGTGGAACTAGTAATACACCGACTGTATCCACTGTAGAGGAGTAAGATACCTCAACAAAGTGAGGATCCTGTCTGTAACACTAGACCACATCTTGTGAAAAAGCTTCAGTGTTGGAGCTCTGGGGAGTATGGAGTCACAACTTCAAGGCCTTATTCTCATATCCATTCTGACCCGGAGTGGAAGTGCCTAATGGGGTCCTATCTGTAGGCCAAATAGATATATTTGAAAATTATTATTCTTAGATAGGAATATTTGAAACTAAGTAGCTTTATGCAAACAAATTATTATTATTATTATTATTATTATTTCATAAAGTACTCTTTTTTCACACCAGCTCAAACTGGTGGTCTTTCAATGAAGTCTGGACGACAGTAAGTTTCCTCAAAATACCAGGGCTCTTCTCAGTATTTTTGCTGATTGTCTGAATGGTCTCAATTCTTCCTCTGATTTCCATTTTCTCAAATCTTTTTTCTGAACGTTTTGGGACAGTTCCAAGTACACCAACTACAATTAGTAACACCGTCACTCTTATGTTCCAGATTTTATTTCTCTAGCAAGGTCCTAGTATGTGTCAATCTTTTTGATTTCCTTTAATTTCACTGTGGCTCGTCGCTACGGTCAAATCTACGCGATGGAAAATTCTTCTTTTTTCATGATAATTAATATTAGTTTTGGTCTTCGGACCGAAATTAGGTAATCTGTTTGCATCACAAAATTCCCGAGAATTCCATTTGGTTGTAGCTTTCCTACCCAGTTATGCCTAGTCTTGTCCTCCTTTTGTTTTCCCAGTCGGCTGGGGCTGTAGAATACACTGACTGCACCTCTGCAGAGGGTTAAGACCCTCCCAATGAGTGTCCTCGATATGACACTAAACAATCTGATGGTGAGGTTCCAGTTTGGGGAATGCGGAACACCCCTCCATTGCCATTGCTTCCGGGTCCACTCTGACGCGGAGTGGTAGCACCTGATAGGGTCCTATTCATGGATTGAATAGAACTAACGATATACTTATGCTAAACTGAATTGTTTGACTAAACTGAATGGCTCGAAATAGAAATGTTTTTGACAATTAAACCGTACTTACATTTAAACTGTGTGCTTATGCTAAACTGAAACCGTACTTACATTTAAACTGCGTGCTTATTCTAAACTGAATTATTTGAAATGGAACTGTTTTTTGACATTGAAACTGAGCTTACACTAAACTGATTTATTTAATATAGAGCTGTTTTGACATTTAACTGCGTGTAAACAAAATCTGTACTTATACTAAACTGAATAGCTTGAAATAGAAATGTTTTTCACAATTAAACTGTACTTATATTTAAATTGCGTGCTTATGCTAAACTGAATCGTTTGAAATAGAACTGATTATTTACATAAAAATGGATTTTAAGTTAAATAACCTACAAATGTTGATATGCCATAAAACCCAACCAACCAACCCCCTTTTGTGCAAGTTTACTGTATTTACCTATCACGAGATTAACTGTTTCATCTCTGTCTCCACATAACCAACACTTACAATTGTGAAACGTATTTTATATTTTCGCTTTGATATAATTGGTATAACGTTGTTTTGTGTTTCTATTAGAAGAGATTCAGTTTCTCTCCCGAGGTTTCCCTTTCTAAGCCATATCCAGGTCTTCTCGTATGCAATCTGGTCAATTTGTAGCTTGAAATATCTATACAGTTGTTTTTCTACCCATTTCTGTTTTCTAGTTTTTGCTGTTTTTTCTCTTGGTTATTATATTGCTACTGTTGATACTGGCTGGTGTAATTAGTCTTTATTTGCTCTTTTTAACGTGTTTCTTGAGTTCCTGAATTGATGCATCTTTACAATTTTATATACTGGCAAGTCCTCTTCATCTTTTTCTTGATATATAAATAAAAGAATAAAAACAATAAAACTGATAGTTGTACACTGAAGAATAAATGCGCGCAATGTAAAAACGGAAAATTGTAATATTAAAAAAGAGAACAATTTATTTACCAGTTTATGCAGCGTACGACATAAATCCCTCCCACATTTCAAACTTTCATCTGAGTGATGAAAATGGATGTAGACAAGTAGCAATGGTAGCTCCTTTTAACTAATGTCTTATCAATATTTTCTTAGGTTTTGTTTTGTTTGGTTATGTTTTATGCTATATCAACTATTGTAGGTTATTAATGACAAATCCATTTTGTACATATATATTAGATATACGTGATTTTAAGCACATTTTGTTGACAACATTTTTAAACGTATGTGAGCTTATTTTTTATTATTATTATAGTTTATTATTATTATTATAGTTTTTTATTATTATTATAGTTTTATTATTATTATAGTTTTTTATTATTATTATAGTTTATTATTATTATTATAGTTTCAAGTATTGCAATGTTTCAATAACAATTTAACATCAATCATTTGTCTCCACGTATCTAATTTCAATCATATCTATCTAACACTATTAATTCTATTTAATATTAATCATTTATTTGCTCACAGAAAAGTGGTTACAAGTATGGCTTTTTAACACTAATTGTTCTATTCAACTCGATTCATTCCTTTGCACTCAATCATATGGTTAAATGATCAAACAGTTCTGTTTCAAATAATTCAGTATAGCATGTCAATAAAGTTAAATGGTTCCAAGTATTGCTATTTATCACTAATAGTTCAATTTAACCCTTGCTGTGGGTTAAATAGCTTCACTGTTGTTCTTCTAGAAGGATGGCGTCGGCATTAAATGACCCACGAAGATTGATATGCCATTAAACTAAGAAACCAAACCAATTCAATTAAACATCACTTATTTGTTTACGTACAGTTAAATGGTCAAAGAATTCTAGTTTTAACAATTCAATCTAACATCAGTCATTTGTTTGCACACAGTTTAAATGTCAAACATTTCTATTTGAGCCATAGGTTGGGGGTTATCAGTTGCTACCACTCCGGACCAGAGTGGTCCTGGAAGTAACGGCAATGTAGGGGTACTTGGCATTTCCTGAAGCTCCAAGACTGCTGTGTCACTATCAAATGGTTTAGAGTCATATCAGGAGGGAGGGAGTATTACTCATCTGCAGAGATGCAATCGGTGTATTCTACAGCCCCAGTCAATAGGGCTTATTTTTATTTATCTATCTTTTTAGTGTAATCAATGACGATCATATCTTGAACCGGCACACACACAACGCGTTTAAAGTTTTTTTAAAGACTGGTGAACCTATAATTGATGTACAGAGAACTTTTCTAGCAAATTTCGTGTTATGTCACAACGATGCTATTCCGAATAGAAATTGCCCAGTCGGTTGGGGCTATAGAATACATCGACTGCTTCTCTGCAGTGGGGTAAGCCCCCCCCCAATGTCCTAAACAATCTGATGATGAGGTTCCAGTGATGCAGCAGCTTTGGGGAATGCGGAACACCCCTTCATTGCCATTGCTCCAAGGTCCACTCTGGTCCGGAATGGTAGCACCTGACAGGGCCCTATCTATGGGTTAAATAGAACTGCATTCTTACGCTAAACTGAATTGTTTGAATTAGAACTGTTTGACTAAACTGAATTGCTTAAATAAAGATGTTTTTCACAATTAAACTGTACTTAAATTTAAACAGTGTGCTTATGATAAACTGAACTGTTTGAAATGGAACTGTTTTTGACATTGAAACTGTACTTACACGAAATTGAATTGTTTAATATAGAACTGTTTTGACATTTAACTGTATGTAAACAAAATCTATACTTATACTAACCTGAATTAGTTTGAAATAGAGCTGACTATTTGCATAAAAATGGATTTGGCGTTAAATAACCTACAAAGGTTGATATGCCATAAAACCCAACCAACAAACCAAGCAACAAACCAATCGAATAGAAAATTGCTACATATATGAATTGAAAATTCTATCCGGAATAGCATTATTTCGATGTAAAATAAAATGAGCACAAAAAGCTCTGCGCAGCAATTACAAATTCACCAGTCTCAAAAAAACGCTTTACCAACAAACTCACCATATGCATCAGTCCGAGCCATGATCTTAAGTGAATCAAAAAATTAAGACATTAGCTAGATGGAGCTACCATTAGCACTTGCCTAAGTTCTTTTGCTCTATACTGGTGACAGTTTGAAATGAGGGGGTATTTTTGAAACTTTTACTGCTTTTACTCCTAGCTGAAATACAAACAGTAGACAAACTCACAGAATCAATTTTTAGGCAGCCATGTTGATTTTACTCGTGACTATTATCGGCATACATTTTGATGCTAAACTTAGCTCTCTCAAGCTTTCATAGCCGTCTTAGAAAAGAAGAGGTTATATCTGAGACTATGTATTTGGAAGTGCTCGTAGTGTTACCGTCTTTGGGAATGGACATTGTGATCCAAGTTCAAATCCTGTTTGCATTTCACATAACGTTAATTCTGAGAGCTTGTCAACTGTTTATGTTTAAACTTGCAGTAAAAGCAACAGAAACAGCCCGTAGAACATGAATGGTGTCTGGAGAAGATGAAGCAAGTGATTCTACTACTTACACGAGTTTTAGGAAGCTCCTCAAATTACGAAGTTTAGCTGACAATGATACAAGACCTAATGTATTGAACTAAGGTTTGAAAGGTTGATTTACACCTATTAGAATAATCAGCTATCTAAACCCTGATGTTTGTCTTTGTCACTGATGTACATGCGGCAAAAATACCTCCCAAATTAAACAAAAATTTAGGCAAATCCAAATTCTTCTCTCTCTTCAGTTGTGGGTAAATAGTAGGGCAGACTGGGCTCTTTAACATTTATATGGCAAACGATCTAGAATATAGAAAAATCTGAATTCAAACTTGTTAAACTCTGTTTAAAAATTGACCTTGTGTCGCATCCTGCTCGTGTAGAGGGGTTGGGTATATATATATATATATATATATATATATATATATATATATATATATTAGAATTCGTAATGAATAAAGTAGGTCTGAAGTGTGTGGATGTTTTGTTTCTTTTAAATGACCATTCAAACTAGGAGATCCTGTGAAAATGATATAATCAAAGGTTTATGCTAAGATATCGAAGAAAGTTGAACACACAAAGTGGTGATCTAGTGTCTGTTTATGGAGTTTGTTTTTAGACAGTCAAAAGGAATCGACATCAATTCGATAGATATGTTGTTTCGCTAAGCTGCCTGCATTGCTATGACACGACACCTTTGACCTACTTCTTTCTATCTGGTTCAAAATATTTAGTACTCTATCTTGTGTTTGTGTGTGTGTTACTCCTTATTATTATCGGGATACAGTTTGATGTTAAATTTACCACCCTCAACCTTTTATGACCGTTTTACAAAAGAAAGGGCAGCCTATTATTTTGACGATTGAGACTATGTATTTGGAGGTTCTCGAGGGATAATGGTTACCGTCTTTGGGAATGGACACGTTGACCCGAGTTTAAAGTCTGGACTAGACTGTTTGCATTCCACAAGGTGTATGCATGCAACTATTCTCACTCCAAGTATGGGGGAATCGTAGGGAACACAAACCTTGGTCTCATTGGTCTTTTAAACAATGATCCTTAAATTCCACGTTTTTTTACCTCTTCATTGCTTATTTCACCGTGAGCGTCGCGTGGCGAAATACTTCAAATATGAAAATGTGTGAAACATTATTTTGACGATTGTGAATTTAATAAAAACAAATGCCAAAACACAGCGTCAATTCCAAATATTTTCAGATGGGTTGCGAATGAATGACGAAATATATGAATCGCCCAGTGATCTATTCTTATACTGTGTCGTAGGATGGCTGTCAACTTGAAATGTTTTGAGCTGTTTTGTGGAACTCCGAAATTCTAACATAACGTTTATAAAAGGAAAAAGTAAAAAATGTCTAGAATTAGAAAATAAAACTTAGCTTTCTGACTGAATGTTCCTTATAGTTGTGCAATAACATTTGCAAATACTTAATTTGGTTTTACAAGTAAAAAAAATATTGACTTGTCACAAACTGTATTCAGTTTTGAAGCTAAACTTCGACTGTTTATTTACGATCTTGAGAACAAAATATGTAATAATTTTCCACGAGTAAAAGCAAATGTAATTAATATCCAAGAAGAATAGTTAGATGAATATAAAGAAAAATTGAAAGAATTACTAGCAAATTTCAAACGTTGGTTAAAAGATTTGAAAAATGTTTAATCTACTTTTGCATATTTTGCGAATCCATTTATTTGTGACATTATTGAAGATGGATTTCCAATTTCTAAAATATAACTTACTGAAAAAGCGGCTTGGGAATTGGAGTTATTAGAGATTAAAGAGGATCGGGAATTGCAAATGCTGCACAAATATTCTTCTATGATTGAATTTCAGAAACTGGTGCCAAAATCAAGATATCCAAACTTTGATTCTAAATATATTTGAACTTTATAACTAAAATTTTCAAATAATCATTTTCTTTCCATAATCATATTTTTATATGTGTTCTTTTGGTCTTATATGAGACTAATACAAATATGCAATCACATTAGATTAAAAATTCTGACTTGGTGTATTTACGTGTGGCTCTTTACACAATATGAAAAACCGGATTTCTGCTCTCTTTGACCTCCCTCGGTATAAGGTCTGAGTTATTTATAGAGGAAGAGTTATATATATATATATATATATATATATATATATATGTGTGTGTGTGTGTGTGTGTGTGTGTGCGCGCGTGCTTTCTTTTAGATATATTTCATTAACTATGATAGTCATGGATTGTTTATGTATTTTTTATAAATTTTTTTTCTGTTAGCCAGTAAGATGCCGCAATTCTGAATTAAAGCTGTATAAAAAAACACCTAATATATATATATATATATATATATATATATATATATATATATATATATATATATATAAACTCCTCCGTACAAGCTGGATGCAACGCAAGGTCAATTTTTAAGTTTAACAGGTTTGAATTTAGAACTTTCCTTCTCCTACACAGATTGGCATACCAAAGCTAAAGAGCCCAATCTGCCCTACTATTTTACCCAAAGAAGGAGAATGGTTGGATTCATGCCTTTTATCGCAATGGAAAATGCAAACAGCCCTGTCCAGGTTTTGAAAGTCAGTTCACCATGTACATTTCCTACGACGATATCCATTATACCACCCATCCTCCTAATGCGATTTGATATATATATAAAGGTGTAATGTACATTGTAATATATACGCATATATATAAATGTGTGTGTGTGTGTGTGTGTGTGTGTGTGTGTGTTACACTCATTCTTTATTTACAATGGATCAGTCATTTTCTCCTCCGCTTTTGATTTTTTTAAAATTTTATTTTTATTAATGTTCCCTGAAGATTTAAATGTTTTTAATCGGTGATTGACTTCATATTTCGGAAGTGGATCTCAGCCTGGATTTTTGACAGAGACAAAGTGGAGACATTTTTGTTTAAAATATAAACAAAACACAACAGCAGCAACTACAAAACAGTTGGGATTTCTGAGGTTTAACGTAAAATCTGGAAAGGTGTCTTGAACAATCTCCAGTTTACACTCGAGCAGGAATTTTTTTACTAAAGGAATCAAAAACTTTATTTTTCGCTCTTTATTTCAAAGTCATCATTTTATCTTCTTATTTGAATATATATTCAGAGATGCACTACACAAAATGCCCTACTACGCAACCGCATAGAACCCAAGATTGACAACATTCTCAGGAAGAACCAAAATGGCTTCCGGAGAAATAGATCCACGACTTCACAAATATTGACTATCCGTAGAATTCTGGAAGGCGTACGGGCAAAAAACCTACAGGCTACAATATTATTTGTCGACTTTACAAAGGCCTTTGATTCCATACAGAGAGGGAAGATGGAGCATACGGTCTACCAATAGAAACCGTCGCAGCCATAATGATTCTCTACAGAAACACCAAAGGGAAAGTGCGTTCCCCGGATGGAGACACAGACTACTTCGACATTGTAGCTGGGGCACTGCAAGGAGACACCCTGGCCCCATATTTCTTTATTATCCGTCTAGACTACGTGCTTAGAACAACGATCGATAAAATCAAAGAAAACGGTTTCGAGCTGACAAAGAAAGGAAGTAGAAGTTACCCAGCAAGAACAATTACCGACGCCGACTACGCCGATGACATAGTGATTCTGGCAAATGCACCCACCCAAGCCGAAACCCTACTACATAGTCTGGAACGAGCTTCCGCAGGCAGGAAGCAGTGTCTCATCGACTGAGATAGACATCGACACGCGACTAACAAAGGCATGGACAGCTATCAATAGACTATCGGCCATATAGAAGTCAGACCTGACCGATAAAATGAAACGCAGTTTCTTCTAAGCTGCTGTCGTGTCGATACTGCTATATGGATGCACTACATGGACGCTAAACAAACAGCAGGGGAAAAAGCTTGACGGCAACTACACAAGAATGCTGCGAGCAATATTGAACAGGTCGTGGAGGCAACACCCCACAAAATAGCAGCTATACGGCCACCTACCATCCATCACGAAAACTATACAAATTAGACGAACCAGACATGCAGGACATTGCTGGAGAAGTAGGGACGAGCTCATAAGTGATGTACTCCTGTGGACCCCTTTACATGGCCGAGCGAAAGCAGGGCGACCAGCTCGAACCTACATACAGCAACTCTGTGGCTAAAAACAAATGAGGGTTACAGCAGACTAAGGTAAACACACTATAAAAAGACAGGAGTGACCTCCAAATAAACCCATAACAAACTGAAAATCACTCAAACTGCAAACGCAAGTGAGTTCAAGTTTCATTGAGTACCCCATTAACAAGGCCTTGTGCCATATATGTGCTCTAACGAAAGCAACAAGCTGGAAATATGCACGTATGTAAGAACAAAATTATAAATAAACTTAAAAAAAATACAAATCTCTATCAGGTGTTACCACTCCATGCCAGAATGGACCTGGGAGCGACAGCAATAAAGAGGTACTACGCATTTCCCAAAGCTCCAGCATTCCTGGAGCCTCACCCGTCAGATTGTTTAGTGACATATCCGGAACACTCGTTGGAGGAGTTTTACCCCTCTACAGAGATGCCGTCGGTGCATTCTGCAGCTCCAGCCGACTGGGTCATTGTTAGAGCTTCCTCCTTTGAGCAAGGGCAGCGGAAATTTAAATACATTTTGGCTAATCTGGAAACGGATTTTTTCATTGCTTTTCTGCATAAATATTTGGTTTGGCTTAGTTGTTTTGGTTATAGCATATCATCACTTGTTGGTTATGTAATAACAAATCCTGTTTATACATATATATCAAATATATATAGTTGGTTGGTTTTATGGCATATCAATCCTTGTAGGTTACTTAATGCCAAATCCTGTTTATACATATATATTAGATATATGATATGTGTTGTGATCTTCAGATAAGACAGGTGGAAGAACAACTCAAACAATGGGTGATAGGTGAACGTTATTGTATTAGCAGAAAAAAGGACGTCATACAAAAGAAGTACTAGCCGTTCTCGGCTTGCAGTCTGTCAGTCAAATGTCTCGTAAGAAACGAGAAGTTGTCTTCCCCGAGCGAGCTAGCTCGGAGAATACGTTTAGGTTGGACAAGTCCATCTTTGGAGTATGGTTGGATATGTCCCCATAACAATATGTAGACCAAAATTCGTAAGAAACGTTATTTTCAAATGAGCCATACAGTTATAATGTTTCAAGCATTGCAATCCAGCACAAATAATTCTATTTAATATTAATCATTTGTTTGCTTCCAGTTCAATTGTTTTAAGTATCGCTATCTAACACAAATAATTTTATTTGTGCACAATTAAGAAGTTTCAAGTATTACAAACACTAATGAGTTACCTGAGGTTATTTGGTTTAAATAGTTTCAAATATTACTATCTGTTGTTTGCCCACAGTTTAATGGTTTAAAGTAAAAGGTGTTTCATAATTGCTGAAACAAAGCAGCAGCCTCTCAGATCTTCCTTGTTGAATTCATTCACTTTCCCTTTTCAGATTATTGCTGGGAAGTAGTTAACATCTCGATATATCTAACTAAATGTTGTGAAATTATGCCATGGATGATAGAATCGAATATCTTTTGTGTGAAGACATAATACAAATCTAAATCTTTCAAGATTTAAATTAGATATAGAAGGAAGTTTAATTTTAACTCATCTCCCAACAGGAATCAGATTTTCAAAAGGTCAAAAACTTTGAAATTAATAGCACTTTTGAAGATCGCATGGCAATGGGTCCCTCACTATCCAAGCCTCCGATCACCCAGAAAGAATATGCACCTTTTATCAATAACTGTTCACACTGCATTCAACAGTGCTTTCAACTGAAAGATGAACATCTGGAGCATGGACTCTCAGGCTTCTCAAGACTTTTTGGTTCATGTTTTATAGTAAATGGTTACAAATCCTAAAATGGTCTATCAATGTAATTTTCATTACTCTCCCATTTCAATAATCCAATCATTTTGTTTCAAAAGTTGTGAAATAACCTGTTATAACACAATCGTTTGGTCCGGTTACCGGTACCAAACAATATGCTTAATATGATTACACTTGCCAAGTCGGCCGGGGCCGTAGAATATACCGACTGCATCTCTGCAGAGGGGTATGAGCCCCCTCCATCAACGAGTGTTCTGGATATGACACTAAACAATCTGATGGTGAGGTTGCAGTAATGCTGGAGATTTGGGGAATGCAGAGTACCCTTTTACTGTCATCGTTTCCAGGTCCACTCTGTGCTGGAGTGTTAGCACCTGATAGGGTCCTGTCTATGAAGCAAATGGAACTAAACTGTGTATTTATGCTAAACTGAATTGTTTAAATAGAATTGTTTTGATATTTAACTGCATTCTTATGCTAAACTGAATTGTTTGGAATGAAACTTTTTTTGTATGCTGAACTGAATTGCTTAAATAGAACTGTTCATTCGTATAAAAATGAATTTGGCATTAAATACTCTACCAAGGTTGATATGCCATAAAACCTAAACAAACAACCATCCTAATATATTTGTACGGCACCAAATGTAATACCATCGCTTGGCCGTTGGTTTTCAAGGTCGAATCCTGTTTATGGCTGTGCCGTGGGTTTTGGAGTCGAATCCTGCATCTGGCTGTACCGTGGGTTTTCAGGGTCGAATTCTGTGTCTGACTGTGCAGTGGATTTTCTGGCGCCAAATGTATTACTATTGTTTAGTTTGGCACCAAAAGCAACACTATGCCTTGCACCGTCTGGGCACTTATCTTGGGTACGGTACCAAGTATAGTACAATGGTTTAGCCCAACACTATTTATAACACTATTGCGTGGTCTCGTACCAAAAGTTATACTATGTTCTGGGGGCGATTACCATTTGTAACGCAATTGTCTAGGTCCGGTACGAAATGTAACAATATTTTGGCACGGAACCTCTATAACAATATCACAGTCACGACTACCAACGCCGATACCAGCACCAAATGTAATACTGTTGTGCACGACAACACTTGTTGTACCAAATATAATAATAATAATTGGATTTAACGGCGCTAAATGGGGTACTATAGTTGTCACGGTACTTTTACTTTGGTTTTATCCTGGTAACGGAGCCAAATGTGATTCTAGGTAGTTTGTTTATCAATCCTCTTAGTGCCTACGCTGTGTTTGAAAGATCAACAGATAGGGAATGACACAGTTCATCTAGAATTTCTTCTAATGGTCGGGGTGATCCATCAGAACAAAGTTGCCTGAGTATTAAGAACTCAAAGACAAGAAGAACACTCCGTCAACAATTAACAATCATCTATTGTTCGATGCTCAGACAGCATACGGTAGCACGAGAGCAAGAGAGAGAGAGAGAGAGAGAGAGAGAGAGAGAGAGAGAGAGAGAGAGAGAGAGAAATCTGTAAGAGTCTTTGAACAGACAGAAAGAGACACCTGCCAGTCCGACCGAACTCTCCCAACGCCAACTTCTGACAAATGACTACTGACCGAATGATAAATTCGTTAATTTTTATATATTCCGGGTATCGGTTGGGTGATGTTTTACTAAGTTATTGCGTCATCTAACACGTGTCCCAAATATTTACCGAGTTTTCACTTCCCCGATCAAACCTGCGACAAGACATGAATCTAGTTTATTTACATTTAGTCTTCCTGTGTAGAATGACAGTTCTCTGGTCGAGAGAACACTAGCTTGAACTTTCCAATTTGATTTACATTTTCGCTCAAAGATTTCAGGTAACATAATGGCTAACTGAAAAACTTGCGACCTAACCAAACCAGATAAAATAATTAACCGTCATAGTAACTGGGTCATACTTTAGAATAAACACTTGAAAAAATACAAGATCAAAAGAATATGAAAGTAGTTAAATAATATTAAAATAAGAAATAAATTTTCAGCGTTTCTATCATCACATTGCTAATTTATTGATTTCAGTTATCAGTTGCCGAAAAAATGCAAAACAATAAGATTCATTCAATATTTTAAAAAAGAATGGTGGTAATCATAATTAGATCAATGAACTTATTAACCCCAAAAATTAATTAAGAAATTTCAAGTATTGCAATCACTAATGAGTTACCTTTGGTTATTTGGTCGAAATAGTTTCAAGTGTTAAAAATACCTCTTATAATATCTAAAAGTGCATTTATAAAAGAAAAGTTATTTGTAACTATACTCTATCTTTTAGCGCTGACTTCTCTCGTTCCCCAAATTAAATCACTGTCGCAGCTTTATGCACATGACGGATTGCTAAACAGTTTTCCGTCCAATAGGAAATGTTCTATAAATTCATTTCATATTACTTAAATATTATATATCATTTTATATATTCATTTATATATAAATTCACTGTTTAGTAATGAAGTAATTTCTATTTGTGTGGACTTTTTATATCGTAGTCCGTTAATATCTGTCCCTTCTTTTCCTGAAAGTGTTTTCGTAGAATTAATGGAATTGGCTACCAAATCAGTTTCCTTTAGTTTTAATGACATCATGCACCGTCAGGTAGATGATCTTTCCCTCCCTTAGACCTTATCCTTGCTAATATTTTTGTTGGGTTTTATAGAAAACTACTCTTTGACAGGTTTCCCAAGCCTTATATTTATTTGCATTACGTGGACGATACTTTCGCATGTTCTTGTTCACTTGTCATTCTTCCATTGTTTGAATGATTTACATCCTTCGTTAACCTTCACTATGGATGAAGAGAAGGATAAAAATTACCATTCTTGGGTGTATTGGTTGAACGCCGCTCGTTTGCTTTCGTAACTAGTATATATAGAAAGCCTACTTTCACTGGTTTTTATTTGAGTTGGGATGCTTTTGCTCCTAAGTCCGGGAAGGTTAACCTGGTCAAGTATCTCCCATTCAGGGCTCTTAAGATATTTTCGGATATCAAGATTAAAAATTAATTCAAAAAGATTAAAAATTTATTTTTAAGTAACTGGTATCCTGAGGAAGTCATTGTTGACACCATAAACAAAATTGTTTAGGAATAACATCAGGCCACTTGGCCCTTCTAAATGCCCAGGTTTTGTAAGACTTCCTTGGATTGGATCTCCTAGCCAGTTGATTGCCGGTAAGATTTCTTCCTCTGTTACAGGGGGTGTCCTCGTGGTGTAATGGATAAAGCGATAGACTGCGGAATCGTAGTAAGCGAGTTCGTACTCCAGTCGCACTATTACGTTCACTTTCGAGCAAATACCCTTGGGAAAGGTATGAACCCCATTATCCACCCAGCTATGGGTTAAATAGTACCACTACTGTTCTTCTAGGAGAATGGCTTTGGCATTAAATAACCTACGAAGGTTGATATGCCATTAAACAAAAGAAACCAAACTTCCTCTGTTATAATGCAGCAATGGTTTGAACCATCTTTACAACTCAAGCTGCATTTCCCTCTATTCATAAGGATGTGCTCCTTATCTTTCAACAAAGCCATTTAATTTATAAATATCAATGTTGCTGTAATACTACATATATTGGGCGCATTTCCTAAGGTAAGAGTCAAACAGCATGTTCCAAGCAGATATTCGTAATCACACAACATCTGGGCATTCAAAATTGCTCGAATCTGCCCTCTGTGAGCATTTGAATGCTTTAAATAGTTGTGTAGATAATTATAGCGATGAGTATTGTGGCCTTGATTAGAGCCAGGACAAAAAAACATTCAACTGTCCTGGAAGCCATTAATATTTTACTTTATAGATCTTCTCAATGCAAGTAAAACCCCAAGCACTCGCTTAAATTATGGGGAGATATCTCTTGCTTGACTCAGGGTGGTTTTTAATTCCCCCCCCCTTAGTCTTGCTATAATTCTTATTTTCACCCTCCCCCATTTTATTTCATCTTATTTACATTGTTTTTTAAACGACTATATTATCGAGTGCTCTGATCTGATACAATTAATTATTACATAACTTAATGGTCTCAAATAACTAATAATAAAATTTAAAATAGTATATGATTGAATATAAGATGTATTTTAGTGTCATCCACTACTTCGATTAGACTCATAAGTGGGACCCTAACTGGTACCACCACTTTGGGTCAGAATGAATCTGGGAGTATTGGCAACGATGAGGTACACTTCATTCTTCAAAGTTCCCGGGCTGGAGCCTCACCATCAGATACTCTTTAGTGTCTGTCATATCCAAGATACTTGTTCTATTTTATCCATGAACAGGACCTAAACAGTGGTAATCACTTGGTGTCAGAGTGAATCTGCTATTAATAACTATATTCCACATTCCCCTTAGCTCCAGAAATGGAGCCTCACCATCAGAGGCAGTTTGGTGTCATATCAAGGACACAATCTAATCTGTTAAATTACATCTTGCTTACACCATTTGTGATTAATCAAAAAGTCATAATTTTACGATAAAATCTCTTTTCAAACACCAAAATAGTCATATTTATTTCTTCATGAACATCTCAAGGAAATTGGAAATATATCAATATAAGGAAATTGGTTACTACTAACTTGTCTTCTGAGAAATTGGTATGATGTCTAACCTTTAGGAACAATCGACTCATCAGGAAGGAAATGATAATTATTTTCCTGTTCATTGAATCTCTTTTCTTGATCGTTGGGGACTATTACAAGGACTCTAACTACTATTGGTATCACAGTCACTTTCCATTTCCCAAATTTTAATTTGGCTCTGTGGACTGAAAGCACTACAGAATCCGCGCGAATTCTTTTCTTCTTGTTAATTAAACCTAAAAACCTACTCATCTAGCTTTGATTGGACGATAATTTTGTATCTCAAAATCTCAGATAATTTTGTGCATTTCATTTTCTGGAACATATTCTACTTTGTGCATATACCTTCTTCTTCTTCTTCTTCTTCTTATTATTATTATTATTATTATTATTATTATTATTATTATTATTACTAATCGAGATTTTTTCCCATCAGCATTAGCTGGTGGTCTTTCACTGAGGTTTCCCATCACGAAAACTATCCAAGTTAGACGAACCAGACATGCAGGACACTGCTGGAGAAGCAGGGACGAGCTCATAAGCGATGTACTCCTATGGACCCCCACATATGGCCGAGCAAAAGCAGCACGACCAACTCGAACATACATACGGCAGCTCTGTGAGGATACGGGATGTAGCCCTGAAGACCTGCCAGAGGCGATGAACGATAGGGAGAAGTGGTGAGAAAGGGTCAGGGATATCCGTGCTGGCGGCATGACATGATGATGATGATGATGATGAAGTCTCCTCAAGTCTCCAGGACTCTTCTCGGTATTCTGACTGATCTCAGCGATGCAGTATTTTGGATGGACTCAATCATTTTTATCAATCTCCGATTCTCCCAATCTGTTTTCCAGGTTCTTTCAGATTGGTCCAAGATCGGTATCAGTGTCACTATTGCTTTCTAGATAGATAGATAGATAGATAGATATGAGCAGAAAAAAAGATTGTGATATGGATTGACAAACAGACGAACGTAGAACCAGATATATTATTAACAGATTAATGGAATCAGTCAAAGAGAGATAACGAACAAAAATTGATAAGTACGAAGAGACGGCGATATATGAGTAGTTGGCGACCATAGTCGAGGGTGACCCGAAGGATCCCTTTTCGACAGCTACTACACCAAGGTGCAGGGAAGGGTGCTACTCCTTTCCTTGGATAGCTCCACTTTACCCATGATCCTTACCTTATTATCCTGAATGCTTAGCAAGGAGGTATCAAGTACCATTTTTTGAGTCTTTGGTACGATTCGACCTGGGATTGTAAGAAAGAAAGAAAGAAAAAAGAAAGAAAGAAAGAAAGAAAGAAAGAATGAGGTAGATAGATAGATAGATATGAACAGACTAAAAAGAAAGAAAGAAAGAAAGAAAGAAATAGATAGATAGATAGATAGATAGATAGATAGATAGATAGATAGATAGATAGATATGAACAGACTAAGAAAGAAAGAAAGAAAGGAAGAGATAGATAGATTGATAGATAGATAGATATGAACTGACAAAGAAAGAAAGAAAGAAAGAAAGAGATAGATAGATAGATAGATAGATAGATATGAACAGACTAAGAAAGAAAGAAAGAAAGAAAGAAAGAATTGAAAATGCTGTTGACAAATAGGTGAGTAAGGAGATGAGAGACTTCAATATAGTGTTGAGTTTTTTTTTCTTTTTAAATTTAATTCTTTTCGCATTCTTAACACTTTGGTGACAAGTCTGACATGAACTCAGAAAGAAAATCACCCAATTCTCATGTCGTCCCGTTAAATTTTACTACAACCACCGGCGTACACTGCCAGATTCCACCAGTTTGAAAAAAAATCAAATAGGAATTAAAAATAACTTACAAGCGTGTTTTGCCATCTTTTTTGCAAACTAAAGTGAGATTCTATTTAGAGGATGGGAAGATAAAGAGGGAGTAGAGAGAGGAGATTCGAGGTTAGAGGAGAGTAATTAAGAAATAAAGCAGAAAGAAAGGAAGAAAGAAATAGAAGAGGAAGGAAGCAAGGGTGGGTGAATATACACTCAATGACACCGGGGTTTTAAATACGTCTAAAAAAATTCACTCTGTTTACCAAACAAACCCTCCGTCTGACCTCACAGTATAAACATTATAACAGAAAGAAATCCAGGGAAATAAACAAGACAGTCAGATAGATAGATAGATAGATAGATAGATAGATAGAAATTAATAGATTTAAACAGTTTGATATATATATATATATATATATATATATATATATATATATATATATGTATATGTATATAGAGAGAGATAGAGACAGACAGACAGACATAGATAGATAGATTGATAGATAGATATGAATAGAATTAAAAAGAAAGAAAGAAAGAAAGAAAGAGTGAGAGTGAGAAAGAGAGAGAAAGGCATCGATATGAATAGAATTAAATATATATAGAGAGATACAGACAGACAGACAAGCGGACAGACAGACAAAAATAATAGATAGATATGAATAGAAATAGAAAGAAAGAAAGAAAGAGAGAGAGAGAGAAATGCTATTACCACAAAAGTGCCATCCTACTTCCTTGCTCTTGCTACAACTTAAGCATTTCTTCAATCCAATATTTTAGATGTAACAACTAAGACAAGTCACCAATAGATAATTATCAACATGTTATCTACTCGTATTTCTTTCATCTTATTTTTGTTGCTCGTGATTGCACCTCTCAGACCGCCATTTTGTTAGTCTTAGCAAGCAGAACAGATTGAAAAAAAAGATAAGGAATGTTAGGTTCAAATCTCTCTGAAGGCTGATTTCTATATTTTTGATACGCGCTTTTTAATAACGATCGTAGAGTGATGGCCTGAATGTTGCGATAAAATGCAACAGTTGTAAGTTGAAAAAAATTTGATTTAAAAATTTGTTAATAACTGACAATATTTCGTCTTAGAAAACTGAATAATATTACTAAGTTATAATATGGTTTACCGGTGTTCGCCAATGGTCCGGGAGACCAGGGTTCAATCCCAGGTCGAGTCATACCAAAAACTCAAAAAATGGTATTGGTGCTGCCTTGCGTAGCACTCAGCATTATAAGGTAAGGATCAAGGGTAAAGTAGAGCAATCCCAGGAATGGAGTAGTGCCTTCATTTAGACCTATGTGTAGTAGATATTGAAAAGGGAGCCTTCGGGTCACTCTCGACTAAGGTCGTCAACTTTACTTAGTTCATAATATGGCTTGGTTTTGGGTTTGTTTGTTTTTTTTTTCTTTGTTGTTGAATGGCATTTCAACTTTCGTGGGTAGTTTAATACCAAAGCCATCCTTGTAGAAAAACTGCAGTGAGATTATTTAACCCGAAGCTGGAGGGAGAAGCTGTTCCTTATCTTTCCTAAGCGTATTAGTCCGAAAGTGAACGTAAAAGAGCCTCTAGCTAACAACAATGTTGCCGTCCAGCACGTTAGCCAATACGCTATGGCCCAAGAAACAAATGTAGACTGCAATTTTATAAAATCTAATTACGAGATTTACTCAGATAAGAACATACTTAACAAGACAATAATGAGATTTCACCTGTTTGAAAACAAAGATGAGTTTTCAATACAGTTCCCCGATTATAAATCAAGGAAATATCGGTTCGTTTTGCTGAGTGAGGCCCTTTTCATTTAATATTATGGAACTAACTAACAGTGGCTTGTCAGTCTAATTTGCCTGCCATCACACTATGTAAGGTGTCCAGACTATTACCATAACACGTGAAATTCGTTTGCAATGATGTAGATTGTGTTATGCAAACCAGAAATATGTAGACATAGAAAGATGAACGAAAACAAAAAAAAAAAAAACTTCAAGTGACAATCTAAGGAAATTGCGATGGAGAGGACCTGGAAGGAGAAACCTATAGAGAGGCGACCTACTGAGGGGAAACATGTTGAGAGATGAGGGTATTAGCGCTATGTGAAATGTAATCATTCTCGTCCAGGATTTGAACTCGAGTCGCTGGGTCCATTTCCTACGACGATAACCATTACACCACGGGCACCTCCACTATTAGCTGCACAAATAAGACTGGACAGCGAAGAGATAGAGAAATATTTTGATCTTACCAGAGAACTACAAAACTGTGGAACATGTGGGTGACGACTGGAACGGTCCCCAAAGGCTTTGAAAATCCATTTGAGGAACTGGAAAACAGAGGAAAAATCAAGTCCATCCAGACCACAGTGTTAAGATCGACCAGAATATTCAGAAGAGTCCTGGAGAACTGAGGAGACTTGCTGTGTGTCCGACTTCTGCAAAAAAAGCCACCTGTTAAAAGTGGTTAGAAAAACTCGCAGAGAGTGAAAATAATAATAATGCTTGCCAGAGAATTAAAACGCTATGAAACATGAAAGTGACCGTGATACCAATTGTAACTTGTGTACTTGGAGCAATCCCCAAAGACTTGATAAAGGGAGTAGAAGACTTGGAAATAAGTGGAGACCATTCAAATTACAGCATTATTAAAATTGGCCAGAATATTGAAAAGAGTCCTGGAGACTTGAGGACACTTACTGTCATTCAAGCTCCTGTGAAAACCCATCAGCTAAAGCTGGTGTGAAATACTCCCAAAGGAGTAAAATATGGGACTTTAACATAGAAACGGATCACCTAATCCCAGCCAGAAGACCAGACTTAATAATAATCAACAAAAAGAAAAAAAAGAGAACTTGCAAAATAGTCGACTTTGCTGTCCCGGCTGACAACAGAATAAAACTGAAAGAATGTGAAAAGAAGGATAAGTACCTCGACCTATCTAGGGAATTGAAAAAACTGTGGAACATGCAGGTGACAATTATACCAATTGTAATTGGTGCGTTTGGAACAGTAACTAAAAGATTACTAAAGGGACTAGAGGACTTGGAAGTTGGTGGACGAGTAGAGACCATCCAAAAAACAGCATTATTGAGAACGGCCAGAATACTAAGAAGAGTCCTGGAGACTTGAGGAAACTTGCTGTCACTCAGACTCCAGTGAAAAACCATCGGCTAACGCTGATGTGAAAAGCTCTAATGAAGGAATAATAATAATAATAATAATAATAATAATAATAATAATAATAATAATAATAATAATAAGAGTTAGAAGGGCCGAGACTATTTAATAGTATTGTTGAGGTCGGTCTGAATACCGAGATCTGGAGACCTGAGGAGACTTGCTATCACGCAGACACTAGAGATAGACCATAAGCTAACGCTATTGTAAAAAATGCTCATGGAGTAATTGCATTCTTATCAATGCTCTTCACAAAATCTTTTTTTGAAAAGTAAACAAGAAACAGAAAACAAGAAAAAAATATAGTACCTGTTGCTTTTCCTCATTTTCGTCTTAGGATGTAAAAAAATGGTAAAGTACGATTAACTCAAGTATGGGTATTTAAGGGGAAAAAAGGCAATTTCGTAGAGGAAATTGTCATCTTTTGTCTTTCATTCGAACTTGTAATGAAAAGCTTCCTTTTTATTTGAATTAAAAAAGTACTTTATCTTTATTTATTTATTTGTTGTTGTTTTTATTTATTTTTAGTTTATAACAAAGAAGAAAATTGCTTATTTAGCTTTGTAGCTTTTGTGATGAATATCATATGCGTCGCCAGTAACTTCCTTCCTTCCTTCCTTGTCTCCACTCGATTTTTCTTTCGTTTTTTTTTCTTTTTTTGACATTTTTGTGGTTTTTGTAAGACTTCTGTCTTCAGTTCCACTCTTGTCATTTATTCTGTTTTTCCTCTCTTCTTTTCAATATTTGTTAAGCGATGCGTAAGTATGACACAAGGCCAAGATACTAAGGTGACTGAGATAGATAGATTGATAGATAGATAGAGAGAGAGAGAGAGAGAGAGAGTGTGTGAGAGAGGGAAAGGGGAGAGAGAGAATGTGTGGGGGGAAACGCTGAACAAAATGACATTAACTTTTCGCAACCTCATGATGAAAAGAAAAAGCATTTATAAAGCGTCTTTTCTATGTCAATGTACCAAAATCATTAGTAAATATTAATCACAGAGATCGAACTTCATGAAAAGTAACCAGTCATTGGATATCAACAAAATATAGCCAATCGGTTAATGCTAAATTCATCCTACTCAAATCCCTCCTCTAGGGTCCTGACACACTTCAACGTTGCTTCTACTTTTCAAAACTGTCTATAAAGTCTTCTGTCATCAGCTGCCTCGTTCTCCTTAATCTCATCCAGTGTTTCAATAGTAATTTTAGCCTTGAGACTTATCACCAGGTAAATGAAGTTAAATCTGAACTGTTGAGATTATGTTAACAGACTTTTGTAGTGCAATGTTTTACCCCTACACAAAAGGAAAAAAAAAACGTCGTCTACTATAGACTTTACCGTCACATAGAATACAGAGAACAAAATGGCGTCTCAAAACCAGCGGTGCTATTCCACAGACAAGTGTTGGTTCCTACATTTACACGTCCTCTCTGATCAGTTACCAAATGTGATGGGAGTTCCACGAATGGTTCAAGAGATATTCAAAATAAATCGTACGGTGGAAATTTCTAATGAAAATTATTTCTTCTAATAATATTTCTTTCTCTCTTTTTAATTCTGACTAAGCTTTCTTTCTTTCCTCTGGTTATATTTTGTTCTTTCTTTCTTTCTTTCTGAAGAATGAAGGGTCTTTCTTTCTTTCAAGTATTTCTTCTTTCTGAAGAAGGAAGGGTTTTATTGTCATTAACATAGGAAGGTTGGTTGTTTTTTTATGACATATCAACCTCTACGCGTTATTTAATGCAAAATCCGGTATACATATATATATATATATATATATATATATATATATATGATTGCTTTTTTTATTAGGTAACTTTATTTTTAAACGGGTCGTTAGAGATCATTTGCTTGCACATAGTTAAATGGTTTCAAGGATTGCTATTTAACATTTATAATTCTAAATATCAAATAATCATATATAATATGAATAATTTTTACAGCTGTATGGTTTCAAATAACCAATAATAATAGTAGTTTGTTGCTGACCGTAGTCGAGGACGACCTGAAGGCTCCCTTTTCTATAGCTACTACACCAAGGTGTCGGAGAGGGTGCTACTCCTTTCCCTGGATCGCTCTATTTTATCCTTGATATTTTACCCTTGATTTACCTTATATTGCAGGGTGTTAAGCAAGGAGTTATCGAGTACCATTTTAAAAGTCTTTGGTATGACGCGATCTGGGATTGAACAAAGGTCTTCCAGACCATTGGCGAACACTCTACCCACTAGGCCAATGATCCGGATTAATAATGATAATAATCCTTTTATAAATTACTGAACAGTTACATTTGATTCATAGATGAGATCCTAACAAGTACAACCACTTCAAGCCAGAGTAGACCTTGGAGTAATTGCAATGAAAGGGCACTCTACATTCTACAAAGCTTCAGTACCGGAGCCTCATCATCTAATGTAATTTAGAGTCATACACAGAACATTCTTATTGGTCGGGTACTCCTGCAGAGGTGCAGTCGGCATATTCTTCAACCCCAGTCGACAGGGCGGCTTGGAACGGTAATCCACTCTCACAGATATCAGATCGTCAAGGGACCGTAAAGTCTAATTGAATCAACTACCGCATATGAACAACAAGTGCTACTGACAAGGGACTGATGTGGGTAGAGTAGTCAACGTTTATTAAAAAGCAAATAAGAAGAGAAGAAACAAAAATGCAAAGTTATCTTTTTTCTACATTGGTTTTCCTAAGAATGTTGGTTTGTAGGTTGGGTTTAATGGCATATCAACGATTGTAGGCCATTCAATACCAAATCAATTTTTATTCCAATAAACAGTTCTATTTCAAACAATTCAGTTTCGCATAAGTACACAGGTTAAATATAAAAAGCAGTTCTATTTCAAACAATTCAGTTTAGTGTAAGTACACATTTTAGTTCTATTTGACCAATTGATAGGACCCTATCTTGTACTACCATTCTGGGCCTGAGTGGACCTGGGAGCGATGGCAATAAAGGTGTACTCTGCATTCCCAAAAGCTCTAGCATTACTGGAGCCTCACCATCAGATTGCTTCGTGTCAAATGCAGGACACTCGTTGGGGGAGTCTTTATCCCTCAACAGAGGTGCAGTCGATGTATTCTACAATTCCAGCCGACTGCCCTCCAACTAAAAAGGTTAGAGAGCCCGTTATATTACCCATATATCTCTTTAGTGAGAATCAAAGTGAACCTGAATTTGAAACACAGCTTACCGATTCCATTTTTGGCGTCGCTATACTCTATATCAGCTGCTTCCTCAAGAGGATCCTTTTAATAAAGATATTGACTATGGATATATCAAAGTAAAATGGTAAAAAGTCTGCAAGAACATGTAAGAAACAGCTGGATGACCAATATGTTTCCAATTGAATTCAAATGAAGAGTTTTTAATATCACTTCAATATCTGCTTGTTTAACTAAACCCAGCTTATCACTAGAAGAAAGAAAAAAAGTGGGGGCGGAGGAAATATCAAGAAGCTCCCAGATCAGGCAGAAGCTGCATCTGCATGGATCTAGCTCTGTGAGTTAAAACTAAGAAAGGTTGGTGGTATCATGTGGTACAGCTGGAGTGCCCTGAAATTATAGTACTGATGATTCGGCTCCGAAACAATACTTGTGGTAGTAACTGCGTTTTGCTGCAACATTATTTATTCATCTTTTTTTTTTCAAGACAGGATTTGAATTTACAATCAGGCCAAAAATACATATTTTCTTACCCATAGCTTTGGATTAAATAGCAGAGTGTAGTAAGTTCTCTAGAGTTGGTAGAGCAATCATCTTAAATGTGTGGCTGGTTCCCCACAAGCTTTCACCGCTATAAACAAATCACCTGAGTATAAAGTTCAACTGCTCGCATCTTTAATTGAATTGTTGTGCCTTCATATCTCGATCCTCGATATGGTTAGGAGAGTCCATCATATATACGTATACATACATGTGTGTAAATGTGTGTGTGTGTGTATGTGTGTAAAGAGAGAGAGAGAGAAAGGAGTGTAGTGAGAGAGAGAGAGAGAGAGAGAGAGAGAGAGAGAGTAAAATTAAATTTAAACGCAGACGAGTCCTTACTAACATTTTCCTGTTTGCGCAATTACCTGGTTACAGAAGATTTTTTTTACCAGCAGATACATTGATACACGCACCGTTAGTTTAATGCCTAACACTTCTTATTGATATTAGTCATTCTTTTCAGCATACAAAAGATTAGTCAGGCCTTAAATGTTATAGTAAGAATTCATTTTCATGCCTGCATTTAGAAATTAGTTCGGACATTTGCTTAATAAATAATCTTGACAGGAGAAACTTTTAATTTACACTTTTTCTTCTAAAACCACTTCAACATTTAGAAACAGTCTTACGCACTTTTTTTCCCTTTGTAATCAATTTCCTCTCAATGGGGAAAGATTGTTAATTTTTATTTTTCTGTTTCTATATATACTTACTGTTACCGTAACGTTTCCTCGTGCAAGATGTTTTATGATTATATATATATATATATGGCACTACTGCTAAATACAACCTCCCAGGCCGAATCCCTGCTGCATAGTTTGGAGAAGGCCGTAGGCAGTTGGCAGTATTGGCCTCCATATCAAGGCAAACAAAACAGAGTACATGTGCTTCAATCAAAATCAAACAAGAGACATCTCCACCCTAACATGTGGTTCATTTAAACTTGTGGACAAATTTACCAACCTCGGAAGAAGCGTCTCATCTACGGAAAATGACATCAATACGCAACTAGCAAAGGCATGGTCAGTTATCGATAGGCAGTCGGTCATATGGAAATCAGACCTATCCGAAAATAAAACGCAATTTTTTCCAAGCAGCGGTCGTGTCTATACTACTATATGGATGCACCACACTGATGCTGACTAAGCGCATGCAGAAAAAAAAGCTTGATGCCAATTGCACAAGAATGCTACGAGCTGTATTGAACAAATCATTGAAGCAATATCCAACATAACAACAGCTATACGGTCGCCTACCTTCCATCTCTAAAACCATTCAAATCAGACAAGCAAGTCATGCAGGACACAACTAGAGAAGTAAGAGCGAGCTCATAAGCGATATTCTCCTGTGGACCCCTTCACACGGATGAGCAGATATTGGACATTTGGTTAGAACTTATCTAAAACAGCTCTGTACAGACACAGGATGTAGTCTAGAAGACCTGCCAAATACGATAGACAATAGAGACAAGTAGTGAGGGAGAATCAGGGAAATCCATGTTCGCAGCTCGACATGATATTCATATATATATATATATATATGTGTGTGTGTGTGTGTGTGTGTGTGTGTGTGTGTGTGTGTGTGTGATAAAGAAATGTTAATTGGAGACCGGGTCATCTTCTAACTATTAACTACAATCACTATAAATGGAGATAATATTTAACTACATTCTCTCGGCTGTTTTCTGTGTCTTCAAGTCAGGTGGTCTAGTGGTCTGCTAAACAAGGGGTCCTCATAAGTAAGGCCCAGAATAGCCCTAGTCCCTATTGCCAGTGTAACGCCTTTAGAATTAGAATGTGGTTGTGAGTGCTAAAGACACAATTCAGAGCCAAAACGTTGGTTTGTTTTACGGCGTTCAAACTCTTCCTTGGTTATTTAAAACCGAAGTCAGTCCTCTTTACGAGCAATGATAAAGTTTCAATTTGCTAATACATATCATTTGCAAACGATTATAGCGTCAAGCAAAGCAAATCATTTGCACACATATATATAGTTTTCTAAATTCCTATTTATTATAAATTATTTTCGGTGAAGTTCCCGTGGCATAGTGGTTCGTTGCTGGACTGCAATATCATCGTAAGCGAGTTCGAACCCCCAGTCGTTCTATTTCGTTCACTATCCGACAAATGGAAAAGGCATAAAACCCTTTCAGCTAGAGGTTAAAAAGACTATTATTGCTGTTCTTCTTTCAACTAACCGATAATCATTGTATTTTTTATACAAAGAGACTTGTTAATGATATCCAATAACTCAATGTAAAACATATTTTCTTCCTGAATTGTAGGTTTTATTTCTTAATTAAATATTAATTGATTTAAATAAAAGTTTAGAAAATGACTATTATTTCCGTGAAACTTTGTTTGTTTATTTGTTTTTGTTTTATGTGTTGGCCTGGATAAGACAGATTTTGTTCCTAAATAATAAAATTTAGAAATGAATTTGTCCGTATAAAAACGGGCAGATATACGCCTTTTCATGCGTAGATTTGTCCGTTTTTCATAAGGTTTGAATAAAACAACATAGAAATAAAAAATTACATGCATTCATAATAAAATTATGAATAAATGATTAATAAATTCAAGGAAATTCTCTAATAGTTTGCTCAGCACAAAATCAACTTGGAATGTTCTGAAAAACGAGTAAATTAAAAATTTTCGATGTGCAAGTCACAAAAGCAAAATATATATATATATAAAAAAATGTCTTTTCCATTTACTTTTGGCATAAGCAATTAGAAAAAAAGACTTTTTAAATCATAGAACAAGAAAAAGTAAACATTTGGTAACATAATATTATTTTTGCTTAATAAATCGGTAGGGTCTGTTTTTTTACATGTAGCCCAGCATTCAAGTTAAATTCTGAGTGGAAAAATTCAACCGTATCAACGAGGATGGTGGACATCTACTGAACTTGAGGTCGGATGATCAAAATGGTTCTAGAGTTTGAATAAGTTAGTCTATTAGCGAGAAACACTTAATTTGTGCAGTCCAGCGCTCTATCTCCGTTCTTATCATTAACTTCGCGTTTAAGCCATAATAGATAATGAAGAGAAAAATTGTTGACAAATAAAAGGTAATATGGCCATATGAAGTGGTTGTCATGTTGACATTTCTCAACGAACAATAACAAAGATCAAAAATTGAAAGAGACATCAAAAGTGACAAGGTGAGTGACCGGAGAAGCGAAACGAAGTGAAGAGCGGACTGAAATAAGGTGAGGAAATGGGAGCTGATCAATCGTAATGTAAGACTCAGATTAAGTATTACTAGAATTATGGATAAATGTTCAATAAGTTCAAGGAAATTCTCTAATAGCTACTCAGCACAAAACCAATCAGGAAAATTCTGAAAAACGGGTAGATTAAAGATTTTCGATGCACAGGTTACAAAAGCAAAATATAAAAAGAAAAATAGATCTTTTCCATTCACTTTTGACATAAGCAATTGAAAAAAAAACAACTTTTTAGCCAAAGAACAAATAAAAGTAAACATTTGGTTACATAGAATTATCTTATCTCTTATAACGTAGACCGGCTGATCTAAGGGCAATACAACATAATTTCCGATTTAAAGTTTTGATCTACTTTCGATAACAGCATTATAGATGCGAAGAGAGGTCAGGCCTATATTTTCATTTAGGAAGTTTCTTTAGGGATCAGTTTCTTTTGTTGATATTTTATGCGGTCCATGTCTTAAGGTTGCTTTATCAAAAAGGTACAATTTGTAATTGCCTGCCAGTCTCTCTCATTTCTTATTAACCCACAGTTCGGCGCTGAGATTTAACAAGAAAGGTACCCTCGAAAGAAAAGGCAAAGTAAGAATGTGATTAGATCGATTATATAAAATGATAATTCATTCGATTGTGAAACAAATGAAAATTGGAGATGAATAAAAAGAAGAAGAAAAAAAGAAAATTTGACATCAACCATGAAAAAGCAGCCAGATTTGGGAATGAACGAATGTTATAGAAGATAAGACTTGTAGAGAAAGATTATACAATAAAATAATAACGAAGGAAAAAATGTCGCTTTAAGCTGCTAGATTAAAGAAGTGGGCCCCAAATATGAGACAAAGTGACTGTTTGATCGAAAGCCAGATAACCTGAGATAAATTGGAATAAATAAGAGGGCAAACACAAAAAATACTCAAAATTCAAAGAGAGAGAGAGAGAGAGAGAGTGTGGATGAAATTGTAACACAAATTTCCTTCCGCCCATCCCTTGAAAGAAAGACAGAAAGAAAGAAAGAAAGAAAAACAAAGCCAAAAGCCGAATAGAAACAGTGAGGTCATGTACTGAAAGATTGTCTTTAAGCACAATCTACAAATAAACGAAGCATTTTTGTTTGTTTGTCCAATGTTTAGCGTTCTTTTTGTTACTTTCATTTGTCGTCTGGTTTCTCCATTTTTAAAATTTTATTTTATGACATTTTTTTTTATTTACTTCAATTTGATAGTTCCAGTGGGATGTGGAGTTGATTCGTTTTAATTACACACACATCTGTTACTTTAAGGTTCTTACTTACCGACTTAACTAGTTTCTTCCGAAAAATAATCACTACCAGTTTTACTGACATATTTCTCTTTTTTTTTCCCTGTTCAGCCATTCTTCTTTTCTTTTCTTTTCCCTTCCCCGTTTTCTCTTTTTCTTTTCTTTTCTTTTTTGCTCTTTTTAAGAAAATTATTATTGTTTTAAGAAACGGGCTTGGCTTTGAGTGACTTCTTTGGTAATGTTTGTGCTGATAAACCATAATACAAAAAAAAATGAATAAATAAAATAATAATAGTAAGTAAATTCTAGCAGAAAATGTTGGAAATAGTTCCGGCCTACAAAATTCAGATGTAATCTCTTAGGCTTTCCACCTCATACACGTACACATGCATAAATTATGTTCTGGTATGTGTCCATTTTTATTGTGTCTGGCTTGTATTTCAATCTTTCCCACGACCATTACATTTAGGCTAAAAGGTTTGACCCGTATATCCTCGTGTATAAGTCGAATTTTGAAAAATCTCGTTTTCAGGCCTAAAACTGACGTCGATATATGATCCATCGCTGACAATAATGTAGAGGCAATATTTTTGAAACAGAAAAATTTATCTAACCCACCTGATTCAGTATACCACAGATTTATTATTTGAGGAGGACTTTCAAAAACTAACATACCTGAGATATTTGATAAATGGCTGGGGTTCTTTGTTTAATGGCATATCAACCTTCGTGGGTTATCTAATGCAAAAGCCACCTTTGTGAACGAACAGTTTAATAGAGAGCTGGTTGTAGTATAAGGGGGATTGTGACTTTTCCAAAGGGTATTAGTTCGAAATTGAACGTAATAGTGAGACTGGAATTCGAACTTGCTCACTACGATGTCGCAGCCAGAACGTTAGCCATAACGCCACTAGGAATTTTTCCACCCCAATTTTGATAAAGTGGTAAGCATGAACTATAGTGTATGAAATGCAACTTAGGATACCATTGTGTTTATTTTATTCAATTGTTTTCGTATTATGATTTTCAGTACTCAAAGCGAAGCCCGTTTCTTAAAGAAATAATTATGTTGACTTACACATGGGTAATAATTTTGGAATAGTCAAACAATAGAAAAGACTATGAGAGATCCTGGCCGCCTATTCTTCTTCTTCAAAAAAAAAAAACAACAACATATAGCCTCTCAAATTTGCGCTTGTGTTCCTTATGAAAAACCATATTAAAGAACCACCTCCATTGATTGACTAGTGAGCTTAGTTTCAATGAGAGGGTCCGCATTAAGTAGTACCTACCGTCTCGTTTGATAAGATTCATCGCCCAATATCAATGGCTCTTTTTTCTTTTTCGATCCCTTTCCTATCCTTTCCTTTCCTTTCTTTCTTTATTTGCTCTTCTTTCTTTCTTTTTACCCTTTGTTTTTTAGTTTCTTTCTTGTTTCACCTTCTTTTTCTTCCCCTTTGTTCTTTCTTTCTTTTTCTTTCTTTCTTTCTCCTTTGTTCTTCTTTTTTCCCTTTGCTTTTTAGTTTCTTTTTTCTCTTTCTTGTTTCTTTCTTTCTTTTTCTTTCTTTTTTTCTTTCTTTCTTTCTTTCTTTCTTTTAAATTCTAAGTATGTCTTTTGCTCTTAATCTCAAATGTTGTCTTTCCTTCACATATTTCAAAATCCCTGCACTTCCTGTATCCTTCGAAGCTGAAATATCTATTTCAACAAATTAGCCAATTTAATCCTAAACAATCCACATCCTTGGGAAACGAATCAATATTCAGAACCTAAAAAAAGTTACTAAGATTTTTTGAAATTATAAACGACATACGAGACGGACTGTGTTATATATTGAGCTTTGATTGATAAAGTTATGTGGCTAAGATAGTTATATATATCGAGCTAGTCTCACTGATTAGTGTTTAAACAGGGGTTACTCACGAAGATTTGGAATTTTTTAAAAGTCTGTCAAAACAGTATCTATTTTAGGAGATTCGGGTAACACAATATTCCCCAGTTGGTTTTGTCTTGTGTCACACAAAGCAAAACTTTTGCTATAATGGTTGTAATAATGGTGAGTTCGAACGACTTTTAAAATATTGGATACTAAATACTGATGTTTAATCCAGGAATTGCCTCCCTTCGTGGAAGTTTGTCGCATCACGATCTTCACATCTCTATTTGGCCATATATATTACTTATTTTACGTCTTTGCTTAGTTTGACACAAGGCCAATAAATAGAACGCTTTGCGTATCAAACTCACTTATCATAATTCGCTAGTCAGTTCTCACTAAGCTTAGATTAGTTTATCACATTGATATGGGTCACCCAGTAAGGATTAAACTCACAGCTCAGAAGTAATTGATCAGTGATATTAGCTTGTTAACCATTGCATAATGAGGAGGTGTCTGATGTTCTGTTCTTTATCGTTCACACAAACTGGCCAGACTAGTATCTAAAAAAAAGCAAAAACCAATAGTTAAAGATTAAAAAAAAATGTTTAGAGTACGAAGATGGAAAAATGTAATAAAAATGAACTAAAATGATTTTTTCAAAACATTTTCTATCTTTCATATTTTCCTCTTTCCATCGACCTTCTTATTTCCAAAACCCCCAGGGGAAGTTCCCGTAGTGTAAGGACTAACATGCTAGACTGTGACAAAGTAATAATGTAGTACGCACAGGGTAAAAACTTAAGGCAAGCAAAAAGAGAGATAAATACCAGGACCTTACTAGAAAATTGAAAAAACTATGGAACATGAAAGTGACGGTGATACTAATTGTAATTGGCACACTTGGTACAGTCACCAAAGGATTGATACAGTGACTAGAGGACATAGAAATAAGAGGATGAGTGAAAACCATCCAAACTACAGCATTGTTGGGATCGGCTAGAATACTAAGAGCCTTGGAGATTTGAGGACACTTGTCGTCACTCAGAATCCAAAGGAAAAACATCAGCTGACGCTGGTGTGAGAAAGTCTTAAATGAGTGAAATAATAATAATAATAATAATAATAATAATAATAATAATAATAATAATAAATTGAGTAATTAACCACAGGAAAATAATAATAATAATAAATTGAGTAATTAACCACAGGTGTGAGAAAGTTTTAAATGAGTAAAATAATAATAATAATAATAATAATAATAATAATAATAATAATAATAATAAATTGATTAATCAAGCACAGGAAAAACATCAGCTGACGCTGGTGTGAGAAAGTCTTAAATGAGTAAAATAATAATAATAATAATAATAATAATAAATTGAGTAATTAACCACAGGATAAAGTAATGTAAGAAAGTAGCCCCCAGAAGAAGAGCAAGAACCAATAGGCAGAAAAGTGATCCACTTCTAATTGTGTAAGTGACAAAATTTTGTCAGTGAAGTCGAAGAAACATCAAATCTCCATAGCTCTCCCAGGAGGAGTCCCCGTGGCTTCGAGGCTAATGTGCTGGGACTGAGATATTGTGCTATGCAAGTTCGAACTCCAGTTATAATATTACGTTCACATTTGAACTAAGATCTTCGGGAAAGGTTTGAAGCCCCTGATCCCATCGGCTATGAGTTAAATAGTACTTGGCATTAAATAAACGATGAAGATTGATATGCCATTAAATAAAGAAACGAAGCCAAAATTTTCATTCGTATATGTAGAAACTGATTTTCCATCTTCCTAAGGGTCTACATTTTTATTTCTGACTCAACTGAACTTGTCAGAGTTTTCAAATTTTTTGAAAAACAAAAAATGGCAAAAAATTTAAAATCCTTATTTCCGTTCTTCTGAATTAAATGGCCATTAATAAAAGCAGTTTTTGCTTTTCGAAATTGTCCCCTTGACGAAGTGAAACCCAGTTTATATCCGCTTTTCCTTGGTAATATCTGCCAATAAATCGCAGAATTGACATTAGATAAACGTGAACTACGCATGTTGCATTTCATTAACTTTATTAATGTCATCATTTCTTTTCTCCGTCTGTGTGGCTTGCTCCATAAATAATTTTATATTAAGTTTCCAAACAACCGTTTAAAAAATGTAAACATCTTTGAAAAGCCATTTTTTTAACTATCTCTGAATTCATCACTGAAATAGTTTAAAATTCTTTAGATCAAACATTCTTTTAAATAACCATTTGTTCTACATGGATCAGCACATTGAAAAATAGGGTAATCTGAACCATTTCGAACGAGTAGATGAAAAGATCAAATAAGATTTACCTGAGATGAGGGTGGAAGTGATGAAAAAGAGAATATTCTGGACCCTTTCTAAGCTGGACAAGAGAGGACGATAGATCAAATAAGACTTATATGAGATGATGATGAAAGCGATGAAGAAAATGATATTCTGGACCGTTTCTAAGCTGAACAATAGTGGAACGATAGATCAAAGAAGACTTATCTGAGATGATGTTGGGAGCGATGAAGAAAAGAATATTTTGGACCCTTTCTAAGCTGGACAAGAGAAGAACGATATATCAAAGAAGACTTATCTGATATGATGTTGGGAGCGATGAAGAAAATAATATTCTGGACCCTTTCTAAACTGGAAAAGAGTGGAACAATAGATCAAAGAAGACTTATCAGAGATGATGTTGGGAGCGATGAAGAAAAGAATATTTTGGACACTTTCTAAGCTGGACAAGAGTGGAACGATAGATCAAAGAAGACTTATCTGAGATGATGTTGGGAGCGATGAAGAAAATGATATTCTGGACACTTTCTAAACTGGAAAAGAGTGGAACGATAGATCAAAGAAGACTTCTCTGAGATGATGTTGGGAGCAATGAAGAAAAGGATATTTTAGACCGTTTCTAAGCTGGACAAGAGTGGAACGATAGATCAAAGAAGACTTACCTGAGATGATGTTGGGAGCGATGAAGAAAAGGATATTCTGGACCCTTTCTAAGCTGGACAAGAGTGGAACGATAGATCAAAGAAGACTTACCTGAGATGATGTTGGGAGCGATGAAGAAAAGGATATTCTGGACCCTTTCTAAACTGGAAAAGAGTGGAACAATAGATCAAAGAAGACTTATCAGATATGATGTTGGGAGCGATGAAGAAAAGAATATTTTGGACCCTTTCTAAGCTGGACAAGAGTGGAACGATAGATCAAAGAAGACTTATCTGAGATGATGTTGGGAATGATGAAGAAAAGGATATTCTGGACCCTTTCTAAACTGGAAAAGAGTGGAACAATAGATCAAAGAAGACTTATCAGAGATGATGTTGGGAGCGATGAAGAAAAGAATATTTTGGACCGTTTCTAAGCTGGACAAGAGTGGAACGATAGATCAAAGAAGACTTATCTGAGATGATGTTGGGAGCGTTGAAGAAAAGAATATTCTTGACCCATTCTAAACTGGAAAAGAGTGGAACGATAGATCAAAGAAGACTTACCTGAGATGATGTTGGGAGCGATGAAGAAAAGGATATTCTTGACCCTTTCTAAGCTGGACAAGAGTAGAACGATATATCAAAGAAGACTTACCTGAAATGATGTTGGGAGCGATGAAGAAAAGGATATTTTGGACCCATTTTAAGCTGGACAAGAGTGGAACGATTGATCAAAGAAGACTTATCTGAGATGATGGTGAAAGCGATGAAGAAAAGGATATTTTGAACCCTTTCTAAGCTGGACAAGAGTGAAACGATAGATCAAAGAAGACTTATCTGAGATGATGGTGAAATCTACGGAGAACATGATATTCTGGACCGTTTCTAAGCTGGACAAGAGTGGAACGATAGACCAAAGAAGAATTACCAGGGATGATGTTGGGAGCGATGAAGAAAAGGATATTTAGGACCCTTTCTAAGCTGGACAAGAGTGGAACGATAGATCAAAGAAGACTTACCTGAGATGATGTTGGGAGCGATGAAGAAACGGATATTTTGGACCCTTTCTAAGCTGGACAATAGTGGAACGATATATCAAAGAAGACTTACCTGAAATGATGTTGGGAGCAATGAAGAAAAGAATATTTTGGACCCTTTCTAAGCTGGACAAGAGTGGAACGATAGATCAAAGAAGACTTATCTGAGATGATGTTGGGAGCGATGAAGAAAATGATATTCTGGACCCTTTCTAAACTGGAAAAGAGTGGAACGATAGATCAAAGAAGACTTATCAGAGATGATGTTGGGAGCGATGAAGAAAAGAATATTTTGGACCCTTTCTAAGCTGGACAAGAGTGAAACGATAGATCAAAGAAGACTTATCTGAGATGATGTTGGGAATGATGAAGAAAAGGATATTTTGGACCCTTTCTAAACTGGACAAGAGTGGAACGATAGATCAAAGAAGACTTATCTGAGATGATGTTGGGAGCGATGAAGAAAAGGATATTTTGGACCCTTTTTAAGCTGGACTAGAGTGGAATGATAGATCAAAGAAGACTTATCTGAGATGATGTTGGGAGCGATGAAGAAAATGATATTCTTGACCCTTTCTAAACTGTACAAGAGTGGAACGATAGATCAAAGAAGACTTACCTGAGATGATGTTGGGAGCGATGAAGAAAAGGATATTTTGGACCCTTTCTAAGCTGGACAATCGAAGAACGATATATCAAAGAAGACTTACCTGAAATGATGTTGGGAGCGATGAAGAAAAGGATATTTTGGACCCTTCTAAGCTGGACAAGAGTGGAACGATAGATCAAAGAAGACTTATCTGAGATGATGTTGGGAGCGATGAAGAAAAGGATATTTTGGACCCATTTTAAGCTGGACAAGAGTGGAACGATTGATCAAAGAAGACTTATCTGAGATGATGGTGAAAGCGATGAAGAAAAGGATATTTTGGACCGTTTCTAAGCTGGACAAGAGTGAAACGATAGATCAAAGAAGACTTATCTGAGATGATGGTGAACTCGACGGAGAACATGATATTCTGGACCGTTTCAAAGCTGGACAAGAGTGGGACGATAGATCAAAGAAGACTTACCTGAGATGATGGTGAAATCGACGGAGAAAATGATATTCTAGACACTTTCTAAGCTGGACAAGAGTGGAACGATAGATCAAAGAAGACTTATCTGAGATCATGGTGAAATCGACGGAGAAAATGATATTCTGGACTCTTTCTAAGCTGGACAAGATTGGAACGATAGATCAAAGAAGACTTATCTTAGATGAGGTTTGGAGCGATGAAGAAAAGGATGTTTTTGACACTTTCTAAGCTGGACAAGAGTGGAACGATAGATCAAAGAAGACTTATCTGAGATGATGGTGAAAGCGATGAAGAAAAGGATATTCTGGACCATTTCTTAGCTGGACGAGAGTGGAACGATAGATCAAAGAAGACTTATCTGAGATGATGTTGGGAGCGATGAAGAAAAGGATATTTTGGACCCTTTCTAAGCTAGACAAGAGTGGAACGATAGATCAAAGAAGACTTACCTGAGATGATGTTGGGAGCGATGAAGAAAAGGATATTCTGGACCCTTTCTAAGCTAGACAAGAGTGGAACGATAGATCAAAGGAGACTTATCTGAGATGATGTTGGGAGCGATGAAGAAAAGGATATTTTGGACCCTTTCTAAACTGGACAAGAGTGGAATGATAGATCAAAGAAGACTTATCTGAGATGATGGTGAAATCTACGAAGAAAATGATATTCTAGACACTTTCTAAGCTTGACAAGAGTGGAACGATAGATCAAAGAAGACTTATCTGACATCATGGTGAAATGTACGGAGAAAATGATATTCTGGACCCTTTCTAAGCTGGACAAGAGTGGAACAATAGGTCAAAGAAAACTTACCTGAGAGGATGTTGGGAGCGATGAAGAAAAGGATATTTTGGACCCTTTTTAAGCTGGACAAGAGTTGAACGATAGATCAAAGAAGACTTATCTGAGATGATGTTGGGAGCGATGAAGAAAAGGATATTTTGGACCCTTTCTAAGATGGACAAGAGTGAAACGATAGATCAAAGAAGACTTATCTGAGATGATGGTTAAAGTCATGGAGAAAAGGATATTTTGGACCCTTTCTAAGCTTGACAAGAGTGGAACGATTGATCAAAGAAGACTTATCTGAGATGATGGTGAAAGCGATGAAGAAAAGGATATTCCGGACCCTTTCTAAGCTGGACAAGAGTTGAACGATAGATCAAAGAAAACTTATCTGAGATGATGGAGAAATCGATGAAGAAAATGATATTCTGGACCCTTTCTAAGCTGGACAAGAGTGGAACGATAGATCAAAGAAAACTTACCTGAGATGATGTTGGGAGCGATGAAGAAAAGGATATTCTTGACCCTTTCTAAACTGTACAAGAGTGGAACGATAGATCAAAGAAGACTTACCTGAGATGATGTTGGGAGCGATGAATAAAAGGATATTTTCGACCCTTTCTATGCTGGACAAGAGTGGAATGATAGATCAAAGAAGACTTACCTGAGATGATGTTGGGGGCGATGAAGAAAAGGATATTTTGGACCCTTTCTAAGCTGGACAAGAGTGAAACGATAGATCAAAGAAGACTTATCTGAGATGATGGTTAAAGCGATGAAGAAAAGGATATTTTGGAACCTTTTTAAGCTGGACATGAGTGGAATGATAGATCAAAGAAGACTTATCTGAGATGATGTTGGGAGCGATGAAGAAAAGGATATTCTTGACCCTTTCTAAGCTGGGCAAGAGTGGAACGATAGATCAAAGACGACTTATCTGTGATGATGTTGGGAGCGATGAAGAAAAGGATATTTTGGACCCTTTATAAGCTGGACAAGAGTGGAACGATAGATCAAAGAAGACTTACCTGAGATGATGTTGGGAGCGATGAATAAAAGGATATTTTGGACCCTTTTTATGCTGAACAATAGTAGAATGATCGACCAAAGAAGGATTACCTGAGGTGATGGGGAGAGAGACGAAGAAAAGGATATTCTGGTCTCTTTCTAAGCTGATCACAGAAGACTTATCTGACATGATGGGTACAAAGATGTGAAGCGAGAAGATTGTAAAAGAGGAGTTGTCAACATTGTAGACTTTGTCGATTCGACAACCTAAAGACAAACGGATTGCACCAATTTTGTCAATTATAAATCTGACAAAATAAAAAAACAAAAACAAAAAAACAACAACTAATAAATGATAGGAAAATCCAATATTAAGCAGTTAATAAGATGAGAGAAAAGAATATGTTAAAATACAAATTTTCATCAGATAATTTTTTTTTTAATTTGCTGGTATCCTTTCAATCTTATTTCTTCTGCTTTTTAGCGTAATTCTACAATCGAAGCTTGAAACATTCTTTTTTTTCTTTGCAATCTAATTTTCATCAAGACAGCAAGACAGTTTAGGAAGTGTAAATATTTCATTTCAGATGGCATTAGAATTTATTTCAAAATAAAAAACTGAAAACCAGACATAGCACATACCAGTTGAAAGCAGAAGGATGAATCGGTCGAAACATTTTTAAATGGTAAAGCTGAGGGTAAAAGCTTGAATACTCTGAAGAAATATCAATTACAATATGATAGGCATCGATCTATATACAAGACAACCTGCAAACTAGGATTTCCTTTGTAGCAGCGATCCATGATGATACTGGAGCTTCTATTTCAGAAAGGGTGGAACATTCTAAGTAGAGTTACATTGTCATCTTCAATAAATCAAGAATTTTGATTTAATCATATTTAAGATTAGAATAATTGCTGATTTGGGAATCTTTCTGAAATTCCACCTCATATAGAATACATTATTTACTTCAGGGAATGTGAAAAAAATTCTGATCTACTCTTGTCCAGTTTTGAGAAGTTCCATAAGAAGATGACTTTCAGCTTGCGTAAACATCACCTATACAGTTGACCCCATACAGTTGACCCCAGAATTATATATAAAGTTTGTTATATATATTTTTAGTAACCCTCTCCGTATGAGCTGGATGTGACACAAGGTCTATTTTTAAGCAGGGTTTAACGGTTTTGAATTCAGAGTTTTTCTTCTCCTAGACTGGCTGCTATCATCATCATGATGTTGTGCTGCAAGCACAGATTTCCCTGATTCTCTCTCACCATTCGTCTCTATCATCCATCACTTCTGGCAGGTCTTCTAGACTACATCTTGTGTCCGTACAGAGCTGTTATAGTTAAGTTCTAGTTGCTCCACCAACACTTGCACGTCCGCGTGAAGAGTTCGTGCTTACGTCTAGCTTTTTCTCTATACGCTTGGTCAGCGTCCATGTGGTGTATCCATATAGCAGAATTGTCACGATCACTGCTTGGAAAAAATTGTGTTTTATTTTATCGGATTTGACTGACTTCCATATGATTGATATCGAGTGCAGTCCATACCTTCGCAAGGCGCACGTGACTCCCACTGGCTACTACACTATATACATTGGTGTATTTTTATTTATGACACTAGTTTTTTTTAAAATATCTATATTACTAAAGAGAAAAAGTGAGACCGATAAAGTCGAATCAGAACTGCTTGCTGTCACCTCAAACGCTAGGTTACCGTACAGTAGACAAATTGTTTTTCGGAACATTGCAAACTACATAAGTAAAAGGACATTTTTTTTTTTTTTAGTAATAGTTGCATGTATATTAAAGCAGAGCAAGTAAAACGGTGACAAGAATGTTAAAGTTTAATAGCATTTATAAACTTAATTACAGAGCCACCGATGTCTAGTTACTTTCAAAAGAAAATATAATTACACACCCGGTTAGTTACAATATTCAAATCCTGATGTAAGTGATTTTTTTAAAAGACCAAAACAACAACAACAACAACAACGACAACATCTTTGTTTAACCACTGGCTTGTACTATGATACCTGACAAAAAAAAAGTTCAATAGCTTACAAGAAGGGTGTTGACTGAATGTAATAATGAAAAAACAAATATTTCTAAAGAAAAAGTCAAAGTAGATTTATTGGAATTAACTAGGCGTCATTTTATAGGAGCCCTGACAAACAACACATTTTTTGCTCAGGTTCTTTCTTTAATGACATACCAACCTTCGTGAGGCGCTTAATGCAAAAAGTCATCCTTTCAGAAGAACACAAGTGACATTATCTGAGCCAGAGTAGGTATTAGTCAAATATGAACATAATTGAGGGGCTGGAAATCGAACCCACGAACTCCGAGGTTACAGTATGTAAGCCACTACGTCACGGAGAATGCACCAACAAATCATATATATATATATATATATATATATATATATATGTTAGTTTTTATATATAGTAGGATGCATTTCATATTTTATATATAGCTTATAAATATAACTTGGATGCTTTGTCGTATAAAGACTGAATAAAACCAGTGGGTGCAGATAAGTTTCCACGCTATTGAATATATATACTAATATATATTTATTTATTATTATATAATATAATAGCTCTATCACAGATATTGAGCACTCTTCAAACTATACCGCATTTGGTGTGCCACTAACCTACCAAGTGAGAAAATGATAACCATATACTCTTGCAATATATATATATATATATATATATATATATATATATATATATCGACTTCGTTGACGTTAGAAGATTTCATATACGTCCCTGGAATCTGTTGGATTTTTATATTAGCAACAGTTCATTATACTACTATTTCAGATAAGTGGAAGGTTCTAATTAGTATCCACAATTTGAGCACTTAAAATAATTCTGCGCGTACAGACCCCACAAAATTAACTGTTACTCTATTAAATCACAGAGAAATTAGCTGAAGAAATTATTGATTGCTAAGAAGAGATCAAACTTGGACACTTTACGGAGGATGAACTTGACACAGTTCTGAGAATAAGTAAAAGCAGAATAGCTGCTGGTATGATGAAATATCTCTCGAAATATTTAAGAGGACAATTGAATACAAATTTCTTAAATTATGCAATGCCATGTACAAGCAAAACAAAATAGAGAAATTGACAGACAAGTGCATCCTTCTTTCCTAAAGAAAGGCCACCTTGGAATCACTGTAGATAGGTTGGCTGTGTCTTATGGCATATCAAACTTTGTAGGTTATTTAATAACAAATCGATTTTTATACAAATAATCAGTTCTATTTCAAACAATTCCGTTGAGCATACAAAACATTTCTATTTCAAACAATTCAGTTTTGCATACAAAACAGTTTCATTTCAAACAATTCAGTTTAGCATAACTACGCAGTTTAAATAACAAACAAATGTATTTCAAGCTATTCGGTTTTGCATAAGTACGCATTTTAGTTCTATTTGACCAATAGATAGGGCCTTATCAGGTGCAACCACTCCAGGCCAGAGTGGACCTGGGAGCCATGGCAATGAAGCGGTGCTCCAACTTCGGTTTTACCCCTCTGTAGAGATGCAGTCGGTGTATTCTATAGCCCCAGCCGACAAGGCCAAGTATTTGTCGCTGCCTCCCACCAGACACGACTTGACACAAGGTCAAAAGCCCGAAGGCCGATTAAAGTGGGGATAAAGGGGAGGGGAAGGTCGGGAACGAGCCGAGACTCGAACCCTGCTTGTCTGTGCTGCTCATTAGCTCACTTAGTGCAATGGGAGCCTGATGAGGCAAGCCGTTTCACGAACCCAAATGTGGGTCCGGGCACGTATGCCAGTTAACGGCTTAAACTAGACGCTTGGTCTAGTGCCGACAAGGCCACCATGACACTCGTTGGGGGTCAGGTTTTACTCCTCTGCAGAGATGCAGTCAGTGTATTCTACAGCCCCAGCCGACAAGGCCACCATGACACTCGTTGGGGTCGGGTCTTACTCTGCTGCAGAGATGCAGTCAGTGTATTCTACACCCCTCTCTAGCTGACTGAGCAAGAATCACTACGAACTACCGCGGCATCATTCTTACTTCTATAGCTGCTAAGGTTTATATTAGCCAGCTTCTCAATCATATAAAATCTGAAGATGAGAAAACCCTTAGAAAAAAATGTGTGGAATCGATCCACAATTTCAGAGATTTTGATGATTCATTGAAACATAGGAGTACGTGCAAAAAATCCCAAGTCAACACTATTGTGAGTAAATTTCTTTAAAGTATTTGATATCCATAGTTAGAGGAATAATGACACAACAATTTTTAGCGTTAAGTCTTTTCAAAGAAATGAAATACGGCGAGTTTATTCTAAGATCCACTGATAGGGTGTGTTCTAGGTAGGTCACCGAACCGCATCCGGTAGTGAAGACCCAGCTACAAAGCACAAGGAAGTACACAGCACTCACTGACTGCAACCATTGTCAGGTGCTGTCCAACCCAGATTTGTGAAAATCCTGTCTCTGGATCAATAGATCTGTGTGGAAATTATTTGTATCGAATATGAAGACTTGATACCACATAACAATGTGGAAACTAATAAAAAAGTGTGACAAATAAAACGTGATAAAAAATGAATCCAATGGAATATTGAAAATATAAATGATTATAATCATTTACAAAGGAATCAAATTTCGGCATTAAACAACCCATAAAGAGTTGATATGCCGTTAAACAAATAGACCGAAATGATACAGTTCTAACATGTTGTAAAAAAGTAAAAGTTGGCGCCCGTAGTCAAGTGAGACCTGAAGGCTCTCTTTTCGATAGCTACTAAACCGAAGTGTAGGTGACGGCGATACTCTTTTCCTTGGATTTCTCTACTTACTGTTGATTTGTACCTTAGAATGCTGAATGTTAAGCAAGGAGGCATTAAGAGCCGTTTTCTGAGTCTTTGGTATGACTCGACCTGGGATTGAACCCCGGTGTCCTGGGCCATTAGCGAACACTCCACCCACTCCGTCAATTTTTTATTTTTTCCCTTTTTATTAAAAAAAGGTTTTGTGTTCATTTTAATTTCTTTTAAGACAGGGTGTTGATATCTTTGTGAAATCTTTTGGTCATACATACAGTATATACTCGAATAACGAACATCGTTCGTGTAATGAAAAACGCCTGATTTTTAGCCCCCAAAAAGTGTTTTTATCATGTACTGCATGTATTAACTTTGGGCTATGTATATCTCTGCACCAATGTCTCATGCATTGAGTGCAATGTCAAGGTACTAATGGGTAAAACATAAATAGCTATTGAGAGGTTAAGAATCATAAAGAAATCTAATCTCTCAGATAAAATAAAACGAGAATCCTTCTAAGGTGTAGCTGTGTAAGTAGTACTGTATAGTTTCACCACTGGGACTTTTACGAAAACTAGATTAAAAACTAATATGTCAACACAAAGATGCTGCATTCTGTTTTGAATAAACCCTGCAACCAGTAATCTAAAAAACAGCTGCTGTATGGCAACAAACCTCCTATCTTACAAACCATACAAGTAAAACTAACAAGACAAGTTCCTTATATTTAATAATGTGCATATCATTACTTAACTAGTGTAGTGCTTATAGCTGAGCGGTAATATCTAATGTATATATTCAACTTGAGAAATTAGATTTTGACAAGTAACTGTTTTGTTTTTCGTTTCCAATCTCTTTTCGTATGTATGTAATCTTTATAAATAATTGTGTTGTTTTTTTATGTTCCAATTGCTTTGATATTAGAACAAAACTATTTCCTTCACTTAAACTGATAATGAACTTGGCATTTAAAAAATTCCACGTTCATTAGATTAGGTTATTGACTTTAATGGTATATCAACCTTCGTTAAATATTTAATGCCTAATCCTGTTTAAACATATATACGGTCTGTAAACGAATATTTTGTTGGTAACTTTATTTTTAAACGTTTTGGAGCTCATTTGTTTGCACATAGTAAAATGGTTTCAACTATTGCTATATCAGTAATTCTATTCATCAAGTATTCCTACTAACTCATTGGATTAGTGGGTAGAGTGTTCACCAATGGTCCGGGAGATCGGGGTTCTCTCCCAGGTCGGGTCATACCAAAGACTCAAAAATGGTACTTGATACCACCTTGCTTAACACTCAGCATTATAAGGTACATATCAAGGGTAAAGTGGAGCAATCGAGGGGAAGGAGTAGCATCCTCCTTTATACCTCGGTGTAGTAGCTATTGAAAGGGCAGCCTTCGGGTTGTCCTCGTCTATGGTCGCCACCTTTAGTTTACTTATTCCTATCTAATATAATAATAATCATTTGTTTGCTCAGGGTTAATAATATTAATCGTTTGTTTGTTTGGACACAAATAGCTTCAAGTATTGCTATTTATAGTTTGCACTTTGATGGTTTCAAGCGTTGCTATTTATTGTTTGCACACAGTTGAATGGTTGCTATTTACCATTAGTAATTCTGTTTATCAAGTATTCCATCTAATATGAACAATTTTTACTCACCTGTTAGGTTTCAAATTAATAATAATAATATTCCCTAATAAAAGATTTATTTGACCCATAAATTGGGCCCAAACTGGTACAACCGTTCCGGGTCAGAGTGGACAAAAGATTTATTCCCCAAACTCTAAGACTGGTGTCTCACCAGCAGATGCAGTTTTGGTATCATACCAAGTATAAAATCCCAGATTAATGAGTGAAGAGGTGTAAGCAATGTTATGTTTTTATGATTTCATTATGAAAATCCACCAAATTTAAGATTACATTTATGAATTATTTTTTGATAAAGTTCATAAAAATAATAATGTTTTTATTAAGAGCAAAAGGCAAAAATGTAATTTTAATATCGAATAGGAATACTTGAAACGATTTAGCTGAGTGCAAGCAAATGATTAATATTAGACAGAATTATTAGAGATCGGTTGGTTGGTTGGTCGGTTGGTTTTTATGACATATCACCCCTATAGGTTATTTAATGCCGAATCCTGTTTATACATATATATATTAAATATCTATGATTAATAAAGCAATCGTTTGAAGGTAACATTCTAATCAAGTCAGAGTTCATTGTTTGCAAACAGTTAAATGGTTTCAAGTATTGCTTTGTAACACTAACAATTCCAGGACAGATGCTTTACCACCAGAAGGTTGACTGCTCCAAAAATCACTTCACAACTGAACCTATGTCACAAAAATTGTGTCAACATCTACTATGACGAGAAAATTCTGTGAAGCTGTCCTATATGGCAGAATTGCTGTCAAGAAATCACTGTCGAGGAAGCAAAACAATGTAAAAAAAAAAACTCGAGTGGGTCGACTGCAAAGACTGGACTATAGAGCAGTAGAATAAAGTCTTCTGGTCTGACGAATCAAACTTCGAAATATTTGGGTCAACTAAGAGGGTCTATGTGCGGTGAAGACTTTGTGAAAGAGATGGAAATCCGTGTATCACACCAACCGTAAAGCATTGTGGAGGCTCTGTTATGGCTTTTACCCATTGCAAAGTCGAGCGTTTGCGCTTGGCGAAGGGAAAATTAAATCAAACCTGGTATCATTGCATATTGCAGCACCACGCAATCCTATCTTGAACGCGGCTTGTAGCTCAAGAATTTGGCCCATACAAAATAATGACCCAAAACATACGAGTAAACTCTGTCAGAGGTACATTAAAAGCAACGAGAAAAAGCACGCCCTTAAACTAATGTTTTGGCCAGCGCAATCCCACTGAAATGGTGTGGGATGAACTTGATCGGAAAGTCAGGTAAACAACTCACGTGTGCGTCTCACCTCTGGCCACTCTTGCAGGAAAGATGGTCAGAACTATCTTCAGTATACCACCAGTCTTTAGTGGAAAGAATGCCGAGAATCTTTGAAGTAGTAATCGTGGCCAGAGGGGGTCATTTTGATGACACAAAAGTTTAGGAAGCTTTTGTGTGTGTGTGTATGTTTTTTTAATTTGTATTTGATGTGGCTCAGGGAGACTTGTATTTAGTATGATAAATAAAATAATAGTGGTGCTTAACTTGGATTTAAAAACAACATTTTTAGGATGAGAAATAAAAACTTTCAAGGATGACAAAATACTTTTGACTGGTAATATATATACATATATATATATATATATATATGGTAAAAACCTTGTGTCAAAGGAGGTTATTTTCTTTTTCCTCTTTGTTTTACTTTTGGGTGTATTGTTTTAATTATTGTAGGTGGTTGTTGGTGGCAGTATCAAAACAACTTCATTGAGAACTTTCAGTTACCAGCTGCATCATTTTGAAGATCCAAGGTTGTATTGTCTTTTAGTTTAATAAATTATTTGCTATTCAAAATCTTAAACTTTAAATATCGGGATCATTGCAGCTTTCTCCGTCATTTGATATAAGTGGATGATCTACAGCTTGAAACAGATTTGGCTCAACAGAGTATATATATATATATATATATATATATATAGGTACCTTGTTCGACATTGCTTAGTCGGCTAGGGCTGTAAAATACACCGACTGTACAGGAGTGCCCCCCCTCAAAGAGTGTCCTGATATATGACACTAAATAATCTAATGGTGAGGTTCACGTGAATTTGTAGCTTTGGGGAATACGGAGTACACCTTCATTACCATCGTTCCCTAGTCCACTCTGGCTTGGAGAGGCAGCACCTGATAGGGTCCTATCTATGGGTCAATTAGAACTAAACTGCAAACTTAGGCTAAACTGAATTGGTTGAAATAGAACTGTTTTGACATTTAACTGTTGATGGACAAAAACTGTACTTATTCTAAACTGAATTGTTTGATTTAAAACTGTTTTACAAAACCGAATAGCTTGAAATAGAAATGTTTTTGACTGTGTACTCATGATAAACTGAGTTGTTTGTAATAGAACTGATTATTTGTATAAAAATGGATGTGGCATTAAATAACTTACAAAGGTTGATGTGCCATAAAAACCAAACAACCAAACCAAACAAGTGTTAGCTAGTGGCTTGGAAAACCGGTCTAGTCATAACAAAGTATCAAAAATGGTAGTTGATGCCTCCTTAACATTCAGCATTATAAGGTAAGGATAAAGAGTAAAGTGGAACAACCCAGGGAAAGGAGTAGCACTGTCCTCTACACCTCGGTGTAGTAGCTATTGAAAAGGGTGTCTTCGGGTAGCCCTCGATTACGGTCGCTAACTTTACTCATATATGTGTGTATATAAATGTATATATATATATATATATATATATATATATATATATATATATATATATATATATATATATATATATAACTGATTTCTAAACTAAAAAGTATTAATTTTTGTGCAAAAGTATACTCGAGAAGCTAAAACTTTTTTGATGTCTCAAAATAAATGCAATCCATTTATAGGATAATGATTTATTACTGAGACAAGCACAATGGATGTCAGTTGGAACACGTCCTGTAAAAGTGCGTCTTTTGAGTTAGACACTTTAAATCAATGTTTCTTTTTTAATTGTTATAATATCAGTTTCTAGGATATGCAATATTTTTAGATTTTCTTGTCTCAGTAATAAATCATTATCATATCAATAGGTTGCATCTATTTTGAAACAGTTTTGAATGATTTTGTCTCCTAGTAAGTAGTGACGCAAAATATTTTTTTCTCGCTTGTCCAAGACAATGTGATTGAGGATTAATAGTTGTTATAGTATATTATTTATAAATCTGAAACCAAAAAGAATACAACATTATTATTAGTAGACTTATTTACAGTCACATGGGTCCCATGTTATTAAGACACCCGGTATATTTTTGCATTTATTGTTGAATCGGCGCTTTCGCTCAAATATCAAAATTCCGAGATCTTTTGCAGACCACAATTTTTGACTTGCCACTAAAATTTTGAAAGAACAAAACCCAAAATAATTTAAGAGATCTTTTCTCTCCAAAAATATTAAAAGTACAATTTTTTTCCCAATTAGATTCATTGATAAATCTTGGCCTATTTTTATGTAGTTTTGAGCATACCTCAATCTTATAAATAGTGAAGAAATAAATATTTATAGATAGTGAAGAAATAAATAATTCTTCAGTAAGTATGGAATTTTCTAAAGTTACTCATCTAACTGTAAGTATGAATTATCACTAACTCAAATACTTTTCTGTTTATTTCTTTTGAGTAAAAATCGACAAACTTTTTTTTAAATGCATTTTATTTCACATCACTTAACTATAATCGAATTGAACGGATATGTTTTTGTTTTCATAGGTTTATTAATACTGATATGACAGCTGAAGTTTGATATTAAAAATATCAGCAACAGTCGTATATACGTTTCAGGCATTTCCCCTCTTTCTTTAATTCATAAGTGAATTCTGATTATATATATATATATATATATATATATATATATATATATATATATATATATATATATATATATATATATATAATGTATTTCTATTTCTTGTTGGAAATAAACTTTTCTAATTTTTTTAGTAACACTAGATTATATAAATGCTTATTCGGGATTGGGATATTCTTAAAGGAATAATTAACATAAGTTTGTTCCATAAAGTGATCAATATATATAGAGATAGATAGATAGATAGATAGATAGATAGATAGAGAGAGAGAGAGAGAGAGAGAGAGAGATACCCGCATGATTCCCAAGAACCTGGGAAAAAGATCGGATGAACTTGAGATTCGAGGAAGAATAGTGCCCATCCAGACCACAGCATTGTTCGAATAAGATAGGATACTTAGAAAGGTCCTGGAGCGTTGTCGAGACTTGCTTTCAGTCAAACCTCAGTGAAAGCCTTCCAGTTATAACTGGTGTGAAAAATTCGCAGTAATAAATAACATACATAAAATTTGAGACATCGTTTGTTAATTGGGTGTCGATTGTATAAAGGATATTCTTTCTCATGTTTGCATTTTGCAACTTCTTCATATTTCTTCATTAAAGGTTTCTTTTGGTATGGAAACGTAACTATTCTGTATTTTCCCTAAAATTATAAGTTTTAGACGATACAGTGCATGTGTACGTCTTCTAAAAAATCTCTATATATACATATATGTCGATCTTCTCTCTCTCTCTCTCTCTCTCTCTCTCTCTCTCTGACTGACACACACACACACACACACACACACACATATATATATATATATATATATGGAGATGTAACATCTCTACACTAAATAATAATTCTCTGAAACAAATAGACAAGTTTTTCTACCTCGGAAGCAGCGTCTCATCAACTGAAAATGACATCATTACATGACTAGTGAAGGCATGGACAGCTATATGTAGGTTATCGGTTATATAGAAGTCAGACCTATCTGATAAAATAAAACGCAATTTTTTCCAAGCAGCGTTTGTGTCCATACTATTATATGGATGCACTACTTGAACGCTGACTAAGCGCTCCGAGAAAAAGCTTGACAGCAATTGCGCAAAAACGCTATGAATTATATTGAACAAACCCAAGAAGCAACATTGCACAAAAAAAGCAAGTGTACGGCCACCTACCTCTCATCACAAAAAAACATCCAAAAAGACAAAGTAGACATGGGGGACACTGCTGGAGAAGTAAAGACAAACTCATAAGTGAAGTTTTCCTATGGTCCCCTTCACACGGACGAGCAAGTATTGGACGACCAGCTAGGACTCATGTACAACAGCTCTGTACGGACTCAGGATGTAGTCTAGAAGATCTGCCGGAATCTATGGACGATAGATATGCTACTTTTTACCCGAAAACTTTCATTAAAATTTACTGGCGCTCATGGTGCAATGGTTATCGTCGTTGGAAATAGACACGGTGACCCAACTTCAAACCCTTAACGAGGCTATTTGCATTTCACATGGTTGAAAAGTATGAATCCAAATATTCCCACTTCAGCTATAGGTAAATAGTTGGTTAGACTTGGTATAACAACCGGTCAAGGAGAAGGAAAATTCTGAATGAAAACCAGTTAAACTTCGTTTAAAAAATTGACCTCGTGTCACATCCAGCTCGCGCGGAGGAGATGGGCAAGTACCTCCAAAAATCATAAATACTTTTAAAATCCAGCTCTCAAATAATTAATCTTACTTTGTCTTTTCATCTCCCACTGTTTATTTATCAGTATTTATTTACATATTTACAAATAGATGGTGTTCTTGGTACTTGAGAACACACGTTTGTAGCCGGCTATAAATGGTAGACGACTTTATTTATTATTTGAATTGACTAAACCCCTCTACCACAGTCAGAATGTGACAAAAAGTCGATCGTTAAGATGAGTAAAGCTTATTTGAATTCAGAATTTTGTTTTTCCTAGAGTGGTTGTCAAAACAAAGCTAAAGAATCAAGTCTGCTCTACTATTTTCCCATAGCTGGTGGATTCAACCTTTTCCCAAGGGCGATGTGAAACGTAAACAGACTTATCCAGGATTTAAACTTGGGGCAATATTTCTAACGATGATAACCGTTGCGTTAATTGCACCTGCTCTTAAATTATTGTTACGTGGAATGAGCCAAAATTTTATATTCTCATTTCTTTATCAGTAGTTCCCCGATCGAACTGACGATTCTGAGCGTCGAGCCGCATGTCTCACACGTCCAGGACCAGGTTAGGCGTTGCGTTTGGCCGTCAGAGGGTTTAATCGCATACCTTTACGTCCATCATGCTGCTTCCCATGTGTACGTAAAAAAAGGAGGGGTCCTTTACCCCTAAGCTTTAACTTGTTATCGTCCAGGACTAATGTATATTCATAGGATTTTTTTTTTGTTTATTTTCACCTGTTTTCTGAAACTGGCCCTAACATTTTTTTTGTATTGGGACTTCCTTTATTTAGCTTTCTTTTTTTTAAGACTACTATGGGGTGGGGGAGGGTAGTGGGCTTTCTAAGCTTTTAGAAGACTTTAAGAACCTTTCGCCGTGTATACTAACACATTTGGCCAGAAGTCATATATTCAAATTGAATTTACGGTAAAAGTGTCTTTACATTTAAAATACAAGCGACATTTTACAAAGAATAAAACGGCCTCCCCAAGTAGTAGACCTTTGACATACAATCCCGGTTTATGTTGTAACTCAAGTTCATCATCTGAATTCGCGAGGATGGTAGATATACTCTCGGGAATATGCTACTTTATTCTTATTTCCATTCTATGTGTGATGCGACCAATGCAGCAAACATGATGCGACCAATGCAGCAAAATTGTAGATAAGAGAGCTTTTCTGGAGAGCAGTCACACTGTCTTTGACAGAATTAAGGATGACTTATAAATTAACAGAAGTAAAGCAACAATTAATGGATTTTTTTAAATTTGTGCTATCAGCATATGCTATCAGCATGGAGGTGCTGCCGATCCTCAGTAATCTAAAGTATACACGACACATCTCTGGTTCAAACTTTGGCTTGGTGGAAAACTGTAGGCATATATGTCTAATGCTAGGAGTAATTTCATCCTTGGGATATACATTCTTCAATAAAATAATTTTGATAAAATTAAATTCATCGGAGAATTTTGGCTTGAACAGATCATGAAAGCACTGGGGTTAAATATTTTTATTAAATCAACTTTGCATCTGAGGGGGCAAAACGACCCCCGACGAGTGTATGACCCAGTAAACGTGGGTTTACGGTTGATAAAATTCTGTACGCTAAAACTGGTGTGCTCAACTAAGACAAAGAAAAGGTAAGCTGTTGTTGTGTTCGAATTCACTGGTGAATGCCAACGCTGGATGTAGTTGATTGATTTCTGACCTGGAGAAGAAAATCACGAGTCATCAACGTATCATTTGTAGAACGTTTGTTTGTGATTTCGAATAATCTTGCCTCCTGAAATCCAACAATGATATTTGCCTGTGCGGCTCCAAGGAGGTTCCCCAAAACTGATTCCGTCAATTCGTTGGTACATGGTGTTATTGAAATTGAATTGCACGCGCTTCCTAGCAATGTGTATCAATTTTAAAAAAAACGGGTTCTGGAAAGGGAAGGGGTCCAAGTAGCTGCAGTATAGGGTGTTCGCGCTAATGGCGACTATTTCATCCAGTGGAACGTTAGTGTATAAATTCTCTATGTCGAAGGAGTAATAGAATGAATAGTTAGGATCAATGGATATATTCCGAATCTGATTTGCAAAGGTGAACGAGACACTCATGCAATGTCAAGAATACAGTTGTCAAACAGGTTCTAGTACGTTTGCCACTTGGCAAGTCAGCGTTAGGCAGAGCCGACCATTGGTAAAATTGGTCTTTGGAGGATATTATGTTTGTGAATTTTAGGGACTCTATACAACCGTATTATCGTGATCCAACCTAGCGTACTGTCTCGTAAATCGTTTTGCGTATAGATATTCATTGTAAAATCTGAGTACTTCGCGTTGTATTATAATTAAAAGCGCCAACTCTTCTGGCTTACGGTAATTTATTTTATCAGTTTTCTTCCCACCCCCCTGGTTTACGTAAACCTTATTGTCATTGACAAAATTCTCTGAAGAGAAGTCACTAAAACAAATGGCCCACATTTTTTAGGATTTTAAGATATCTTAATCGTTTTCGAAATATCTTACGCGCATACTTTTAAAGATAATATTCAAATTCTGCACCTCCCACACGATATATATATATATATATATATATGCTAACGTAATAGCAACGTTGCCACGGCTAATTTGGCAAGTAAAATAATTGTTGGAAAGACTTTTACCAAAGAGCACCGTCACAAAGTATTCTGTGTATGAAAGTGCTTAGGGAGTAGATTTATATTCTTAATCGAAGGCATTAAAAGAAATTCACTGAAATTGGCTGTGTGGTAGAATCTTGAGTCGACGTATGAGTTAGACGGGTTTCGATCCCAGCTTCGACAATCTCGCGGGTCTAGCCACACTGAAGAGTTGTGATACAACGAAACAGTCTATCTGTGGATGATTATCTATGTATATATATATATACAAAATAGGTACTAGCTGAGTCCTTACATTAAGGTTTACGTTGGTCACAAAATCCTGACTAAAATCTCTTCCTTTACTTCTATTTTATATTCTTTTGTTATATATATATATATATGTGTGTGTGTGTGTGTGTGTGTGTGTGTGGAAAAATTGTTGATAGAAAAAATCCGACAAGATGTGAAAAAATAAATGGAAAAATTGATAAACCAAATCAGAGACAACGGATTCAAATCAATAGGGGGTGCCTTCAATAAATTTCCAGACTTTTTTGTACAGGCATTTAAAATTATCATAGACTCTTGAAAATTCACTATGTTATTGTTTAATCATCTTATGAGATGACTGGCCAATTTTTATGATTTCAGGTTTAAATCAACAGCTACAGCAGCAATTGGAATACACCCTACTAAAGCCTGATTGTCACAGCTGGTGAATTTCAAAAATGCAATCTGGACGTGAGGACACTTTAGAAGAACGATATGCAATAAAACTGTGTTTTAAACTTTGAAAAAATGCTACAGAAACGTATGGAATGCTTCAGACTGCTTTTCGACCATCTTGCATGAATCGAGCATCTGCTTTTGTGTGGCATAAGAGATTCAAGGAAGGCAGGGAGTCTGTGAGGGATGATGAGAGGTGTGGGAGGAGTAAGGAAGTCAGAACACCAGAGTTGATTGGCCAAATAAAGAATTTCATGGATAAGGACCGTCGTGTGTCTATAGAGACAATAAGTGCACAGTTTGATGTCAGTGTGGGAACTGTACACACAATTATTCGCGAGGAACTGAAGATGCGGAAGATTTGCGCGAAGTTTGTTCCAAGGCTGCTCAGAGAATATCAGAAAGAAAGACGTTGTCATGACAGCAGGGAGATGGTCGAGCTGATTAATTTAGATCCTGCAGTTCTTGATGCTCTGGTGACCTGCGATGAAAGCTGGATCTACTGCTATGACCCAGAGACCAAGAGAGTTCCCCGTGGAAGCATGCTGGCTCTCCCAGACCCAAGAAGACCAGACAGCGCAAATCCACCCACAAACCTTTAAACTCCTTTTTTTTGGTAGCACTGGCATGATCTACATGCACTGGGTTCCCACTGGACTGACAGTTGACAAGGAATACTATGTTGAGGGTTTAAGGGAGTTCAGGAAGAGATTCCCTCGGAAGACGCCAGCACTCTTCAAATCGGGTCAGTGGCATTTCCACCAGGACAATGCACCAGTCCACAACTCCATCCTTGTCACAGACTATTTGACCAAGATAGGCATCAACACAGTTCCTCAGCCTCCCTATTGTCCAGACCTTGCTCCCTG
>OY757919.1:37019537-37064537 GCA_963585895.1 Sepioteuthis lessoniana | reverse complement strand
GTTGGAACGGTACAACAAGTGCATTGTAGCTGGAGGAGATTACTTCAAAGGGGACTAGAGTTTCATGTGTGTACTATCAATAAAAGTACCCATACGAAAATATCTAGAAACTTATTTAATGATCCTCGTATGTACAACCCAGCACCTGCCCTAGAAAATGACACACATGAACTCCAATGGGACTTTGACATACACATAGATCACCTAATGTCGGCCAGAAGACCAGACCTAATAATAATCAACAAAAAAAAAGAGAATTAGCCAAATTATGGACTTTGCTGTCCTGGCTGACCACAGAATAAAACTGAACGAATATGAAAAGCAGGATAAGTACCTCGACCTTGCTAGGGAACTGAAAAAAACAGTGGAACATGCCGTTGACAATTATACCAATTGTAATTGGTGCTTTTGGTACAGTAGCTAAAGGATTATAAAAGAGACTGGAGGACATGGAAGTTGGCAGCCGAGTTGAGACCATCCAAACTACAGCATTATTGAGAACGGCCAGAACACTGAGAAGAGTCATGGAGACTTGAGGAGACTTGCTATCACTCAAACTCTATTGAAAGACCAGCAGCTAACGCTGATGAGAAAAATTCAAATAAGTAAATAATAATAATAATAATAATAATAATAATAATAATAATAATAATAATAAGAAGAAGAAGAAGAAGAAGAAGAAGAAGAAGAAGAAGAAGAAGAAGAAAATGGTACAGCGCAAATGAAAGCTAAATGTTTTATAATCATTACACAGTGGATGAAACTCCTTATCGAATGCATTTTTCCTCTCTTAATTTGAGGTTTGCGATAATGAGCAATCTCATTTTATTCATATACTAATAATAGATTTTAATTTTGCCTTAGTCTGGTGCAAGGCATCAATAAAAGAGCTTTTAATCATGACAAAACTTTTATAATATGAATCTCCTGCGAGACCGATCGTATCACTTTTCTTAAAGCAGCTTTCTTATGACAATTTATTTCAAACTTTCGTAGAGACTAAACGAAGTCAATCTGATAAACAGCCAGTAACTGTGGATTTTCGAAATTATAAACTCGTATGACTAAAATTTCCAGATTTCGGGAATGTCTACACTGGTTAAAATTTGTTTTCGAATACAGAAATTTAATAAAAAAAAAAAAAAGAAAAAAAAACCCAGCAATATCTGTTTGAGCGTATTTTTGCTACCCCCCCTACAAGTTTGTCTACAGGGATAAATTCAACCAATTAATTTTAAATGGGAAAGTTATCTGTGGCCAGTAGAGCGAGAATCCGTCGAAAATCCCGAATGTTTCCCAAAGTGTCCCAATATCGAGACTTTGAAAGTAAAACGTGTTGTTTTTATTGAAAAAAGATGTTGTCACTGATATCTTTTTTTTCAAATTCTCTATTTACTGAAATTCTCATTATATATATATACATAGTCATCAAAATTATTCGGGTTGATATTTTTAACATTTTTTACTACGTAGTATAATTTAGAATATAAGAAAAAATTTAGCATCTTAGTACATTTTTCATTCGAAATACAATTCATCAAATCTCTGAGAAGGTCTTTATGGCTGATACTTGACAACTAGCCATTCTACAAAAGAAGCAAAAAACGTATTTTCTCTATCTTTTGTAGTTTTCTAAACAAATGTCTTACCGCCTGTCTATAAGTAACACAACAAAAATGATACTCTCTAGCGACATCTTTATGAGAGCAATACTCTTGAAAATATTCTCAGAGAATAAAGCCCGGAAATGTATAGAGACATATTTTCGTTGCCCTTACTCCCAGGTCAACTCTGACTTGCAATAGGATATTGTAACTAAATTCATATTTACTTACAATATTTAACTTAATAATAACTTTAATATTTAAATTATTAATAAACATATAATACCTAGCTAAATTATTTGTATTATTGGAAACGCAGTTTCTTCCAGGCAGCGGTTGTGTCGATACTGCTATATGGATGCACTACATGGACGCTAACTAAACGGCTGGAGAAGAAGCTAGACGGAAACTACACAAGAATGTTGAGAGCAGTATTGAACAAGTCCTGGCGACAACACCCCACGAGACACCAACTATACGGACATTTGCCCCCCATCACGAAAGCTATACAAGTTAGACGAACCAGGCACGCGGGACACTGCTGGAGAAGCAAGGACGGGCTCATAAGTGATGTGCTCCTATGGACCCCCCACATATGGCCGTGCAAAAGCAGGACGACCAGCTCGAACTTACATACAGCAACTATGTGAGGACACAGGATGTAACCCTGAAGACCTGCCGGAGGCGATTAGTGATAGGGAGAAGTGGCGAGAGAGGGTCAGGGATATCCGTGCTGGCAGCACGACATGATGATGATGATTAATATGAATATCATATTAGCATTATATCAATTTATATTAATACTATTAATTATATTAGTATTAATATTATTAATATTATTATTATTAAATTATTAGTATTATTATTAGTTAAGAGAAGATTGATAATTATTTGCAAACTTTTATGAAACCTGAAAGAAGGAAGTTACTTGAACCGTTTAAATTATTTCTATTAAGAATACCTATTTAAAGCTATGATTATTTACAAATGATTTTAAAAGAAAAAATATCTGCCCAGACTAGAATACGCCGACAGCAACCTCAGCTATGAGACCCCTCTTTCCCTAAAAAAGGGTGACTTGGGTATGACACTTAATTGCATTACGTGGTGAGGCTTTAGTTCAGGAGCTTGGGGGGTGCGTAACCCCTTTGTTGGCATTACCTCCAGATCCACTATGACTCGAAGAATGAGTTCCTATTAAGTCAAATAGATCTGTTTGAGATAATTAAGTCGGTGCCTGTTTAAAATGAGTGTGAATATATATATTCTTGTACCGTATGTAAATGGAAACTCAAAGTGCTAAGCGTTAAAATAAGTTCGGCATTAAATAACGTGTTGAATGCGCTTACTGCATCTCTGCAGAGGGATAAGACCTCAGTTCCAAAGAGTGTTCAGTATATGATACTAAACAATCTCAAAATGTGGCTCCATTTCTGAAGTTTTGGTTGGTTGGTTGGTTGGCTGGTTTTATGGCGTATTAACCCTTTTTATGTCATTTAACGCCAAATTATTCATTTTACTAAAAATTCTAGCAATTCAGTTTAGTACAAGTGCACCAATCAGCGTTGGTGTACCTCTCTAGTCGTTGGATCACACTTCGGCTGCCCCCCCCCCCGCTGGCTTTAACCCTCTTCGAGGGGGTTTATCACCTGGCTTCTTTGGCGCCCCTCTTTAGGGGAATGCCGACATGTGTTGGCTTCGGTCCTGCGCCCGGACCCACCTAAAAAGACTTTGTACCACACTTGTACTCTTGGTGGGGCCTATAACAAATACCAGTACAAGCAGAGATTTTTGTTTACACATAGTTAAATGTCGAAACAGTTCTAATTTAAACAATTCAATTTAACATCAATCATTTGTTTACTCTCAGCTTAAATGTCAAACAGTTCTATATGACCCATTGATAGAACCCTATCAGGTGCTACCACTCCAGGCCCGACTGGACCTGGGAGTGATGTCAATGAATAGATACTCCACATTCCCCAAAGCTCTAGCATTACTGGAGCTTCACCATCAGAGTGTTTGGGGGAGTTTTATCCCTCCGCAAAGAAAGAATCGGTGTATTCTACAGTCCCAACCGACTGGACAATCTGGAGTTTTGGGTAATTTGAATACTCCGTAATTGCTATTACCCCCAGGTTGACTCTGAACTGTATTGGTAGGCCCCGGTATGGTCCCATTTATGAGTCAAATCATTTACTATCCTGGAAACCATTTAACAAAGTGCAAATAGAGGCCAGTCTTGGATAATGAGAAGCTAAATGAGAAATCAAAAATGTCACATCTTCTTCTACCTTTTGTTAGCGAATGTTATTCTCTCGTTTATCGACACACGCATCACAAAAAGATATGCGACTCGGCTATTACAAACGACGTCAATCGACATGCAATGCGACACTTAGTGTTTAATTACCCCTGCTAATGATGACAAAATGATAAGGATTTATCTGTGACTGCTATTTATCGTATATTCTGATACTTTTTTTCATGTATATTCTTACACTTACTCCCCATATATATATATATATATATAGCAGGAGTGGCTGAGGTTGCCAGGGATAAAAGAAAAAATTATGATAAAACGTCAAACAAAAATTAATTCTCTTAGATTCTTATAAGAATTAGTCTTATACTCTAAAAATCCTCCGTCCTCCCCCTTATGTCGGAGCAGTAAGGGAAAATAACAAATTTAGTTGCTTTCTAGATGAATTAGACATTATTGATCAATCTTAAGCAAAAATGCGATTTTATCACACATCTCACGTTCCACCAATTGGAACACTCATTGGGGTCAAGGGAATTCACATGTCAAGTTTCATCAATATATATATATATATATATAATCTTCTTTTAGATTATCTTTGATTGATTGATTGATTTTAACGGCATTTCGAACCGTCTAAGGTCCTTTTATGCAGATAGATTAGGTGTTGAATAATAAAAGAAAAAAATTTCTTATCTTACCTGTGTACTGGGGTAAGTAAAACACGGCAGAAACGCCTGGTAAATTGCGTAGATTACATGCTGGCAGGGTGTGTGTCCACGAGGATTGCGTGGGCCCTGTACCAGTATCGTGAAAGTAAGACGAAGAAGCTGAGATGATTTGATATTTTGAAGTGTCCTGGTACCAGTATTGTGACAGTAGGACGAAAAAGCTCAGCTGATTAGATATTTTGAACTGGTCCTGTCGTAGCATCCTGAAAGTAGAACGAAGAAGCTAAGATGATTAGATGTTATGAGTTGGCCCTGATGCAGTATCGTGAAAGTAGAACGAAGATGAAGCTGAGATTATGAGATGTTTTGAATTGCCTCTGTACTAGTATTGTGAGAGTAAAACAAGGACGAAACTTAGTTGTTTAGATATTTTGAGTTGGCCCTGTACCTATATCTTGACAGTAGAACGAAGATGAAGTTGAGATTATGAGATGTTTTGAGTTGGCCCTGTACCAGTATCATGAAAGTAGAACGAAGAAGAAGCGGTTCAATAAGATTCGTATATTCCTGTCTGTGTATGTCTTAGCCGTCTTCGAGTCTCTTTTTCAATCCACCATTTCGTACATTTCGTTATAAAAACAAAAGAAATGAAGCAGATTTTATTTTTATACATAAGTGTTGTCTCTTTATTTTCGATATATAACATAGGCAATTGTGTTCCTTTTTTTATTGTTTCTGAAGAGTTTTTTTGCACTCAATCATACATTAAGTATTCCAATTCGCTATAAATAATTTTCTCAGTTTCATAGTCTCAAATATTCCCATATAATAGCACTCATTATATGGTTTTAAATAACTGACAATAATTCTTACTAAACAACGAACACCCCTGGGAAAGATATGAATACTCTTCTCTCCTAAGGTATAAGTTAAATCGGATCACTGCTGTTTTTCTCAAGAATGGCTTTGGTATTAAATAACCCACGGATGTTGATATGCCATTAGAGAAAGTCAACTAAAATTCACTAAACAATTCGGTCGTGGATACACCACATGGACCCAAACTAAACGTGTGAAGAAAAAGCTTGACGGCAATTACACAAGAATGCTGCGAGCTACATTGAACAAGTCCTGGTGACAACACCCTACAAAGCAGCAGCTGTACGGACACCTACCACCCATCATGAAAAACATCCAAATTAGACAAACCAGATATGCAGGATACTGCTGAAGAAGTAAGGACGAACTCATCAGCAATGTACTCCTGTGAACCCTTTCACATGGACGAGCAAAGGTTGGGCGACCTTGTAGGACCTATATACAACAGCTCTGTGCTGATACAGAATGTAACCTGGAAGATCATCCGAGAGCGATGGACGATAGAGACGAGTCGCGAGAGAGGGTCAGGGAGATCCGTGCTGGCAGTGCGACATGATTATAATGATGATAAGTAAAGTAAAGTTGGCGACCATAGTCGAGGGTAACCCGAAGGATAATAAATATTCTTAATGCAAATAATTTGCAGTCATATGGTCTCAATTATTTCTGCCAAATACAAATAATTTTAAAACAAACCTATTTGAACGATAGAAGATTGGTTGGTTGGTTGGTTGGTTGGTTGGATTTTGACATATCAACCTTTGTATGTTATCTAACGCCAAATCCATTTTATGCAAATAGTTCTGTTTCAAACAATTCAGTTTAGCATCAGTAAAAAATTTAATTGTCAAAAGTATTTCTATTTCAAGCTATTCAGTTTATTCAAACAATTCTAATTCAGCTAATTCAGTTTAGTATAAGTACAAATTTTGTTTACACGCAGTTAAATGTCAAAAACTGTTCAATTTCAAACAATTCAGTTTAGCAAAAGCACGCTGTTTTAATATAAGTACAGTTTAATTGTCAAAAACATTTCTATTTAAGCTGTTCAGTTTAGTCAAACAGTTCTAATTCAAGTTTAGCATAAGTATGCTGTTAGTTCTATTTAACCCATAGATAGGGCCTTCTCAGATGCTATCATTCCGAGCCAGAGTGGATCTGGGAGCGATGGCAATGAAGGGGTGCTTCGCATTCCCCAAAGCCCCAGCATCATTGGAAACTCACCATCAGATTCTTTATTGTCATATCCAGGACACTCGTTGGGATGATCTTACCCTTCTGCAGAGATGCAGTCGGTGTATTCTACAGCCCCAACCGACTAGGCAACGGTAGATGAGACTCTAACAGCTACATTCATTTCATGTCAAAGTGAACCGGTGATGAATAACAATAAAGAGGTACTCCACGCTCCACAGATCTCCAGAACTGGAGCCTCACCAACCGATGTAATTTAGTGTAATACTCTGGACTCAGATCCGTCTCGGCATGAGCAGAGAATGTCTGCTATATGTACTTTCAGTTATGATAGACGGAATCTAGCACAAACTGAACAAGTAGTTTGAATTATCAAAACATAAAATGTTTATTGCCAACTAGTCTTTAAGCTTTATTAAGTTCATCAAAAGCATTAAGTAGCATAATTGGTCTTCGTTTCGAAGTTCCTCTATTTAATGAAGTATTGAAATGAATCGGGGTCACAGAGTTCTTTTATTATTGACATTATAGCAGGAATTGCTGGGGAAGTAGCATAATGGTTAGAACGAAGGTTTTTTTTCTTTGTTTCTTGAGGCGCGTTTAGCATAACGGTTATTTTTGTAGGAAATAAAATCGGTGACCTGAGTTAAAATGATAAATATTAAACAAATAATACGCTTTTATATAAAATAGAATTATAAGTGTTTGATAGTAATGCTAGAAACCATTTTACTGTTTGCAAACAAATGATTAATATTAGATAGAATAATTAGAATTATTTGTGTTAGATAGCAATACTTGAAACCATTTAACTGTGTGTAAACAAATGATTAATATTAGATAGAATAATTAGAATTATTTGTGTTAGATAGCAATACTTGAAACCATTTAACTGTGTGTAAACAAATGATTAATATTAGATAGAATTATTAGAATTATTTGTGTTAGATAGCAATACTTGAAACCATTTAACTGTGTGCAAACAAATGATTAATATTAGATAGAATTATTAGAATTATTTGTGTTAGATTGCAATACTTGGAACTATTTAACTGTGTGCGAACAAATGACTAATATTCAATAGAATTATTAGTGTTGAACAGAAACACTAAAAACCATTTAACTGCGTGCAAACGAATGATTAATATTGATATCAAATAGAATTATTAGAATCATTAGTGTTAGATAGCAATTCTTGAAACCGTTTAACTGTGGGCAAACAAATGATAAATATTGAATAGTGTTAGCAAGAAATATTTGAAACCATTAATTAATGATTAATATTTTACAAAGTATTTGGTTACATATCAAATAGTATTATTAGTGTTAGATAGAAATACTTAAAACCATTAACTGTGAGCAAATTCTTACACTTAATCTACAGTATCGTGCAAACAGATGGAAATTAATAGAACAGCAATATCAAATACACTGCATTATACAAATTCAATAGTTTTATTTTAAGAAATTTCACTTCCAAAAAAGAAGAAAAAAAGAAAATTGCAATATAAACTAAGGTAAAAATCGTGCATAATAGTAGTGAGTAGGTTTGGTTTGGTTTGTTTGGTTTTATGGCATATCAACCTTTGTAGGTTATTTAACGCAAAATCCATTTTTATGTAAAATAATCTGTTCTATTGAAAACAGTTCAGTTTAGCATAAGTACACAGTTTAATTGTCAAAAATACTTCCATTTCAAACAATTCAAGCAGTTATATGTAATAATTCAGTTAAGTGTAAATACAGTTTTAATGCGAAAAACAGTTCTATTTGAAATAATTCAGTTTAGCATAAGCACACAGTTTAAGTATAAGTACGTTTTAATTGTCAAAAACGTTTCTATTTCAAGCTATTCAGTTTACTCAATTCATTTTAGCATAAGTATGCTGTTAGTTCTATTTTACCCATAGATAGGGCCCTATCAGGTGCTACCACTCCGGGCCAGAGTGGACCTGGGAGTGATGGCAATGAAGGGATACTCCGCATTCCCCAAAGCTCCAGCACTGCTGGAACCTCACCATCAGATTGTTTAGTGTCATATCAGGACACTCGTTAGGAGGGGTCTTACCCCTCTGCAGAGGTGCAGTCATTGTATTCTACAGCCCAAGCTGACTGGGCAAAGTAGTGAGTAGTGTCTCATGGGTTGATGGAGACATTACGTTTATAAATACCCAAAATTACCTGAATTGTATATATGGCGCAATGGATAAAGGAGTTTTCTTGAGAAGTGCTTCAAAGTAAAATCAACCGCAGGTTCAATCCCAAATACAGAGAATTCTTGCAATAGCTTAACATGGTCATGGTTAATAAAATTAGAACAATCTACTTAAAGGAATCAGTTCGAAATTCTGTGAAGGCTCCTGAGTTTGTCATGAAACACCTAAAGAAGGCCGAAGGATGCATCAACCGGAACGTTGTGAATATAACAATAAAGATGAAGACAATAGTTCGAATACTCTAAGTGATAAAATTTTCGATCTTCATTTCAAAGATTTAGATTAATAATATTCTCGGTATGATAATAAACTGCTTCCGATGGTGAGGCTCCAGTTCTGCACTACTGGCGAGTGTAGAGTATTCTTTCGTTGCCATTACTCCCAGGTCAACTTTCTTCAGAGTTTGGTTTGCTTTGTTAATGCTGTGGATTACTTAATACCAAATCCTGTTAACACACAAACACACACACATGTAAATATATTATTTGTTAGCAAATAGTTTTTGGTAGCATATTTAAAGGAGTCAAAACCCATTTGTATACCCACAATTAAATGGTTTCAATCACTGTGATTCAACATTGATGATTCAATTTGATATTAATCATTTGCTTGCTATGTAGTCCAATGCTTTTGAGTATTGTTAGTTATTCACAATGTGAATATGAATTCAAAAATAAGTACACTCTTATGACGTCTTTTTTTTAACGGAAGTACTGTCATTTTGATTTGAGTCAAAAATGTTAAATACCGTTGAATTGATTAATAAACAATGTGTAAATATATCTGTTTTCATTAGATGTTATATGCGAAATTATAAATTCCCGGTATTTTTGGCTTCGAAAAAAATTAACTTTTTTAAATTTATATATAAACATGAAACTGTGAGTCATAAGTTTTTAACCTGTTTCACATCAATCTACCTATCCAACTCCCCTCTTTCCATATATTTATTGCCATCAACAGACAGACCGTTTCGTTGTATCACAACTCTTCAGTGTAACTAGACACGCCAGATACTCGAAGCTGGAATCGATGACTTTTATGCCAACCGGAGATTCTACCGTATAGCCACCAATAAACTCAGCTAAGAGCAGGGATTTAAACGCATATGTATTACTTCTTGTTTTGTTTACATATATACGCTTAACGGCTACTGAGAGCTGAATTCAGACGAAGAGCTTTGCATTACGCGAGTGGCAATCTTTAATTCCTTCGCTAGAGTGCTCAGTCCCACTCCCAGGGGAGGGAGCATATATACACACAGACAAACTTTCGTTATATCAAAACTCTTATAAATACATCTATCTATCTATCTATCTATCTATATATATATATATATATATATATATATATATATATTCTCAAAGCAATCTGAGATATATGTTTAAATCCTAGGAAGTGCATTTACGTTCGAGTTTCCTGTGTTTGAAGAAAGCTTTCTTGTTCGGCTATCATTTATGGTGAAAGTCTCGAGAGGCGTTGGCTTCACTCGAGTCAATTTCAAGAACCCACAAGATATCATAAGAAATTTATACTTTCAGCAATTATTTTCGAACGACGTAAAATCAAGAAAAAGAGTTCGACAGAAGACCTTATTAGATTAGAAAAATGTGTGCGTATATATGTATATATATATATATAATGGCCATAATTGAGTCTACTTAAAATACGCATACACTAATACACGCACACACTTCAATGATATGTAAATATATATGTATTGTTTTGTGGTTTTACGGCATGTCATAAGATAAATGATTTTAAACAGACAAAATCTTCATACTCAGTTGCAATATCAATGTCTTAATAGTCAATGCTTCAATAGAGTTAATTTTAAACGTCATCTCAAATTGAGCGACTTGAGTCCTGGACAGGACCCTAACAGATTGTGCCACTCCGAGTCATAGATAGGTCAATAACAGATTGTACCACTCCAAGTTAAAGTTGACCCGGGAGTAATAGCAACGGAGACTCCACTTCAAACTACCCAGAAATCCAAAATCTGCACCACAGAATGCTCTTTTGTCTCATACCCTATGACAATATATATATATATATATATATATATATATATATATATATATATTAAAAAGGTTTATGGTTCTTACTAGCTCACTTAGTGAGTAAATGGAGAACCAAATGTTGCAGTATTATATATATATATATATATATAATTATATTACAAAATATCAACCTATCCAATGAATCTAGATGTTCCGCATTCATCAGAGTGAAGATTTTCAAAAAAGACCGATTAATATGGTAAATCTTTTGTTCGAAAACATGGCGTATTTGTGTGTAAGCGTGTCTAAGTTTGTGTGTTTTTAAATGTTAATATGTTTGTGTATGTGCTGTCGCTCGAACGTATATATATACTTATGTTTGCATATATACTGCCATGCATCTTTACATTTATACATAAATACTGCAAGTACCATTTACCCCCCTCATTATCACATTATGAACACCCACAAATATTGCCAGTTAATGTAAATAATATTTTAGTCGACAAATATAAGTACCATTTTTTCACATTATTGTTTTATAAACACTCGTCAGTTATTATTATTATTTTTATTATTATTATTACTCCTCTAGAGTTTTTCACATCAGTATTAGCTGATGGTTTTTCACTGGAGTTTGAGTGACAGCAAGGCTCCTCAAGTCTCCAGGACTCGTCTCAGTATTCTGGCCGTCCTCAGCAATGCTGTCGTTTGGATAGTCTCCACCCGTCCGCTAACTTCCAAGTCCTCCAGGCCCTTTAATAATCCTTTAGTTACTGTGCCTAACGCACCAATCACAATTGGCACAATCGTTACTTTCATGTTCCACAGTTTCTTCAATTCTCTAGCAAGGTCGAGGTACTTATCCTTCTTTTCACTTTCCTTCACATTTATTCTATGGTCCACCGGGACAGCAAAGTCAACAATTTTGCAGATTCTCTTTCTTTTGTTGATTATTATGAGGTCTGGTCTTCTGGCCGGGATTAGGTGATCCGTTTGTATGTTAAAGTCCCATAGGAGTTTATGCGAGTCATTTTCTAGGACAGGTGCCGGGTTGTGCATATACCATTTGTTTGTATGGTCGAATTGAAATTTCCTGCACATTATCTTGCCGACCCAGTCATGTCTCGCCTTGTACTCCTTCTGTGCTAATTTGCTGCATACGCTTATCATGTGATTGATCGTTTCGTCTCTGTCACCGCATAGCCTACATTTACTGTTTTGTTGCGTCTTATCTATTCTCGCTTTGATATGATTCGTTCTTATGGCTTTGTCCTGTGCTGCTATTAGGAGGGATTCCGTTTCTCTCTTAAGGTTTCCTTTTCTTAGCTAGGTCCAGGTTTTCTGGAGCGAGATGTTGTTTATTAGACGCTTAAAGCGGCCATAGAGTTGTTTTCCTTCCCATTTTTGTTTCCTAGTTGTTGTCATTCTTTCGTTTATCGTGTTGTCTGTATCGACTCTGATGGTTGTAATTAGTCCTCGTTCGTGTTTTTCTATGTAGTCTTCGAGCCGTTGTATCGATGCGTCAACGGTGTCTTCGATGCTGGCAAGTCCTCTTCCTCCCTCTTTTCTAGATACGTCGTCTCTGGGGTGTAATGCCTTATGCATGGTCATTAGTTTTCTTGTCCTTTGGTCCATTTGTTTAAGTTCCTCTCTGGTCCACTTGAGAAAGGGTCCCGAGTATTTGACTAGTGGCACAGCCCAAGTATTTATTCCTTTGATGAGGTTTCTGCTGGAGAGTTTTGTTTCGAGTAGTTTTCGCGTTCTCCTGAGATATTCTTTTCGGATCATGTCTTTCATTTGTACTTGTTTGATGGTGTCAGCCTCCAAGATGCCCAAGTATTTGTAGGTTTCATTTTCTTCCAGCGTCCTAATTCTGTCGTGATTTGGTAGTTCCATTCCGTCAGTCATATGTCGTTTTCCACTTTTCATGACGAGCATGGCACATTTTTCTATGCCAAATTCCATTCCTATGTCCTGACTGTATATTCTAACGGCGTGTATGAGAGTTTCCAGTTCTCTTTCATTTTTTGCAAATAACTTAATGTCATCCATGTACATTAGGTGGTTGATCTTCTCTTGCGATCTGCTGAGTTTGTATCCGGCAGTGCATTTTCTGAGTATGTGGTTCAGTGGCATCATGGCTCTTATGAATAGTAAGGGCGATAGTGCATCTCCTTGGAAGATGTCTCTTCGGATCTTTGTTTCAGCTATGCTTCTTCCTCCTGCTTTCAGTTCCACTCTCCAGGTCTTCATAGTCTGTTCGATGAAGTTTATGACTTCATGAGATATTTTGTACATTTTGAGACAGTGTAATATCCAGCTTTGTGGGAGCATATCATATGCCTTCTTGTAGTCAATCCAGGCCATAGCTAGATTTTTCCGTCTTGTCTTGCTCTCATTTAGGATGTGTTGATCTATGAAGAGTAATTCTGCTGTGCCTCTGGAGCTACCCAAAACTTAACATTATTTTTATTACCTGCCCATACATACTATAACTCATAACCCTTGACAACACAATCAAAAAGAAAAGTATCGGGATGACGATTTTAATTTTAATCATCATCATCACTCAACAAAATTCACCACAAAAGCCATTTCATATTCCCATCAAATAAACCTTTTTCTTTCATAAAGTTAGGTAAGATTAAAATAAAAAGAAATCATTCTAATTGCAGCAATCTATTTCCAACCCGCTTCTCGTTCACTCTTCCCTTTTCACACTCTCTTCCTTCGTCACACCCCTACCCAACAACAGACAGCGGAAATATGTGTATATATGCAAAGATGCATGCCAGTATATACGCAAATATATTTACGTGCGAGCAACACCAAATACACAACCCTACTGACATTCAAAAGCACAGAAATATAGGCACGCTAACTTAGGCACACATACATACAAATTCCCCCACCTCCCGCTTTTCGAACAAAAAATTACCCATAATAATCGGTATTTTTTTAAAAGCTTTACTCTGACGAATACAGGAAGTATGAAACTCAGAGTCATAGATACCACCGTGTAATATATATATATATATATATATATATATATATATATATATATCGTATAAAGGAGAAAATGAATGGATAAAAATCTGATCTACAAATTTATAATTTTTATTTCTATGAATTGTGGGACAAGTGTTCTGAAAAAGAAAGTAGAAAATCTTTTCGGGTACGCAAAGATAATTTTAGCGAGGGCGTAGAATTTTATTTTAGACATGGTTAAGATTCGTACAATAGAGTTGAGCAGTAATTGTTAGCTTAGAATAACGGCCACATTTTGTGTGTAAAAATTATTTTGTGAAGTAAGTCAGTATGTGAGAGAGAAAAAGTAATTATGCCTAAAAGTATATGTAAGTGAACTGATGCTGATAACGCAAATGTAAATGCAAGCAACATTCGTTTAATTTAAGAAAAATAAACTAGTTGAAATAAAAAGGAATGAATCTAGATGTTTACTCAAAACAAATAAACCGAAATGTATTTGAGTAAGTAATGATTTTGGCCCAGCGGTTAGAGTGTTCGCCAATGGCCCGGGAGACCTGGGTTCAATCTCTGGTCGAGTCATACCAAAGACTTTAAAAATGGAACTTGATACCACCTTGCTTAACACTCAGCATTATAAGGTACGGTTCAAGGGTAAAGTGGGGCAATCCAGGGAATGGAGTAGCGCCCTCCCCTACACCTTGGTGTAGTAGCTATCGAAAAGGGAGCCTTCGGGTCACTCTCGACTATGGTCGCTAACTTTACTTACTTTATTAAAGAAATATTTATTTCTTCACCTATTTATACAATTTAGGCAGACTCGAAATTAACTAAAAGATATTGATTAATCTATAAATCTAATTGACTTAGAAATTGAATTTTTAAGGTTGGTTGGTTGGATGGATTTTATGGCATATCAACCTTTGTAGGATGTTTAACGCCAAATCCATTTCTATATAAATATAGTTCTATTTCAAACAATTCAGTTTAGCATGAGTACACAGATTAATTGTCAAAAACATTATCCAGGGCACTCATGGGGGGGGGGGCTTACCCCCTCTGCAGAGGCACAGTCAGCGTATTCTACAGACACAGCCAAATGGGCAAGTTAATGTTTTTTGAGGAAAAAGATTTCTAAAATTATTTTTTGCATTGGATCCCTCAAATATTGTCGTCTGCGAAGTGTCTCGAAATTTAAAAACTAGCGCAAATGTGACGATAGGTTGATAAATTGCAAAAATTCAGATACAAAATCTAAAGCTTCTCAAGCGGGTATTTTGCTAAAAAATTAACACATTTTTTTAGTATGGAAATCAATTGAGTACCTATATATATATATATATATATATATATATATATAGTCATTATTATAATCAAATCGCCAAACAGCACGAATTTCCCTGACTCTCTCTCTCGCCAATCGTCTCTATCACCCATCGCTCCTGGCAGTTTATCCAGACGCCATCCAGTGTCCGTAGAGAGCTGTTTTATGTAAGTCTCTGCTGGTCAGCCAATACTGGTGCGTCCATGTATAGAAGACTATAAATAATGTCGTTTATGAATTTGTCTTAGGTTTCTCCACCAGTGCACCTTATATATATATATATATATATATATATATATATATATATATATATATATATATATATATATATATGTGCAATATTAATTTGAACACTAGTCCTTCATAGAATGTCGTAGACAAAGAATATTTTGAATTTTAACATATCCTGTTTGACGTTGTTTGTTTGTTTTTTTGGTCGGTTGGTTTACAGCATACCAACCCTCGATGGATTATTTATTGCCGAGTTCAATTTCTTTTTCAACTAATTATATGATTTCAAGTTACTAATTATCTAAACTATAACTTCAAGTAACTATTCTTAATACAAACAATTTTTACATAATTATATGCTTTCAAGTAATTTAATTACATTAATTAATTAAATACATGCAATTTAATTACAATCATTTGATTGCACACACTTAGAACTAATAATTATTTGTTTGCATCCGATTATATAGTTTGATGTATTCCTATCTAATACTCATAATTTACAAACACCCTTTTTTTACATATACACATATATATGCTACCATCCAGGAACAAAACTCCAATTAACTGGAGCCGTAGAATACATCGACTGCATCTTTGTAGATGGATAAGACCTCCCTCCCCATGACGAGTGTCCTTTTTATCGCACTGAACTATCTGATCGTAAGTCTCTACTTCTGGAGCTTTGGGGAATGTGGATTACCTGTTCATTGCTATTATTCCTAGGTCCACTCTGACACAGAGTGATGATACCTGTTAGAGTCCTATCAATGGGTCAAATAGAACTCTTTAATCATGTATTATACTTGAATTAGAATTGATTTTTATCGCCTCTTTGCTCGTCAAAACAATTAAAATAAATTTGACCCCTTCTAGATGCTACCAAAATCTACCTTGAATTGTCTTATCCGACAAATATCCTCTAGTTAGAAAGCAGAAATTAATTTTTTTTTATTTTAAAAAAGGATGAATTTACAAAAGATTACAAAGAATAAGTATAAATAATAAGTTGATTTGAATTATTTGAGAAGAGATTAACTTTTATTTTTTGATTCTTGAATATTCTTTTTACACCAACATTCATTAAAGATCTATTAAAAATCATTCTTATCATAAATGAAGAGAATAATTAGAAGATGAATAAGTATAAATAATAACCTGATTTGAATTATTTGAGAATAATTACTTGAGATAATTTATATTAAATTTTGAGAATAATTATTTAAGAGATGAATTCTTATTTTTTGATTCTTAAATATTCTCTTTACACAAACATTCATTAAAGATCTATTCTTAAAAATTCTTTCAAATGAAAAAAAGATCTTTCGCAAAAGGACATCCATTGTGAGTTGGTACATTGTTATGACCCCAGGGCTTTTAGGGAACGGAAGTCGTAGTCTATATCGGTGGGGGATGTTAAACAAAAGGAATAAATGAATCATTTACAAAAAAAAAAAAAACATCTTTTTTTAAATCCTTTACCAAGTGTTGAATTCATTTTAGGGATTGTGCAAATGGAAGTTTCGAAAGAGATGGCCCGCACCTTTGTAAGGTTGTTTAATTGGGGTGGGAGAACACATCAGAGCAAAGAGTCAAACGTGACTCATTGAATAACAATAATGAATGAGATAACCAGAGAAATGTAAATGAAAAGTAACAGCAGAAAAGAAAATGCTATCTCATTTTCCAGAAAGACACGTATTCTGAATATGACTTGAAATTTCCTTAGGTGGCGAGGCTCCTGTTCTTGATCTCATTGCAATTACCCTCAGGCCCACTCTAACTCGGAGTAGTTCTGCCACTGTTAGGGTCCCATATATGGGTCAAATACATATGTTTTAAAATTATTAGTATTAGACAAGAATACTTGAAACTATATAAGTAAAGTAAAGTTGGCGACCGTAGTCGAGAGAGACCAGATGGCTCCCTTTTCAATAGCTACTACACCGAGGTGTAGGAAAGGGCGCTACTCCTTTCCCTGGATTGTTCCACTTTACCCTGGAAACGTACCTTATAATGCTGAGTGTTAAGCAAGGCGGGATCAAATACTATTTTTGAGTCTTTGGTATGACTCGACCAGAGATTGAACCTCGGTCTCCCGGGCCATTAGCGAACGCTCTACCACTAAGCAAATGGGCAAACAATAAAGTGTTGGAAAGCAGAAGATTCTCTGTAATTAAAAGAATGAAATGGAACTCGGAAAATATAAATGGTTATGATCATAATTAAACATAATCAAATAAATTCCATTTTGGCATTAAATAACTCACAAGAAGTTGATATGCCGTTAAATAAAACAACCAAACTAACGACTTTTTAACCAAACGTTCAAGACCTTTTGTTATACCCTAATTTAAACAAGAATCGACAAGTTTCTTTTAAATGCAGACCAGAAATCATTTTTCGGAACAGGTGGTTGAAAAAATAAATCTGTGAGATTTTACTCGAGAACTTAACCGGAAGTTCACACGACAAAGGTAAAAAATAAAATGAATAAAACATATTTCTGCTTCCGCGTATTCTTCCGGTAGATAGACAGAATAATTTCAAAATGCTAAAAAAGCAATTCTTGAGGAGAATGGAAAATGTTCCCGCTCGTTTGAAAGACAGGATGAAACAAGTCAAGAAAGTCTATAAGAAAAGATTATTTTTAACTCACCAACTAGAGAATGTGAGACAGACAGACAAAGAGAGCGACAGAGAGAAACAGACAGACAATGGACATAGACGAAAGTCATTTCAAACCTGTCTCAACCTTGGGCCATATAATGCGAACATGGACTCTTGGCAGAAATCGAATGTTAGTTTCAGATAAAACTTTATTATGAATCTTTGTTCCAACTGGTACCCAGTGGGTCCTGGGGACGTTATTTCTATTATAAATAGATAGGGAGCTGAACGGATTAGCCTGGAGATATCCGAAATGCATGATGGGATTCCTGTTTCATAAAAAAAAAGTGCATATTTCGCTGAAGTGCAATTATGAATTGAGGAAAGTGAGTCAAGGATGGGAAATCCACCCTGGCATGCATCCAAATTTATTGTCATCCAACCCTCTATAGTTCTAGAACTTTGACTTTTTCGGGGTGGATGATTTCGGATAATAAGTTGGTTCAAGTCCTTGTGTCGTAGACTGTAAAACTATTAACTAAAATTTGTAAAAATGAAAATGAAAAATTTTTTACAGGCTTAGTTCAAATGGTCTAAGAACGTTTCACTGAATTAAATAATTTCTGAAAAAACCCAACCAACAAAAAACATTTATCATAATTATTTTTCCATCTATTTCTTTGATCTTTATATTTCTTACCCCGCGCCCCACAAAACAGATAATTATTGAAATTAATGTTGGCTCGAATAAAGTTAAGATTTCTTTCACTATCAGTGTCTGTATGTAAGTGTGTGTGAAAGAGAGAAAGAGGGAGAAAGAGAGAGAAATTGTGTTTGGCATTGTATTCAACCACATTCTGGCAATCCTGCAACGACATGTCAAATTGTCAAGTTGTATATTATCTTTCCCTTCTCTTGGGTAACATCAGGATCATGAGGAAGGGAAACCTACTGCATAGGAAACTGCCGGTCTTGCATAAAACCTTTCTAGGGCTATGCCGAGATCAAAGGGCAGATCCACAGTCTCGCATGATTGACAGATGAAATATATATATATATATATATATATATATATATATATATATATATATATATATTGTGGGGGTTTATGGTTATCACTTGCTTACTTAGTGAGATAATAATGAAGCAAATTTTGATTAAATAGTGCTTAATATCAATGATAGAGCTTTTATCCCTGAAGGAATATATATATATGTGTGTGTGTGTGTGTGTGTGTGTGTGGTACATATGCATTAAATCCCTTCATTTACGCTAGGTTTGCTAGTGGTTGTGCAGTAGAATATCAATTTGGCGTAAAGTCAGCCAGGTTGCGATCACAGCTGGATGCATCTCGCGTGTCTAGCCACACTGATGAGTGGTGATACAATGAAACAGTCAGTATGTAAGTGATAATATTATATATGAAAAAGCCGTAGAAACACAAGAATCTGAATATGCAGAAATTTCAAACCCAAGCAACATCAAATTTAGACCCATAGTCGCAGGCCCGTCGTGCCCAACAAACAGACTCAGTAAATTAATAAATATTTTACTTCAACTTTTTCTAAACAAGATAAAAAGCTATATTTGAAATAACATCCATTTTTTAAAAATCCATACCATAAAAAATTGATCCTGACGTACTTTTTGTCACATTTAACATCACAAACTCAGACCGGTAGAAGAACAACTCAAACAACGGGTGATAGGCAAACGTTATTATATTAGCAGAAAAAGGAAGTCATACAAAGGAAGTACTAGCCGTGCTCGGCTTGCAGTCCGTCCGTCAAATGTCTCGTAAGGAACTAGCAGTTGTCTCCACCGAGCGAGTTAAGCTCGGAGAATATGTATAGGTTGGACGAGTCCATCTTTGGGGTATGGTAGGATATGTCCCCATAACACTTACATAATAATACGCTCCTTGAATTAGGAAAACAAACCATCTCATTTTGGATTGAAAAAATACCCAAAAGCATTACACCCAAGATTTAACAAAAAGAATTATCCTAGATGGTATAGAACTAATCCTTAATAATTACTCCTTCCAATTCAATAACGTAAATTACATCCAGACTCTAAGAACAGCAATGGGAACTAAAATGGCACCAACATACGCTACCCTAACCCGAGCATATTTAGAAGAAAATCTATACGAAATCATAGGTAAAAAATACGGCAACCACATTAAAGGAGAATTTACTAGATCATGAAAAAGACATTTATATGATTGTTTCCTGTTCTTGAACTGCCCATGGGGGCATTTCAACGAATTACGTTAAATTAAATTATTACATTTAATTATTACATTAAATTAATTACGAATTACACAACCAACTCCAAAACCAATACACCAAAATAAAATCCACAATGGAACACAGTTCTAAAGAACTACCATTTTTAGACATCCTCATAAAAAAAACAAAAATGGCTAAATCATCACAGATATCTACCACAAACCCGCAGACACCCAACAATACCATCATTTCAATAGTCACCACCACTAAAACTTCATAAAATCGATCCCTTACGCGCAAACACGTAGAATATGCACCATAATCACTATCAAAAACCTAAAAAAAATCGCCTTAAACAGCTACACACAACCCTCCACCAGAGAGGCTACCCAACAACACTGATAAATAAAGGATTGGAATCATCAGAAAAATATCACTAAAGAACAAAGAAACCTAAAAAAACATAACAACTCAAATCGCTTTGCATACGTCGCAACCAACAAAAGATATGAAAAAAAAAATGACCAAAAAGTACTAGACACAACAAAAGTCATTAAAAGCCAGAGACAACCCCAAAAACTTTTTAAAATACTCATCTCATCTACCTTATGGAAAAACACAACACAAGAGTTGCTAAATGCAAGAATAAGAAATTTGGAGTATGTGATATAATTAGAGAAGGAAAATCCTTTACCTTCAAAACCCCGAAAACAAAATTCTTAAAAAATAAAGATTTAAGGTGTCACTCAAAAAACGTAGTCGACATAATCGAATGTAACAAATGTAAAGAAGTATACATAGGATCAACACAAGCTCTCAAGGATATCACTCCACAAAAGCAACATTGAAATACTAGAAAATAGAAAATTAAATGTATCGAATCACCGATACGAATGTAATCACGGAGAATTTAAAATAATGCCAATATATAAACTAACGACTACACATTACTTAAAAAAAAACTTCATAGAAAAATCAAGCCCACGCCGAGTAAAACGTAAACTATATACACACAAACAGAAACAAACATACGCATATATATATATATATATATATATATGTGTGTGTGTGTGTGTGTGTGTGTATAATCTTTTGTGTTTATATATATATATATATAAACACAAAAAGAATAATAGTAAAATGTAATTGCCAGTATAATTTTAAACCACATTAGTTCAAAAGAAATAAACTTCATAGAAATCTAAACAATCTGATGGTGAAGTTCCAGAGATGCTGGGGCTTTGGGAAATGCAGAACACCCCTTCATTGCCATTGCTCCCAAGTACACTCAGGCCCGAAATGGTAGCACCTGATAGGGCCCTATCTATGGGTTAAATAGAACTAAACTGCATACTTATGCTAAACTGAATGGTTTGAATTAGAACTGATTGACTAAACCGAATAGCCTGAAATAGAAATGTTTTTGACAATTAATCTGTGTAATTATATTTAAACTGAGTACTTATGCCTAACTGAATTGTTTGAAATAGAACGGTTTTTGACATTGAAACTGTACTTACGCTAAACTGAATTGTTTAATATCGAACTGTTTTTACATCTAACTGTACGTAAAGAAAATCTGTACTTATACTAAACTGAATTTGCTCAATTAGAACTGTTCGAATAAACTGAATAGCTTGAAATAGAAATGTTTTTGCCAATTAAACTGTGTACTCATGCTAATCTGAATTGTTTGAAATAGAACTGATTATTTGTATATCAATAAATTTAGCATTAAATAACACACAAAGGTTTATATGCCCTAAAGCCAAGCAACCAACCAAGCAACTGAAGCTACTTGTGACTCATTAGATTTATTTCTCTCTGACGAATGCGAAAAGCATGAAACCCAGGGTCACAGACACTACCATGTACTATATCTATATGAATAAAAAGGTAAATGTTTATTACTAACCGATAATCTCCAGTTTTATAACACTAATTGGTTTAAAATTTTCAGAGTATTTTATTCGAATTCAGGAGTGTTTTTATATACTTATTATCCAAAAATATTACAATAATTAAAAAAATATATTTTTAATAAGTCGTTTTTCTCCGACAAAAGCCGAACGCGAAAACATAACTTCCGTTTCCAAGAATTTTACACGATTTATTTTTATGCTGAGTCACTTTTCTTTCTTTTTTGGTTGACTTAAATAGAGACACTAAACTTTAAACCATATTTCCTTGGTTCAGTAGTAAGTAATTTTTTCTTATTCTAACGAATTGTTTACAAAATATTTTTTTGTGTTTAACTTTAAAGAAAGACATCCAATAAAAATTTTCTTTCTTAAAGCATATTTCGTTGGTTCTGTAGTAACGAATTGTTTTCTAAATTTCAACAGATATGTCACTTCAATTTAAGAGATTGCAATTCCCAATTTGATTAGCATTTGCAATCATGATCATCAAAGCACAGGGACAATCTTTAAAATTGTGTGGCATATATTTACACACTGATTGCTTCTCACATGGGCAATTATATGTTGCCTGTTCCAGGGTTGGCGATCCACAACAATCTCTTTATTTACACAGAAACTGGAACTACCAAAAATATTGTGTATCCACAAGTATTGGAAAATTAAACATATTAGAATCATGCATTTTCTTATTTTTTTCCCCATTTAAACAAACTGAGCCACAGCAACGCGTGGCCGGGTACAGCTAGTATATATATATATATATATATATATATATATATATATATATGGTGTGTCTATATACATGGGACTCATGTGGCTGCTAATAACTCTAATCATAATAATGTTGTGAGAGAGGAAAAATATTTTGCGTCACTACTTATTTGCAGACAAAATAGTTAAAAACTGTCTTAAAATAGATGCAACCCATTAATATGATAATGATTTATTACTGAGACAAGAAACTTAAAAAATGGTGCATGCCCTGGAAGCTGATATAAAAACAATTAGAAAAAAACATTAATTTCATGTATCTAACTCAAAAGATGTATTTTTTACAGGACATGTTCCACTGACCGCCATTGCACTTGTCTCAGTAAGAAATCATTATCATATTAATGGGTTACATCTATTTTGAGACACCCTCGATATCGAGGTATGAAGTCCAAACAGTACGGTTAAAAACGTGTACCGTTGGACTAACTAGATAAGTGATTTATTTATTGGGATAAAAGATTGTGTAGAACCTGCCACCCTTTTTTTTGGATGAGCTGATAACAGAAGAATAGCGTACCAATGTGATATAGATTTTACCGAAGAAAACTCTCCGGGTTTTGAATCTAGATTTTCTTCTTCTAGATTGGTTGCTCTACCAAGGCTAGGGAGCCCAGTTTGCCTTGCTATTTCATATATATATATATATATAAACTCATATTGCATTTTAGACATAAGTACATTATTTGAAATTGAAATCATCAAAACCTGAAATGTATAAAAGATTTATGCATATAATTGCTACTTTTGCAATTATATTAATCAGCTGAGTTCTGCATTGAGTTGTCTAAATAGGATTCTCTTAAAAAGCCTGTGTAATCGGTCTTCATTCAACCTGCTTATCTCTCTGTACAAGTTATCTAATTAGACTTAATTATTTCCTTTCTAGCTCGGATGGGCAATGTTTATGTTGACATAGCTTGGCGTTTCGTTCAGATCATTGAATTTCATTATAATACACTTTTTTTTTTCTAAGTTGCTTTTTAGGAAAGATATTGAGAAAGCAAATAGGAATATAGAAAAACCCAGCGTAAATAATTTCGTCAAATTTGATTGCCTCAATTATTTATATACGTGCTTGACTAATGTGAGAATAGGAATAACCGAATGGTCACGGCGACCAGAGTTCAAATCCTAGACATGGCTGTTTGCATATCCCATTGCGCTTATCCTCTTGGGAAAAACACGAATTCAACTATTCTCTCTTCAGTTTTGGGTAAATAGTAAGACTGACTGAGTTCTTTAATCTTGGTATGGCAGTCTGTCAAGAAAGAAAACTCTGAATTCACATTTGGTGAACTCCGCTGAAAATTGGCCTTGTATCACATCTGTACAATTGCAGGAGGTTAGTGTTCGAATCCAGATAAAAGGTAGGATTTGTTAATGCTGATTTTCAAGGTAGATTAAGAGATTGATGCAGTCCAATTTCCTTGTTGCTATTAACACTCTCGGCTAAGTTGAGCTTTGTTAACTACCTTAATTATATTATCACGGCAGCAGGGTGTTTCAACTCATCAAAATCAAGATTTTCGAATGCTGATTTTCAAGAAAGGCAAGTCTCCCACTTTGTACAACGTAATCTAACATTTTCTATCCTGCATGATTCAGACATGTCTTCAATAAATAGCGCGTACATTGGACTGAAAATGTTTTGGTTGGATTTTATAGCATGACAAGCTTTCTGGGTTATTTAGTGTTAATTCCTATTTATAAATTATATATGATTTGTTCGCAAATTGTTGGTTGGTAATATTCTTAAACGAGCCAAAGCTCATTAGTTTCAAGTATCCCTATATAACACTAAAAATTCTATTCAGCAACATTCATTCGTTTTCACACTGTTAAATGATTAAATTTTTCTACATAACCTAAAGATGCGACTCAAACACTTACTACCCCTCTGGATCATAGTGGACCTGGAAGTAATGACAATGAAGGGTATTCTATATTCTCCAAAGATCCAGGACTAGGACGGAAAATAGTTTTAGTTTATTCTTTTAGTGCATTCCTCTAATAGAAATCTCGCAACGACATGCCGTCTTTCCTGGATTAAAGTTATATTAGTAAAGTTGGCAACCGAGGGTGACCCGAAGGCTCCCTTTTCGATTGCTGTGGGGGAGGGTGCAAATCCTTTCCCAGGATTTGCCACTTTACCCTTGATCCGTTCTTTATAATGCTGAGTATTTAGCAAGAAGGAATCAAGTACCATTTTCTGAGTTTTTGGTATGACACGACCTGAGATTGAACCCAGGTTTCCCAGGCCATTGGTGTACATTCTAACCATTAGGCCAATGTCCGGTTATAAAATCATAAAATATTTTGTAATATCAATTAAATTAAGAATAATAATAAATTTTAATTGTTAATTAATTTTCTTTTCATTTTCTTTTTATAGCAGTTCATCAAGTAGTGGTAAATGTGATAGTTTTGATTTGTCCAGCTTATGTAAAAACCTCTAAAAATTTGATGAAAAGAAAAAACAGTGAAAATTTAAAGAAAGCATTCTATCAATTAGATCAATTAAACAATGTTTAAACAATACTCGGAATGATAATAAATGAAGTTTATGAGTGTCGGCTGAAAAGTTCATCGGCTGAATAAGATACTCTTATGTAATATGACCAGATGCGGTTTATGAGGGCCGGTTGAAAAGTGCATAAGCTGACCAAGATACTCTCATGTAATGTAAGGAAATGAAGTTCATGAGGACCGGCTGAAAGGTTCATAGGTTGAGCAAGATACTTTCATGGAATGTGACTAGATGCGGGTTATGAGGGCCAGCTGAAAAGTTCGTAGGTTGAGCAAGATACTCTCATGGGATGTAATCAAATGAGGTTCATGAGGGCCAGCTGAAAAGTTCATAGGCTGACCAAGATACTGTCATGGAATGTGACCAGATGCGATTTATAAGGGCCGACTGAAAAGTTCATAGAATGACCAAGATATCCTCTTTGAATGTGACTAAATGAGGGTTATGAGGGTTGGCTGAAAAGTTCAAAGGCTGACCAAAATACTCTCAAGTAATATGACTAAATGAGTTTTATTTTTCAATAAATTCCGCCTTGCACTCTATACACTTCTTCCATTTTTGTTGCAATTTTGGATCACTATGATAAAAAAAATGCCATCAACAGTAGATATGACATCATATGAACTTTGCAGCTGATGAACTTTTCTGCCCACTTTTAAACTTGCACTACTTATCCGTAAGATGGCCACTGATATTTATAAGCTGGATAGAATGATTTTGAAAGTACATCCACACCAATTCAAAAATAGAGGCATATACCTTACCTCTCTTGTAATCATGGCTACCTTGCATTTATTTAACTTATTAATTTATTGACATGAGCAGTTATTTCCTTTTGAGGAGCAAAAAATCAGGTAACTGCGTCCAAATAAAATCTTTTCAGAAATAACCCAAACAATTCCTGAAAGATTTTTGTTGGGAGACTAAACGGAGTGGTTTCCCTTGTCACAGAGTTTGATGAACTTTCCTACGTCACAAGTCCATTTTAGTCACGCAACAAGGTGGACCAGATAATTTGTTTGTGGAATTGAATAGATGAACTTAACTTCAGAGGCCCTTCCACGAGTAGCAGTTTATGTCAGGTTTATTTCCTGAACTACCACATATTACAGGGATACCGACAGAACTTTGTTATTTTTGAGTACGACTATCAACCATGCATTCGTACGTAGGCGTGTCTCCATTTTAAATAATGTCCTTGTGTCACATTCTGCTTAAAGCAAATAGGTGAAGAAAATCAGGTCATCTGTTTGAGGCGTCGTATTACATAAGGTTGGACGATTGCTATCTGCGTAGAGTAGAGGACAAGAGTTTGCCTGGAATGATAACAATGACCGCGAAAGAGATACCTGGTGGTCGAAAAGAAGCAAATTAATAACAACTATATTTATATAAACATCGACAGTTCATTGTTTTATTCTCTTTACATTTAGTTTTAGATGTTGTTGGGAACAGATGACACTTTGTGAGTTTACAAGTTATTTATGACTACAATCATCATCATCATCATCATGTCGTGCGGCCAGCACGGATATCCCTGACCCTCTCTCTCCCCGTCTCCCTATCATTCATCGCCCCCGGCAGGTCTTCAAGGTTACATCCCGTATCGTCATATAGCTGATGTATGTATGTTCGAGCTGGTCGTCCTGCTTTTGATTGGCCATATGCGGGGGTCCACAGGAGTATATCACTTACGAGCTCGTCCTTGCTTCTCCAGCAGTGTCCGGCATGTCTGGTTCGTCTAGCTTGGATAGTTTTCGTGATAGGTGGTAGGTGACCGCATAGTTGGTGCCTTGTAGGGTGTTGCTGCCAGGACTTGTACAATATTGCTCTCAACATTCTCGTATAATTGCCGTCTAGCTTCTTCTCCAGCCGTTTTGTCAGCGTCCAAGTAGTACATCCATATAGCAGTATCGACACGACTGCAGCCAGGAAGAAACTGCGTTTCATTTTATCGCTCAGGTTTGATTTACATATGATCGAAAGCCTATGGTTAGCTGTCCATGCCTTCGTTAGCCGTGTGTCGATGTCTTTTTCGGTTGATGAGACGCTGCTTCTTAGGTAGGTGAATTTGTCAACCAGTTTCAGAGAGGTTCCGTCAAGTGTGGAGATGTCACCTTTCTGATTAAAGCACATAAATTCAGTTTTGTGTCCAATTCCTGCAGTGGCTCGTTCCAAGCTATGCAGTAGTGTTTCGGCTTGGTTGGGTGTATTGGCCAGTAGCGCTATGTCATCGGCGTTGTCGGCATCGGTAATTGTTTTTGCGGGGTACCTTCTGCTTCTTTTCTTTATCAGCACGAAGCCGTTTTCCCTAATGTTATCGATCGATGTCCTAAATACGTAGTCTAGACAGATGATAAAGAGGTATGGGGCTAGCGTGTCCCCTTGTAGTACTCCTGCTACAATGTCGAAGTATTCTGTGTCTCCATCCAGTGAACGCACTTTTACTTTGGTGTTTCTGTAGAGAATCGTTATTGCTGCTACAGTTTCTTCTGGTAGGCCGTATGCTAGTAGGATTTGTTCCATCTTCCCTCTGTGAATGGAATCGAAGGCCTTGGTAAAATCGACAAATAGTAATGTCGCCGGTAGGTTTTTTCCCCTTACGCCTTCTAGTATTCTACGGTTGGTCAATATTTGTGAGATCGTGGACGTGTTTCTCCTGAAGCCATTTTGATTTTTCCTCAGGATTTTGTCGATTTGGGGTACTATGCGGTTTCGTAGAAGGGCATTATAGATTTTGGCTGCTATGGATGTAAGTGTTATACCTCGGTAGTTCTTGGCTAATCCGAGGTCACCTTTTTAGGGAAGGGGAGGATGCATCCCTTCGTCCATCTGTCTATCGGATTTTGGTTATAGACTGCGTTGCAGTGTCGGAGCAGTATGTTGTCGAATTGTCTAGTCTTCCACACTTCAGGGGAATCTCGTCAAGCCCTGCAGCTTTTCTATTTTTAATTTTTCTAAGAACCGAGTCGAGTTCTTCTTTGTTGAACGGTCCTAGTTTAATGTCCAATTGCTTACTGATAATTCTGGTGATCGGTTCCTGCGTAACGTTCGAAGGGTTAGCTAGTAGGTTTTCAAAATGCTGTTTCCACAGTTTTATTCTTTCTTGTTGGTTTGCCGCTTTTAGTTTTGCTTTGGCTGGGCTTTTCCTTCTACTCACTTCGTTTATTGTTTGCCAGGCTATCCTAGATTGCCTATCTTGCACCGAGTCTCTAATCTTATCTATATTATTTTGTATGAATTCCGTTTGTTCTTTTAGATATATGCCTGCTAATTGATATTGTGCTTTTTTTAGTATTCGGGCATTTGCAATTGTTGGGTTCATCCGATAGCTTTTGGAGGCAGTTTTCACAAGTGCGCGTTTTTCGCTAACCTCTTCCGTTTCCCATGGGGCTCTATATTTCGTTCTAGGTTTTGTTGGAATACACTTCGATGCCGCCTCGAGGTGTGCGTTAACGAAATTCTCATATTCGTCGTTTGGGGTATTTTTTCTTCCTTCTCTTGTAGTGTCTCGAATCTGTTTCTTAGTTCTAATACATATTTATCTCTAATATCTCTGTTGTTAAGGAGGGCCCAGTCATAGTGTTCAGTGGTCGCTGTCCGTGTGGCATTTTTTCGTAGGCTTAGTTGTATTTTTGCCGTGACTATTCGGTGATCGGATGACACACCCTCGAAAGAGGAGTATGCCTCGCAATTCATCGCGCTATTTTTCCATTTCTTATTTATAAAGACGTAGTCTATCTGCGCTTTACTGTTATTCGTGTATGTGTAGGTCCATAATTTTCCCTCTCTTTTTTGATAGTTTGTATTGAGGCAAGTTAATCTATTTTCTATCATGAAATTTGTTAGATGTTGTCCATTTCTATTTGATGTGTTGTGTAGGCTGCATTTATTATGTCTATTTTTCCCGATTTGGGCATTCATATCTCCTCCAATGACTAGCAGGTTGTGTTTCGGAATGCTACACACTAGAGAGGATAGCTCATCGTAGAAGGTGGCTAGTTTGGTTTCTTTGCTAACATTGGTAGGGCTGTAGCATGAGATGATTGTCGCTCTGGGGTTGCCATTAAACATGGCTGTCATCATCCTAGGTTGTATTCTCTCAATGCTATTAAGTGTTTTTATCGCTCTAGGTCCTATAAGCATTCCTACCCCTCCTACTGTGGCATTGACAAAGTTTTTCCATGCTGATACAGTAGCCAGCGTCCATCCATTGCCAGTTTAGTGATATTTGATATCTTCGGTGTGCGTGTAAAGAAATCGTTAATCGTTTTCGTTTGGAGAGATTTTTTCCCTGATTTGATTAACCTCTTGCTTTTTTTTTCTGAACAGTTCCCTTTAACCGCAACTAAATTTTCTGACTTGAATATATTCCCTTCTGAACATATGACCCACCTGAATACGTGAAGCACTGTTTACCTGAGGTCGGCACTCGAAGCTTTGAAATTCTTCCAAACATGAAACACAACATGACCTTTCGACAAGTGAGCCCGTCACCTAACCTTACTTATACTGACATCACTACAAAACTAAGCTCATAGCACACTTTAAACACAGGAAGGAACAAACTTGTCTTGTCCATGAATAAAAAAAACTGGCCAAAGTGTCACCTTCAATCATTGGATGACCCCGGTGTCGTTTTTCTATAGCGTCGTCGTCAAGAATGAAATTAGAGATAACAATGGTTTAAATATATCAATTTGTAGTTATATATTGATTTGAGCGCTCTAATTGGATATGGAAAAACCAAGGTAGTTGGTTGGTTATTTGGGTTTTATGGCATATCAACCCTTGTCGGTTATTTAATGCTAAATCCATTTTTTATACAAATAATCAGTTCTATTTCAAACAATTCTGTTTAGCATGAGTACACAGTTTAATTGTCAAAAACATTTCTATTTCACGGCATTCGGTTTAGTCAAACAGTTCTAATTCAAACCATTCAGTTTAGCATAAATATGCAGTTCTATTTAACCCATTGATAGAGCCCTATAAGGTGCTACCATTCCGGGCCAGAGTGGACCTGGGAGCAATAACAATGAAGGGGTGCTCCGCATTTCCAACCCCTCCAGCATCACTGCAACCTTACCATCAGATTATTTACTGTCATATCCAGGGCACTCGTTGAGGGTACCTTACCCCTCTGCAGAGGTGCAGTCGGTGTATTCAACAGCCCCAAAGTTAATGTCAAAACAGTTTTATTTCAGATAACTCAGTTTAGCATAAGTACACAGTTTAGATGTCGAAACAGTTCTATTTTAAACAATTCAGTTTAGCATAAATACGCAGTTTAAATGCCAAAAACAGAAAACTCAAACCACAGTTTAGTTCTATTTAACCCATAGATAGGACCCTTATCAGGTGCTACTACTCCAGGCCAGAGTGGATCTGGGAGCGATGGCAATATAGGGGGATTCCGCATTTCTCAAAGCTCTAGCATTACTGACACATCACCATCATATTGTTTAGTGTCACACCCAGGACATTCGTTGGGTGGGTGTCTCACCCCTCTGTAGAGAAGCAGTCGGTGTACTCTACAGCCCCTGCCGACTGGGCAAACCATGGCAATGTTAGGTTCTAAAAGAAAAAATAAACACGAATAAATCGGAACATAGCCGACAAATTCCTTTTAAAATTCTATATCGAGTTGGCCAAGAACATCGTCATTTTCTTGAGTAGATAGTATTAGGAGTTTTTAGTTTGATAATTTCTTCAAGCAATGGTTGCTTCTTATCATATTATAAGTATAAAATTCGTTTTAAAATCACTGTTTATTGATTGTAAATTTGAAAATCAAAGATGACAAACGAAAATTTCGACAGATTCTACTTTTTCTTTCATTCTCTTATGATATGAATTGGCTCTTCCCCTCACAGCCACCAGCAAAGGGTTAAATAGTTCTACTACTATTCTTCTGCAAGGAAGGCTTTGGCTGTAAATAATCCATGAAGGTTTATATGCCATTAAACAAAGAAAGCAAACTAAACCAAACCAAACCAAACCAAACCATTTTCTTATGTCTCCCTCTCTCTGTCTCTTCATCTGTCTCCCTCTCGGTGCTTCATGCTCTTTTGTTTCATTCTCTTAAAATCTTTCCCTCTTTCTCTCTCCGTCAGTCTGTCTGTCTCTCTATCTCACTGTTTTTACCTTTCTCTTTCATTCTCTTATGCCAATATCGGTTTTTCTATTTTTCGTTCTCCACCCCCATGCTCTCTCTCTCTCTCTCTCTCTCTCTCTCTCTCTCTCTCTCTCTCTCTCTCTCTCTCTCTCTCCTACTGCTGCGACTCTTTTCTTTTATTCTCTTTCGTTCTTTTATATATCTCTTTCACTATTTCGAAGCCTTTTCTTTCATTCTTCTCTCACTCTCTCTCTCTCTCTCTCTCTCTCTCTCTCTCTCTCTCTCTCTCTCACTGAATTTGTTATTTTTCTCTTTTTTTTCTTACTCTCACATTTTCCTTTCTTTTCGTCTTCTTTTATTTTCTGTTCCCTCACTCACTGTTTTCTCTCTCTCTCTCTCTCTCTATATATATATATATATATATATGTGTATATTTGTGTGTGATTCCATATCTTTTTTCGTTTGTTTGTTCTCTGACTATTTCTCACTCTTCTCTCTTTCTCTCTCTCTCTCTCTCTCTCTCTCTCTCTCACACACACACACACACACACACACATAACTTCACGGTTCCTTTTTCTTTCTCTGACCTATACAAACGTTTGAATTCGAAAAGATAACGTCTCTCTCCTTTTCCCTTCTGTCGCTCTTTATGAACAACATTTTTGCAAAGCTTATTAAGTTATTAAAACCAGCGTATGATTCATCGCACCATTTCGTTCATAGTTACTCGAAGAATAATGTTTCCTGTTGGACAGGAAAGTACAGTAAATTTGACCACGAAACTAAATAAACTCCTAATTAATTATTGGATATTAAAAGCTTCATTATCGCTGTTATTTACAATATTTTATTTGAAATACCACCGAACCCTTCACATTTCTGTACGGTTATTCATTTGTAACTATTGATCAAGTAGCCGTTTATATTAGGATATTTTAATTATGAAAATCTACATTTTTGGCGGCTAATATACGATTTTGTAAATTCAGTCTTCCATATTTAGGCTGCTCCAAAAGACACTCGAAGATTTAAGAAAACTTTCATCTTATTTGTTTGTCTTGCAAATCTTGCAAATCAAGATCGGCGTCTGCATTTGATACAGTACCAGGCGGGCTGGTATGAAAAACTTGCAGTTGCCCATGCATCAAATCTCCTTTTTTTCCACATTAGTATATCGTCAAAGTGAAAGGATAAGAGTCGATACAGCTTCATTTCAGTGTCATTGCAAGAGTTGCCTGAACGAGGTTGAAGACACTGTCTGAGTGACCCCAACTCCTGGGACTGAATCTATTCTCTTCTTACTTCTAGAATAGTTAACCTTGCATGGCCCAGACTGCTCCACAATTTACCCATAGCTAGTAGGAGAAAAGAGATGAATTCAGGACTTTTTGTAAGAGTATTATCGCGCAAATTCAAACAGCCTTTTCCAGGTCTGAACTCTGTTCACTATATTCCATTTTATATATATATATATATATATATATATATATAGGCAATTTTTAAGCAGAGTTTAACAGGTTTGAGTTCAGAACTTTCCTTCTCCTACACCGGTTGCCATACCAAAATTAAAGACTTCATTCTGCCCTACTATTTACTCATAGCTGAAGGAAGAATAGTAGGATTCATACCTTTCCCAAGAGTATTTGCATATGAAGTTGTAAAGTTGGCGAACTTCGGCCAACCTGAACTCTCCCTTTTCAATAGCTGCCACACCTAGATGAAAAGGAGGGCGCTATTCCTTTCTCATGATTGCTCCATTTTATCCTTGATCTGTACCTTATAATGCCAAGTGTTAAGCAAGGCGAGATCAAACACTACTTTTGAGTCTTTGGTATGACTCCACATGTAACTGAGCCCCGGTCTCCTGAGCTTTGGGGGAATACTCTATCCTCTACTCACGAGGCCCATGGGCCAATTAGCATATAAACACATATATTTCTCTTCGACTTGAGACATAGTGATGAAGAATCCAAAATGAAGGAAATCTTGGCTAGATCTAAAACAGTTTTAACCATTTTAACCTAAATGAAATCTATTTAGGAGAGAAAAAAATATGGTCGATGTTGGATTTAAATTGAATTCTTACGGGATGCTGAACACGCAAAATTATCGCGATCAGTTGAATCCTTTGAAGGATGAAGCAAAAGAAAAGGACTTTTTTCTGAGCAAAGAAAGTCAACTAATTATTTTGCAGTGAAAATACCTAACTTTAACTGATGACGAAGACGAGTTTAAAAATTATGTACCTGCAGAAGCAAGAGTCTCTAAGGCAGTATGATGTTGTATTCTGTCTGATCCGGGCAACTCCTGTGTTGACACAGACGCTAAGTTACAAAGCAACGAGTCCTTTACTTTGACAGTATCAGTGTCCTGAAAAAGAGAGATCTGCTGCATGGGCAACTGCTGATCTTCCGTACAAGCTACTCCGAACACAGATCTATTGTCCCATGAGACTCATGGATTCCATTATATATATATATATATATACTAAGGACATTTAATAAATAAGGTAAATTTTGCCAAGAAAATTGGTAATTGGAAGCTCTGTTCATAGTTGCACTTTTTTAAAAAGGAAATCAATAGTGATTGGTCTTTTCCTGTCCGAGAAGACTGTCAGTATGATCGTCTTTACTGACCGTTGCGCTCGAAACTTTTTCTTTACCAGACAGCCAATGTGCTTCCACTCCATGAACTATCTTTTCGACTCAAACTCGAAATAGCAAACCCAAGTCTAGTTCATTTGTAAATATTCTTTAACTAAAACCTGCTTCTCTGTACACATCACAGATTCTTTTTTGAATTGCACATGGTCTGCACTTCTTAGTCACCAAAAATTTGATGACAGACCTCTATTCAAGTCTGGAATACTCTGCTTGATTTGTCATCATTTTTGATCGGTTGAAAACAAATATTTTTTCGAGTTTAAAATAATTTTTGCTAAAGACCAATTCCAAATTATGAAGAGTTAACATTTTTGGAAAAAAATTCTGAAAGGAAAAATTTGCTTTTTCAAAACATTCCCGTTCATGCATTGAATGACCCTCGAACACACCCTAAACACACACACATACACACACACATGTATATTGTCCTCACATACATACATAATATAGAATATATATATTATAAATTATGTATGCATGTAATGACAATATATATATATATATATATATATATATATATATATATTATGTATGTATGTAATCAAAATCCGATGAACGAAGGGATGCATTTTCCCTTTCCTTAAAAAGGGCGACTTCGGATTAGCCAAGAACTATCGAAGTATAACCCTTACATCCATAGCAACCAAGATATACAATGCTCTACTACGCAACCGCATAGAACCCAAAATTGAGAACATACTCAGGAAGAACCAAAATGGCTTCCGGAGGAATAGATCCACGAAGTCGCAAATTTTGACTATCCGTCGAATTCTTGAAGGTGTACGAGCAAAAAACCTAGATGCAACAATATTATTTTGTTGTATAGCCATGACCAACTATACAAACACATATGTATATGCATGCAAAATGATAACGACTACACAATAAAGACGAGCGACATAGTTCTTTAGAAAAATATACCTCTTACTTTATTGAAAGGGTTGTGTGAGAGGGAGTTGGAGACCGAAAAGAACAGCAACATATTGACCACCACTCTATTGGCCATAACCGCGTTTCTTTCCCGTTCTCCTGGGCTGCTCAACCGGGGGCCTGGGGGCCCAGCCTCTCTGGGTGCTGATTTTCTCTACCGCATTTTATTTCCAGCTCTTCTGATCTCCAAACTGATTAATCGAGGGCCTGGGGGCTCCCTCTGCTGGGTGCTGGCTTTCTCTACTGCATCTTGTCTCCAACTGATTGAATTTCTTGTGCACTGAGTTATATAATAGTTCAACACCCACCTTCTTCTTGTGGGCGTCACAATTTTGCACTCATTCAACCTGTCTACGGTCAAGGTTATAATTCTGATATTCCTCGACCGGATGCACCTGTTATTTACACAGGTGCATTTCCTATTTTGACAGCCCGGCCGGGTCGTAGGTCAATATACAACAATTTGTCGACTTTACTAAGGCCTTTGGCTCCATTCACAGAGGAAAGATGGAGTAAATTCTACTCGCTTACGGCCTCCCCAAAGAAACCGTCAATGCCGTTATGATGCTCTATAGAAACACCAAAGAAAAAGTCCGTTACCAGGATGGAGACACAGACTACTTCGACATTGTAGAAGATGTGCTGCAAAGAGACACATTAGCCTCATACCCCTTTATCATCTGTCTAGACTACATGCTTAGAACATCAATTGATAAAATTATAGAAAACGGTTTCAAGCTAACAAAGGAAAGAGCAGAAGGTACCCCGCACAAACAATTACCGACGCCGACTACGCCAATGACATAGCGCGACTGGCAAATGCACCAAACCTCAAACCCAGTTACATAGTCTGAAACAAGCAGCTGCAGGCATAGGCCTCAGTGTCAATGCACACAAGACAGAATATATGTGGTTTAATCAAACAGGTGGCATCTCCACACTAAATGGTAGCTCCCTGAAACTAGTAGACAAGTTCACCTACCTAGGAAGCAGTGTCTCATCAACCGAGATAGACATCGACACGCGACTAGCAAAGGCGTGAGCAGCTATCGATTGGCTATCGGTGATATGGAAGTCAGAGCTGATCGATAAAATAAAACGTAGTTTCTTCCAAGTAGCTGTCGTGTCGATACTGCTATATGGATGCACTACTGGGACGCTAAATAAACGAATAGAGAAAAAGCTTGACGGTAACCAAATAAGAATGCTTCAAGCAATATTGAACGAGTTATGGAGGCAGTACTCCACAAAGCAGCAGCTGTACGGCCACCTACTACCCATCACGAAAACTATCAAAGTTAGACGAACCAGACATGCGGGACACTGCTGGAGAAGTTGGGACGAGCTCATAAGTGATGTACTCCGGTGGAGCCCTTCACATGGACGAGCAAAGGCAGGACGACCTGCAGCTCTGTGCCGATACGGGATGTAACCCTGAAGACCTGCCGGAAACAATGGACAATACGGAGGGCTGGCGAGAGAGGGTCAGGGATATCAGTGCTGATGGCTCGATGTGATGATGATGATGTATGTATTGACAATATATATACGTGTGTGTGTATGTGTTAGTGTGTATTCGAGGGTCATATACATATATGTATACATATATATAGTCATCACATACGTACATAATATATATATATATATTGTCATCACATACATATGTAAAATAATGGCCGAGGGATTTTGTTTAATGCCTTTGGGTTTAGTTAGGCTGAGAACCTTTCGGCTCAGTGCATGGGTTACTTTGGTGCAACAATAACACAGGTGTTCACGCGCGCGTGCGGGCGGAGCGGACGTGTCACTCAGAGATGTCACAATAGCCCGAGATGGGAAACGGGGCCAGCAAGTGCGAATGACGTCACGCACCGGAAGCACGTGGAGGATTTTGGGAATTTGAAGAAAGTTAAAGATTTGAGACTAAACACCAGACGAGAAGGGTTGACTTGCTCGCGGAGGCCTTGGGCGGGTGTCGAATGAGATGGGGGGGGGCAGATGAAAAAGCAATGATAGAAAGATTGGGCATCTCTCTCCTTATGTCGAAAAACCTTTAAACTCAAAGGTAATAAAAAGTTTCGTACCTGAACTGAGAAGTCGTGTTTTTCGTGTTTCGAGATTCCTATGTTCTATGTATATATATATATGAACATTATATGTCCATTTCGCACACCCATATCGGGCTATGGTACACATTCATAATGTATGATATAATAGTTATTACTAATGCCAAGTGGCATATCATCTTGGACAACACTGTATAGTGGGGGTTCTCCTATTGGTGCCAGTTTTATTTCCAGAATTGTTTAAAACACAATTTAGGAGAGCACAAGGCTCCAAGTTTTGTGGGGGAGAGGAGAGGGAGAGGGAGCTCTTTTGCTTAACTATGAAACAGTAAGGGACCCTTGCTAGCCACATTTGCCGACCCATTCAACAATATAATTGGTCATTCATTCTTCACCAAGCACGCTTCAATTACCAAAATACTCATTTGCTCCATGTCGACTACGGTACGGAAATCCTCGAGAGTGAGGACGCCGACTGCATGCCTCAGGGATCCAGTGCCGAGTTCAGTGGTAACTCGGCCGTCCATGGACACGCCTTCAACGTCTAAAGGGTACCTCAGCTTTAATGATCTGTAAAAAATTGGGGGGTACATAAATAGAGACAGAAGGATAATGCTTTTTTGAGAGAAGTGTGCTACATCTCCGCCAGCCTTATGTCCGCTAGACTGGCCTTCTCTATGAGACGCCAAACACCCTTCGTGCGGCTCCCAGCCGAGCGAACAAAGGTGGTCACCATGGGTGCACCCCTAAACAAATACGGATTGGAAATGTCTTTGTGCTGAATGAGTTTCATGTTCAGGAGTGGCTTGAGTGCTGTACAGAGTTGAAAGTCCGCTGGACAGTCTTCAGCTTCCGCAGAGCACAAAGTCATTCCTAAAAGTGCGCACGTGTGTGTTTGGTGCGCGGATCTTCTTGATGACAGACAAGTATTTAGTTTTTGAGGTTTTTTTCTTTAATAACCTTTCCTCAATGCGAGTGAGATGTCGCAAATGAAGATGAAGGCACGTTAGTAATTGTCCGAATTCTCATAATTTATTGTGTCGTGTCATCGGCATCCTTGATAATGACCTGTAGAGGTTGAAAGTTTTCGTAATCGGTTCATCACATCAAAAACAGCCTTTATCTTCACCTTCGAGGTCTCACTCGCGAAGAAGAAAAGGTTATTAAAAAACTCAACTTGTCTGCCATGAAGGAGGACTGATTACGGCCATCAGAAACAATACTGACAACACGATAGATAACAGAATGACAAAAACTAGGGAACAAAAATAGGAGGAAAAACAACTCCAAGGGCGTTTTAAACGAATAATAAACAATATCTCGAACGACAAAACCTGGTCATGGCTAAGAAAAGGAAACTTTAAGAGAGAAACAGAATCTCTCCTAATGGGAGCACAAAACAGCGCCATAAGAACCAATCATATCAAAGCGAGGATAGATATGACACAATAAAATAGCAAGTGCAGACTATGCGGTGACAGAGATGAAACCATCAGTCACATAATAAGTGAATGCAGCAAATTGGCACAGAAGGAGTACAAGGCTAGACATGATTGGGTGGGCAAGGTGATCCACTGGGAAATGTGCAAGAAATTTAAATTTGACCATGCCAACAAATGGTATATGCACAACCCAGTACCTGTCCAAGAAAATGACACACACAAACTCCTATGGGATTTTGATGTATAAACGGATCACCTAATCTCGGCCCGAAAACCAAATCTTATAATTATCAACAAAAAAAAAAAAAAAAAAAAAAAAGAAAATCTGCAAAATTGTCGACTTTGCTGTCCTGACAGACCACAGAATAAAACTAAAAGAATGTGAAAAGAGAGAAGTCCCTTGACCTTGCTAAAGAATTGAAAAAACTATGGAACATGAAGGTGACAATTATACCAATTGTGATTGGTGCCTTTGGCACGGTAATTAAAGTATTATTAAAGAGCCTGGAAGATTTAGAAGTTGGCGACCAAGTGGAGACCATCCAAACAACAGCATTATTGGAAACAGCCAGAATACTGAGAAGAGTCCTGGAGACTTGAGGAGACTTGCTGTCACTCAAACTCCAGTGAAAGACCATCAGCTTACGCTGATGTGAAAAACTTAAATGAGTAATAAATAATATATGTATGTGTGTGTGTATGGAGAGAGGGGAGCGGGAGAGAGAAGTTTTTGATGGGTGTGTTATGCGTACGTGTGTATATGTACACGTGTGTCTCTTTAAGTTGTCGTATTGTGCTGTTGGTGTTCGCGCTCGTGTGTTTGATATTTTGTGGGAACGGCCAGCGCAAAGGAAGAACAAAAACATTCTTTTTTTCCGTTTAATCGTAAAGGTGCGGAGCTGGTCATATGGTGAAGAACACTGAAAATCAAATCTGCTAACTAATTTCAAATTCTAGCCTCAGTTAATTTACGTTTGTTTTCAATCAATGGAGGCATGAATCAAGTTCTCCTTGTAGGTCCAGATTTATTAGTAGTTGCTACAATAATCAAACATGTCGCATAGGCACTACCAAACAGATTACATTTCCTTGATGAATACATTGAAGAACCCGGCATGGGACCTCGGTTATCGCGTAGATTTTGGTATCATTTTTATTCTATTAAATGCTTCAAAAATTTAAAAATAATAAAAAACAAAGAAAAGAAATGGTGCTAAATGGCAGTGCTGTGGAACTGAGTCTCACTCTTTTTATGTGGCCCAATACCAGATTTAGTTAAGATTAGTAAAAGTTTATATATGTATTTACCCAACAACTTTGCGCGAGCAGGTTGTGACACAAATTCTGTTAAGCGGAATCGTACAGGTTCGAATTCAGTGTTTTCCTTATCCTAGATCGGTGGCCATACGAAGGTTCACAAGGCCAGTTTTCTCTACTGTGCATCTGCAGATGAGAGAAAGGAGAACAGATCGATTTCTGCCATTCCCAAATGAATTTGAACTCGTTTCGCTCATACAGTTAACAGAACCATATCTAACAAATGTTGGAAAGCTTATATCTTCTGTTTGAGCATCTTTTGAAAACCATAGAGACTGTGAAAAACAGAAAGAGAAAAAATTAAGTGAAAAAGAAAGGATGAAAAGCAAAAAGTGTTACCGAAAAAAAGATCATGAGTGACATGAGCTACTAATTCATTCACGGCTGGTAAGGATTTCGCTTATTAGTTAAAGGAGGCTGATATTAATCTATAATTTGATCAGTAAGTGCTTGTAGGATAAGTGTATAGTATACGTACATCCTTTTGGGGATCAAAGGGTTTCTCTTCCACCTCGGAATATTGTATTGCCAACCCCATATGTTAAGGTTGTAGATTACACCGACTGCATCTCTGCAGAGGGGTAACCTCACTCTCAATGAGTATCCTAGATGAGATGCTAATCAATTTGATAGTGAGGTTCCAGTTTCAGGAGATTTGGGGAATGTGGAGTATCCCTTCACAGCCATTTCTCCCAGATCCACTCCAACGTAGAGTGGTAATAACTGATAGGGTCCTATCTATGGGTCAAATAGAACTGTTTGACTTTTAAACTGTATGTAAAATCGAATTGTTAGAAATAGAACTGTTTGACCATTTAACAGTGTGCAAACAAATGACTGTTTAATTGAATTGTTAGAGATACATAGCAATACTCGGAACAATTTAACTGTGTGGGAACGAATGGGGGATATTGAATAGAATTATGTGAGTTAATTAGCAATACTTGAAACCATTTAACTGTGTACAAATGAAACTGTTATAGTTTGATAGCAATATTTGGTTTGGTTTGGTTTCTTTGTTTAATGGGATATCAACCTTTGTAGGTTATTTGATGCCAAAGCCATTCTCCTAGAAGAACGGTAGTGGTACAATTTAACCCATAGCTGAGAGGATAATAGTGTTCATACCTTTCCCAAGGGTATTTGCCCGAAAGTGAACGTAATAGCGCGACTTGAGTACGAACTCGCTTACTACGATTCTGCAGTCCATCACTTTAACCATTACACCACGAGGACCCCCAGGAATATTTGAAACCATTTAAGCGAGTGCGAACATACCATTATTACGAAATACTAAATAGAAATATACGTAATAGAATATTTGGAACCATTTAACTAGTAATACTTGCTTACAAACAAATTAACTCGGACTAATTCAAAAATAAGATTACTTACAAACTACTGACTTACAGATCATATGTATAACCATTTAACTGCTAACAAATGAGTCCTGGTTTTTTTTTTAAATATCATCAACAAATTATGCCTTTATAGATCATAATATGTATAAGGATTTGACATAAAATAACCTGCAAGGGTTGATATACCATAAAACCTAAGCAAACGAAAGCATTGGTCTCATCATGTTGGTGGGGCTTAGAAAACTCCCGCAAAAAAGGTGCTTTAAGTACGATTGTAAACTGCACCTGATGGTAAGGCTCTAGTTCTGGAACGCTCGGTAGTATGAAGTGTCTCTTCATTGCCATTACTACCAGGTCCACTCTGACCTGGAGAGATAGTAGCTATTACGGTCCCATCTGAGTCAAATAAATCTATGTAAAATTTTTCGTATTCGGTTGATTGGTTGGTTGAGTTTTATGACATATCAACCTTTGGAGTTTATTTAATGCTAAGTCCCGTGTCTGTCTGTCTGTCTCTATATATATGATTTGTAAACGAATAGCTTGTATGTAACATTCTAAACAAGACAATGCTCATTTGCTTGCATACAATTAAATGATTCCACGTGTTCCTACTTAACACGAATAATTCAATTTAATATTAATAACTTTTTGCACACAGTCAATTGGTTTTAAGTATTTCTATGTAACTGTAACAATTTAACATTAGTCATTTATTTGCACTTAGTTAAATGGATATACATATAATTTGTAAATGACAATAGTTTGTTGGTAATTCTATCTTTTGAAAAGTTAAAGCTAATTTGTTTCCACACAATTAAGTATTGCTATTTTGTGCACACAAAGGATTTCAAGTATTCCAATCAAACACTAATAATTCTATTCAATACCAATCACTTCTTTGCACACAGTTAAATGGTACCAAGTATTGCTATGTAACACTAAAAATTGAATTTTACATCAGTAGTTTGTTTGCACACAGTTCTTATTGACCTGTACATAGGTCCCTAACAAGAACTACCACACTTTCTTTTGTTGTGGTTGTTTGTTTTCTCTTCAAAAAATGAAAATAACTGAAGTTGAGGTTCAAATTAGTTTCAATCACGGAAATAATAAAATTTTTAAAAAATTTCTTGGTGAAGTAATGTAGAATTTTACAAAAAAAAAAAAAAAAAAAAAAAAAAAAAGAAAAAGAAAAAAGATAAACGGGTCCTGAGTATTTAGATCCAAGAGTACACCTACCCAACACACTAACTATGAGTGGGAGTTGTCTGATGTCTTCCTGACACTAATTTCAATTTTTGTTCTGACCCACACGTACATATGTAACTCCACACGTTATGTTGACCATGAATCACGTTCTACAACCAAGTGGAAATATTCAAGTATCAGATTAGAGTGTAATTTATCATGAAATACGATACAAAGAAAATTAAAGTAAAAAAAAAACAAACTTAAAATAATCACCAATGTGTTTAAACGATTAATTTTTCTTATTAACAATATAAAACAAAGGAATATATCTATATTCTGGCAAATATCTCTTATCCTTAAATTTGCATTCCACATTTTTTTTAGTTTGGAACAGCGTACACTCAGGTCCTAGAGGCTGTAGAATACACCGACTGTATCTCTGCAGAGGGGTAAGACCCTGGCAACGAATGTGCTGGACATGACACTAAACAATCTGATGATGAGGCTTTAGTAATACTGGAGCTTTGGGGAATGCAGAGTACCCCTTCATTGCCATCGCTCCCAGGTCCACCCTGTCTCGGAGTGGTAGCACCGGATCTAGCATTAAATAACCGACAGTTGTTGACATGTAATAAAACCAAAAAAGAACAGATACAACACTCGATTTGGTTGGTTGTATTAATGGCATATTAACCCTAATAGGTTATTTAATGTCAAATCTTATATATATATATATATATATATATAATTTGTAAAAGGAAAGTAGAAAACAATTCTAAACGAGACAGAGCTCATTTGTTTGCACTCAATTAAATGGTTTCAAGTATAGAAAATGATTAAATATTTGACTCATAGATGGAACCCTAACAGGTACTCCTTCTCCGGGTCAGAGTAGACCTAGGAGTAATAGCAGTAAAGATGTACTCCATATTCCCTTGAGCTCTAGGACCGGAGCCTTACCATCAGATTGATTCGTGTCAATCGCAAAACACTCGTTGGAGGGGTTTTACTCATGCTGAGATGTATTCTATAGCCTCAGCCGACTAGGCAACAACACTCTGATCCAAATCAGAAGTACCTGGGAGCGACGCTCTGATCGATCCTAGGCATATCAAATATAGATACTACACTCTGATCCTAAACAAAAGTACCGATCCGTACGTTACCAATCCCGTTAGATTTTTAGTAGTATTATGATAATGAAATGTAAAATGTAAAATATTATATTCATTTTCAAATACTCTTGGGAAAGGCATGAACTCCCTTATCCACCCAGCTATGGGTTAAATACTACCACTATTATCCATCCGCAAGGATGGCTTTCACATTAAATAACCCACGAAGGTTGATGTGTGATTAAACAAAGAAGCCAAAACCAAACTATATATATATATATATATATATATGGCAAAGAAGAAAAAATGATATGCAAAAACATAATCGATTCCATAAAAACGTTGAATGAAAAGCCAGCAGAACAGTATAACATTTTTATATGATCCGGTAGAATTTGATGCGTCTGCAAATGAAATTGCAGCCAGAATTCTCTCAATGTCACCCAAACATTAAGCAGGAGGCGTTCATGGAGTAACGGTTACTATCGTGGAGAATGGACACGGTGATAGGAGTTCAAATCCTGGACGAGAATGTTTGCTTTTCACATATAGCTAATACCCTTGGGAAAGGTATGAATCCAACTATTCTCTCTTCGTCAATGGATAAAGAGTAAGTCAGACTGAGCTCTTCAACCTTGGTATGGCAACCGGTCAAGGAGAAGGAAAACTCTGAATTCAAAAGCCCCGCTTAAAGAAGACCTTGTGTCTCATCCAGCTCATACAGAGGGGTTCGGTCAATATATACGTTAAGCAGACAATTCCGTTAATCGCTGTAGAATAGAGACGTGATTCGTGCATGCGCAAGCATCACTCCTTGTGGACACGGGAACGGTCAATCTCGGAAGACATCACGAGCTGATGAACTCCATCCCCCGCGGAAAGCTGCACGTATATCCAGTTCCGAGGAGTGAATTTTTTGAGAAAAGTATGCAAACGGTCCTTGAAACATTTTTTTGTCAGCCTTGTGGTTAGAAAGTATGTGTGGTTGATTTCATTTATCTATTTATTCTAATATCTCAATTTTAAAATCACCAACAAAGCGAAAACAACATTTAACTCAAAATCTCAATAGCCCTCTCGAATCATTCATAAGAGGTTTGAAACTTACCAAATGGTTCGCAGATCTTGCTTTGCACCACTGATGAGATTAGCTTATGACTATTTCGTGCCAGTATACAAGGAGAATTTTTTTACTCATACGCACGCTCCTCCACGTCCACAAAAACGCGCTTGCACTAAACAGCATATGTATTCCTAACGTCGTCTTTTTAATAACAAGAAACAGAACTCAGAATAGAAAACCATTTCTTCCAAATTAAAACGGCTGGAAAGTTTTCATGCACTCATGGCTCCC